>CM053605.1:18297863-18332908 GCA_028646535.1 Procyon lotor
GGAACAGTTTTATCTTTGGGGAGTTTGCTTTCAGCCTGTGTTGGATAGGCAGTGTTTAGTATAAAAATTATTTGGCCCGATTCATGAAAGAAAACCTTTTAGATCACCACATGCCCTGTGAAAGATGAGGTTTTCTATTCTGGGTGGTGATCATGGGAGTATTCCCAGTCCTGTATGAGTTCAGAGATTTTTTTGCTCTAATCTATGGGTGGTTCTCTATCCAGCCTTAGTAGTTCCTTCACACATATACAGTGGTAAGTACTCAGATGGATTCTTCAGAGACCTTATGTAGCTATCTGAAGTTCTATGTATAGCTCTCTTAATCTCCAAGCTGCTTTTGGACTCTGAATTTCAAGCTCCATCTCTTCAGCTCAGGAAGACCACTAGGATCTGCATGGATTCCCTCAAACTGTGAAATTATCTGGAATTTTCTTCAAGCAGGAATCAGAAAATTACTGTAGGTCTCACTTCATTTATTTCCTACTTCAATGATAACCATCTTCCTTGGCTCATGTTGAATATCTTGAAAACCACTGATTTGTATGCTTTGTCTATTCTTTATTCATTATTTCAGTCAGGAAAGCAATCCATTACCTGCTATTTCCAGCTTGCCCATAAATAGAAGTCTAATATTAGAAATTTTGTTTATTGAGTATAATAACCTGAAGTAATATGCACAAATCTAGGAGGCAGATGTATTAATTTGTTATGGCTGCCATAACAAACATCACAGACTGAGTGGCTTAAATAATAGAAATTTATTTTCTCATAATTCTGGGTGCTAAAAATCTGAGATCAAGTTGTTAACAGGGTCGCTTTCTTCTTAGGTTTCTCTCATTGGCTTGTTGATGGCAGTCCTCTGTTTATGCCTTCACATGGTCTCCCACTGGTGTGTCTGTTCCTAATCGTCTCCTCTTACAAGGACACCGGTTATATTGGATTACAGCCCACCTATATAACCTCGTTTTAACTTAACTGCCTCTTTAAAGGTTCTATCTCTAAATATAGTCATATTCTGAGGTAATAAGGGCTAGGTCCTTAACATATGAATTTTGAGGGAATACAATTCAGTCCATGACAGTAGAGCTTCTCAAGTTTTAACTAATATAAACCCATGTAATCAATGCCTCAAATGAGAAAAAGACATTACCAAAAACTCTGAGAATTCCACTGTGTCCCTTTCTATTCTTTCTCCCTTGCCTCTTCACAGAGGCAACCAACAATTCTTTTGATGCCTAACCCTATAATTTATACCTGTTGTTGAACATCACAGAAATGGAATCACACAGTATATATATATTGTGTCTTGATTCTTTCAGCGAGAATGTTTTTGAGATTCTTCTACGCTTTTGTGTCAATCTGTAGTTCATTTATTTTAATGCTAAGTATTTTGTGTATATACCACAATTTTTTTTCCATTCTTTTTTGGTGTAAACTTAAGTTGCTTCCAATGATTTGTTATTATAAAGAGTGTTATAATGAACACTTTTGTACTAGTCTTTTGTGGATATATGTTTTTAATTATTTGTAGTAAAACCCTAGGAGAAAATTTGCTAAATAATAAATAATGTTTGTGTTTAACTTTTTGAGAAACTGCCTTCTCCATAGAAACTGTACTAAAATGGACATTTTAAACTAAAGCACATATCAAAAATAATCACACTTATTATAAAGCAATTTAAGAAGGAGAAATTATTTGTATCACATAGGATAATCCAAAGATTAATACCATTATGTAAAAACAATGACTCCTCTAAATCAATAAAAAGACATATATTTGAGATATAAAAAAAGTGCTAAGAGCATGATCAGATTACACAAAAAAATTAATCAAATAGCCAAGACAATTATCAATACACATTAAATTAGAAAATAAATTTTATCATAGTATAATATCTAATAACAAAAAATGAAAATAACATAAATAACCAACAACAGAGGGTGATTACATGATAGAATGTACACAGAATGGAATATCATGCATCCATTAAAAACAAATGACATATAAAATGTCATTCAAAATTAAGCAAAAAGTCTGCTATAAATGGCATGATTCTGAATGTACCTATCGAATATATATATAATGCATATTTATGAATAAATATGATTAAAGGACACATAAATTACTAATAGCTATTATCTTTGATAATAGGAATGAGTAGGATTATAAGCATCACAATTTTTTCTAGTATTTTCTTATATTTTCATAGTTTCTAATACAAATCCACATTACATTTATATGCAGAGGAAAATCTATAATGTTTCTTCCTTAAAAAAGTATACAAAATAATACCCACATTAATCTAAACCCCAAAGGTGGAAAATTTTGCATAAACTTTTTAACATTAATATTACAATCAACCTGTGGTGCCATTTGGTTCATTACATGCAAATTCAGTAAGAAGATGAGAAATGTTGCAAGGGATTCATAATAAAATAGAATAAGAATTGTGTTAGAGCAAGTTTCTTGCAACCCAAGGAAAGTACTCCCAAATTGTTTGTCAGTGAAGATAAATGTTCCTGCCTTTCAGCCTGAAAAGTGTCAGCCTAACCCTAACCACTCAATATAACTGAACGTGTGGTGCAGAATATTAAGGCACAGAGTGGGGGAGTAGAAGACTCCAAGCATTCTGCTTAACCTGGCCTTGAAAATACTCATATACATATATACACAAAGAGAACATGTGTATATATTACCTACACCTACATATGAGTTATGTTTTTTGTATACTATGCACATTCATTAAAGCTATAAACACATATACAGGTATTTATTCTATAATGCAGAGAACCAAAATTCTAAAAATAATTAATTGCATTCATAGCAGTATACATGAAAATGAATGAGGCAAATAATATTTATATTCTTGTCCAGTAGTATTAGTTCTATAATTCACTGGAAGTTTTGAACACATATTTCTTACATCAACTATTTAATATTACTAAAATACAGTTACTCTTTAAATAACTAATCAATGAAATAACTATGAATGGTTAGAAAATAGTAGAGAAGAGTTGTATTATCTGTCTTAAAATATCTAAAAAATAAAATTATAGATTATTTTAAAATAACATTCAAGTTTTGGAAATTCAATTGAGCCAACATAAATGAGACTCTTAGTCAATAAATGGAATCCATCTTCATAAGGTCAATTGCTTTGGGTGCCCAAACTCCTCCCATAATCAAAATTTTTTTGTAATAAGAGTATATAATAGAGAATTACAGAAATAATCCTTATAGTTTGGGCTAAAATAATATGACTATACATATTTTCTAAGGTTATTTGACAAAAGAGGGTATTAAGGAATGCAAATTTCTATTTTCACTGTGATAAAAATAGAAATCAGATCCAGCATCAGAAAATTATGATAACTTATAAGATTTTGTTTTGCTTTTCCAAATGAAGAGCTCTTCCTAAATGTATTCCCAACTTAATATATAGTGCTCATAACTTTATAAACCAAAATTTAGAATAAGAATTTTACAAATAGGTACACTTTTAGAGGAAAATAACTTCCCAATACTGATATTTTCCTAAGAACAAAAAACTAAAACAAAACCCTGATAGGATTGCTCAGTATTTAACTAGTGCCTACATCAAACAAACAAAACCACTATATATAGATACAAATAATGTGGGTAATAATAATGTATAGATAGAAATATGTGGATAGCACCCAAGGAGGGTATTGAGATGGTTCATTGATGGTAAAATTCCAAATGGGTTCACTGTTCAATAGGTCCAATGATAATGAAGTTTGCATTCCAAGTTCCTATTCATATTCATATTATTGACAAGAACAAATGAAAAAAATCCACCAAAATGAGAAAAAAAAATCCTTCTGGATAAAAGATTTCAGACATTTCTTGGAAAATGAAAGCAGACTGAAGGATGAAACAAAAATGAAGTCATAACTCAGAATGTAAGGAAACATTCTGCACCAGAGAAAAATGCATATATCCTTAGCAGAACTCTACAAAGGAACTGAATTTGGAATTTGCATGTACTATGAAAAGCCTGGAAGACTAGGGTTGAGAGCAGGAAGAAGGGACTGCTGGCAGTCCCCTCCCATGAAACAGCTGTACCAGTCTGCTCTCCCATATGTCTCCTCCCCATCCATTCTTCTCTCTCCCCAGCTCATCAATTTTAGAACGCAGGCATCCTGGGATACATTGCCAAAGAGAATCATACCCATACTCCCCCTGCTCTCCAAGCACACAATTTCTCTCAATTAAGTGAAAAATGGCCTGAGCAGAATCAGGACTTCCAAATTAAGATTATGTGCTAGGGTTTAAGCTTTCTCCTTTCTGGCATCTAGGAGTGCTCCAGGGTGATCCCAAACTGAAACCTGAAGACTCCGCCCACCTCTAAAAGGTGATGAAAGACTTGCTGAAAGTCCTAGTGTGAAAACTTCAGATTAGAAATGGAGAGAACACTCAAATCACCCAGTAGATAAATCAACCCAGTCTCATGTTACTGAGTATCAACAAACAATGGAAAGTCAATAGCTATGTGAAAAAAATGGTACAAAAGATAAAGCTTGAGAAAGAAAAACTTAAAAGAAAAAATGATAATTCAGGAAGCATGAAATATTATAAAAAAACTTTCGTTAGAATCATAAGATTCAAATATACTTTCCTCATTAAACAAGAAGACAATGCTAAGAAACAAATGGAAAAAGTAAAAGTATCAAATCATATGATTAATAAAAAAAACTTGAAGAATTAAAATAGTAAAAAAGGATAAATAAAAATTATGAAAGAAAAGACGGTATCATTCATGATGACTAGATAATAGGAATTATAGAGAATAGTGAAAATGGAAGGAAGAAAGTTATTAAACAATAGAAAAATTTCCTAGTTGAAAGAGTTGCAAATGTTTGTATCATTGCCAAATCAAGAAATAGCCATATTGGAGAGGATGTGGAGAAAGGGGAACCCTCTTACACTGTTGGTGGGAATGCAAGCTGGTAAAGCCACTTTGGAAAACAGTATGGAGGTTCTTCAAAAAGTTAAAATTAGAGCTACCCTATGACCCAGCAATTGCACTACTATGTATTTACCTGAAAGATACAGATGTAGTGAAAAGAAGGGGCACGTGCACCCTAATGTTCATAGCGGCAATGTCCATAAGAGCCAAACTGTGGAAAGAGCTGAGATGCCTTCCTTCAACAGATGAATGGTTAAAGAAGATGTGATACATATATAAAATGGAATATTATTCAGCTATCAAAAAGGATGAATAGCTACTATTTGCACCGACATGGATGGGACTGGAGGGGATTATGCTAAGTGAAATAAGTCAAGCAAAGAAAGACAATTATCATATGGTTTCACTCATATGTGGGACATAAGGAATAATGTGGATAACCATAAGGGAAAGGAGAGAAAACTGAAGGGGAAGAAATCAGAGAGGTAGACAAACCATGACAGACTCTGGACTCCGGGAAATAAACAGAGGGTTTCAGAAGAGGGAGTGTGGGGGAATGGGATAACCAGGTGATGGGTATTAAGGAGGGCATGTGTGGTGATAAGCACTGGGTGTTTATATGGAACTAATGAATCACTTAACACTATATCAAAAAGTAATGATGGCTAACAACATAATTAAAAAATAAATTTAAATAAATTTAAAAATAATAAATAAAATTTTTTAAAAAAGAAAAAGAAATAGCCATATTGGTAAGTCACTTAGATTTTGAGAGAAATAATAACCAGCAGCACTATAAGCAGAAACAGTTCAAAGGAGAAACTTCCGGGAAGCAAGATTAGGGTTGGGAGAATGAGCTTTGAATCTTTTTTTCTTTTTTCATTATAAACCCTTCTGTTCTATTTGCTTTTTTAAAGCATTAATCTTAAGGTAAAAACAGAAATTTTATGAAATGAATATATTAATCCAGTGATATTCTGGTGCTGGTTCATATAGCCAAAGAGCCACAGTGAACTTCTATTCCCAATTCTGCCTTCAGTGACATCAGAGAGAAAACTTAAAATCAGCCATGATGGGAGGATTTATACCACAGAAATTGGCAAATGCTACCATCAGGGCTTATTTTTTAATGTTTATAATTTGTAATTTTTTTTTTTTTTTTGTGAGGGGAACAGCAGACCACTACTTATTCTGAAGTAGTCTGAAAATAAAGAACAAGATCTACGGTCATGGCTCTTACCACGTTAAAAACATTTTAAGCATCCAATGGTTTAGAATAACAGACTTATTTCATCCCTACTGCTCTGAAGTAGAGAACAGTTTTATTAAAGTGTCGATAAAAATGTTAAATTCCACACAGAAATATCAGCTTGAGCATCTGAAGTTCAATTTAAATCTACTTTGAAACATATCCTCATTATTAGAACTTCATACAAAGTAACATGTTACATAAAGTTCTTGTCTGCTAAGAAAGGAAATTTTCCAAGTATCTATCATTTCAGAACAGCATTTCTAAAACTTATTTCATTTAGATTCAAGAAAGAACTATAGGAAAGATGCCCAGTTTGCCCATGCTACAAAACAGGAAGGTGAGGCTAAATTTGCTTAGTCTCCAGCAGGGAAACAAGTGACTTTCATATGTGTGTGTATGTATAGATACATATATAAGTTTAACATATAAATATATATTATCTCTGAATATATATAAATCATATATATATGTGATTTTTAGTTGAAATTTTGTGTACTGAGAAAGCAATTAAATAATAAAAGAATGCATTCAAGTGTAGTTATAATGTATGTAAAACTGAATTATAATATAAAAATATATATACATATATGTATATAGATGAGAAAGTTAATGCTTATCACTTTTGTAAACCAAAACAGACTTCCTACTCTAAAAAATAAATGATACCTAAAAATATATCACAGATCCATTTCCAGCATCAAATGTTACTCAGTTCTTACCTTTCCCTCCCAAACGATGAGTTTTTGTATGTATTAATATCTTAGGAAATAAATTAATTTTCTCTAAGCTTCCAACATAATATTGGAGTTTCAGTCCCACTGAAAATTACCAACTATGTACTTTTGATCACAGAAGAGATTAAAAACATGATCAGCTCATTAAAAATTTCGATTTGTCAAAAATTAGAATCCCATAAAGGCCGCATATCTTCTATCACATTTTGTAAGTCTACAGTATCAATATCCACCCTGTTTGATATTTATATCATGAGTTTTTTTATTTGTCTAATCAGTTTCATTTATTTTTACATTTTTATTGATTTTTTTCAAGCCTCTCACCTCATATCCCTGAATTTATTTCAACAGAACTTTAGATGATAGATAGATAGATGATAGATAGATAGATAGATAGATGATAGATAGATAGATAGATAGATAGATAGATAGATAGATGATAGATGATAGATAGATAGATATATTTTGCTGCCTCTAGTTTAATTTCCATTTCTGTAGCGAGTTAACCTTTGAAAACTTACGCATACTGCAAGAAATTTTAAAATGTATTTGCTCTTAACATCCTTACTTCCACAATTTTTGCATTTTTCCTGTATTATTTCTTATATTTTCTGAGATTTTCGAGTTGTGGCTGATTTCCATTTCATTAAAATTGGTGTCTTTTTTGGTTTGTATGGTTTTTTATGTGTCATTTTTGTTTTTTAGGACTGCTTTTAGATTAGAAAATGAAACAAGATGAAGCCAGAGAGGGAGACAAACCGTAAGAGACTCTTAATCTCAGGAAACAAACTGAGGGTTGCTGGAGGGGAGTGAGGATGGGAGGGATGGGGTGAGTGGGTGATGGACTTTGGGGAGGGTATGTGCTATGGTGAATGCTGTGAATTGTGTAAGACTGATGAATCACAGACCTGTACATCTGAAACAAATAATACATTATATGTCAATTTAAAAAAATGAAATAAAAATCTTCACTACCACATGTGATCAGAATTTTTGTACTATTTTGCCATTTCCAGAAGAGAAATATTTTAGCAGAGAGAAAAAAAGATGGAAATGTTACTGAAGTTGTTGATCAGAAGCTGTGATTTAAATGACACACTGAACGTACATGCTTAACTCCTCTCCTTAAAACTGAACTAAAATGACAACAAAGAATAAATAAAATCCCACAAAATCATTTAAAAACATAAAAGAACAAAAACAGAGGACAAAAGATGAAATTTTGGGAACTACAAAGCATATGAATATTAACTGATCTAGCTATCCAGAGAAGGCTGAAAGCAAACAACTTGCCGGGGTAGCAGGCCCAAAAGGAAGCCTGTTCTTTCTCCCAGACCCTGAAATATGGGGAATCTGAGTTACTGAGTAAAGCTGAAAATTGGCAGAGTCGTTGAAATTTAACAGCAGCCTGAGTTAGACTCCCTAGTCTTCCTAAGGTCCCTTCCCAGCCTGTACAAACTCCTTAACAGAAGACAAAATGTGTATCCTCTAAAGACACTGAACAATGGTGGATATAAACCCAAGGATACCAAGTACTGGTGAATATCTACACTGGTAACAGAAGGATTAATTGAAATTAAATTTGAAGAGTGAGATTCTTTAGTCATCTTTTCCCATTCAGCCAAAGCAGGGCTTTCTCTAGAAAACACAAATCAGCTTAAAGAAAACACCTGTAAATACTGATCTGAGGTTTCCCACCTTCTGATGAGGTCTTCTTGGCAAGCCCATCTCAAGCTATAAGACATGCTGGAAAAAGTTATTTTTGGCCTAGGAATTTGCTCAAATAATCAAGTGTGAGAAATAAAGACATTTTCAAAATTTCAAGTTCTCAAAATTTTCTTGTCGTATTTCTCATAAAGCCAAAGTTAGAGGGTGGCAGAATAACTGCCTAAATAATGCCTCTTTGTGGCATATGAATTATTTTGAGCTGAAGGCACTGAAAACAGTAAATGCAGAAAAGGCTTTCTTTGAATTTCCCTTATCCGCCTAAAGACAGATCTTGCAAAAGGAACTCAGGTGTCATAAATCCCCTCCCCAGAAGTGTCAACGACCACAGAAGATTGACTTAATCACAGAAAAGATGACTAGAACTCATTACCACACCCAAACTCTGTTATAAACTATCATATTTCCTATTCACTTTTCCTAAAAATCATTTATAGTCTCCTCCAAGCGGCCTATATCTCCATGACCCTTCTCGTATTGAGACAATATATAAGCTCTCAAATCTCACCACTTTTTGAGGTACTCCTTTTTACTCCGGTGATGTCTCTGTGCATGTAATATTAAAAGTGAATAAATTTTTACACCTTTTGCATGTTCACTTGACTGTTTTCAGTTTATTTTATAGACCCAGCTATAGAATCTAGGGGAATAAAAAGCCTTTCCTCTCCTATAATGTACAGCACGAAAATAATGGTATAAATCAAGAGGAAACAAAATATGGTGTCCAGAAAATGGGATTTAACAGAGAGAGGCCAAACAATTTCCTAGCATGTTGCCAAAAGGAGGCTCTGAGGTGAGAGCTCTGCACTCACTCTGCAGCGCATGTGATCCAGATAAGAAAAGAACACAGGCCTGCAGGAATGATGTCTGTCTCTAAGAGGAAAGAAGATTGTACAAAGAAAATAATTATCACAACTTTATTCAGCTGAAAATAAAACTTCCATAATCACATGATGTCAGTACTGAATACTAAGTTACTGAAAAATTATGATACAAGAATAAATTGGTAGGCTGGAATGAAAGAGTATGTAGGCAGGTGGAGGAAAAAGAAGTATGTAATGATTTAAGCAAGGTAGGTCTTCTATATTAAGAACAAATAAACAAGGGAGCCTAGGTGGCTCAGTGGCTTAAAGCCTCTGCCTTCGACTCAGGTCATGATCTCAGGGTCCTGGGATCAACCTCCGCATCAGGCTCTCTCCTCAGCAGGGAGCCTGCTTCCCCCTCTCTTTCTGCCTGTCTCTCTGCCTACTTGTGATCTCTCTCCTCTTTGTCAAATAAATAAATAAAATCTTAAAAAAAAAAAAAGAGAACAAATAAACAAGTTTAAAATAGAAAAATCCAATTTTATTGGATTAGGAGGTTATTTAGAAATGTGGAAATAAATAGGTAAAAGTGCTTGGTCTCAGATAGTGAGGATTTGGGGTGGTAAGGACCAGAGCACAAAATACTATTTTATTATTTTTATGACTGAAGTATTATTTGTTTATTTCTTTTATAATACATATGGTCTCCAATTATTGGCTTCTTCAGGGCTTGCCTCCACAGCAGAGGGCCATCTTGCCCAAGGTCCTATCCTTCCCGGGGCCAGTGACTGAGAGACACAGGGCCTTAAAAGAAGACTGTTTCAGGCAAATGAGGGGCATTAACCCAGCTGCACTGGCTAAGGTTTAGTCAACTTTTCCCTGGACCCAGTCCTGCTCCTCTAACCCCGCCCTGTCACTGCTACTGACAGGACCATGCTAGGGGATATGTGATCCAGGGAAAATATTTTTGTAAGGCTCCTGACTATACAAAAATTTTATTTAAAATATATTGTCCGGTGAAGTACAATGATTTGTCAATAAAGATTTAGAATGAAGACTAGAGAAGTATTTATATATTTATTATTCAACCAGTGAACTTAAAGATTTTTCACAGTATCCACGCTCCATGTCTTCCTGTTCAGATTCTAGAACCACCTCTTTGTTCTTTACTCTCAAACGTCCCATTTATGACTAATTTCTTTTATCCAGTCGAAGGAAAAAGATAGCTATGATATTATTACTCACAATGTCATTGCTCTTCAGAACTTGTTTATATTGAGCAATATAGATATTCTTGGCTCTGCAGTTCTGTAATTCCATTTACTATTTGATGCTCACATTATTGCTCTTGACACTGCATCATCCATCATGAATATTGGCTTCTAGTGACATTCTCAAGGGATACGCTATGCTTCATTGGTATTGACCACAAACGCAAGTCTTACTCAAAGCATGCAGGAAACCATGAACATTAACTTATTTTGCAGTCATGCTAACTTCACCATTTGGAATGGTAACACACAAATGTAAAGCATCACATTATACCATGGGAGCAGCATAAATGTAAAGCAACACATTTTTAAACATGACTACTGTTGAACTCTTTGTCAATAATCATTGCATTTCTAGAATATTATATCTTTGTGTGTTGACCCTGGCCTTCCACATACTACCAGCAGCAGGGAAGATAGGCAAGAGGTCCATGCACAGTCCCACTCATGCAAGAAATGTCTATCCCTTATTGGCATGGCCTGAGGCTGACTCAGAAGCACATAATATAACCACATCAATTGGACAAAAAAGGGTCATCGACTGAAAGGTCCTACCAATTTTGTGCAGTACCAGTCTCAAAAGCAGTTTCTTTTTTTTTTTTAATTTTATTTATTTATTTGTCAGAGAGAGAGAGCACAAGCAGGAAGAGAGACAGGCAGAGGCAGAGAGAGAAGCAGGCTCCCCGCTGAGCAAGGAGCCCAATGTGGGACTCGATTCCAGGACCCCAGGATCATGACCAGAGCCGAAGGCAGCTACTTAACCAACTGAGCCACCCAGGCGTCCCTCAAAAGCAGTTTCAAAAGGAGAAAAGCCCTGCTATCCTGAAAGACTTCCTGAAACATGCTTCTAAGCCTGATGAGGTGAATGTCCTTGAATGCTATACACTGGAATTAGTGCTCCAAGTCAGAAGATGGACAGGGAAAAGCACACATATCAATAGAAAAGAGCCTTCACTCAGATCCCTAAATTGTCCTATGTTTAATGTGAGGCAGAAGTCATCCTAAATCAGCATATCCAGACCATCATCCTGGCAGCCAATGCTGTGTGATCCCGTGGAATAATTAGCATACCAATAAGCAGGAGCAATTTGTTGACCAGTTTATTGATCTCAGCCTTCCTGGAACCAGAATGCGACACTGGGGTCCTAAAAAGACCTCAGAGGTACAAGTTCAGGAGCTCCTCAGGGAATCTGGCTGAATCTACACACCAGAGAGAAGATAAGACACCCAAAAAGAGGAAATGGGGATGGACACTGCCACTTATTTCATCTACCGGCCCCAGACATTTCCAGATATCAGAAGAGGACTTAAAACTCTCAAAGGAGTCACTCCAAATGATAGGATCCTTTGAGACACAGGGCAAGAGCAGGGGACTGAATTGCCCTTAGAAGGGTGATACTGGCTGCTGATAAACAGACCTGAAACTCCATGTGGGTGCTTGCTTCCAAACAACCCTTCTGTGAAAATAATTTACATGGGAAGTTATATACTATAATCACAAGCTATTTAAACGAGCAATAAAGGCAAAATCTGTGGATTTTTTTGTCGGGGGGGGGGGGGGGGTGATTTCCAAAAAGTCTATGACCAAGGCAATGGGAATTAATCTAGTATTAGTGTCATGGAGCTACTATAACAAAGAATCACAAAGTGGGTAGCTTAAAAGAACAGAAATTTATTCTCTCAAAATTCTCTGGAGGCTAGAAGTCTGAAAGCAAGGCCAGTCCCCACTGGAGGCTGTGCAGAAGAAACTGCCCCATAATTAATTCTCTCATAACTTCTAGTGGTTGCCCAGAATCCTTGTTATCCTTTGTTTTGTGGTATTAACAACTTCAATCTCTCCCCCCATTGTCACATGATATTCTGTGTGTGTGTGTGTGTGTGTGTGTGTGTGTGTGTGCGCGCGCGTGTGTGTGTGTGTGTGTGTGTGTATGTGTGTTTATATCTCTTCTCTTCTTATAAAACCACCAGTCATATTGGATTAGGCCCATACTTCAGTTTGACTATATCTTCAAAGACCATATTTCCAAATACAATCACATTACAGGTACCTAAAGTTAGTACTCCATCAGGTCATTTTAGGGAACACAGTGCAACCCAAAACAAAGTATATGCTATAGAAATATGTTTATTTTAATTTAATTTTCTTATATGGATTCTGCAAGAGAATTAAATATCAAGACATTCTACAATAGTAAAGAGAGACTGGTCCTAGAATAAACCTTAAAATTCTTAGACATAGTTTTAATTATAGCTCAAAGACAAAATGTTAGGTCAATAAGGAAATGTAAGAGGATGAGTTGGCATAAAATTACAAGCTTTATATTCAATATTTCAAGAGTGTTTCTAGTGTAAAAAGTGATAGTAGATCACAGTGCATTAAATAAATTCATTAATATGAAAATCAACTACATTGAATTTTTTTCCATTTTTTCCATTTAATGAAAAAGCAACCAATTTATTTTTTTGGAAAAACTCCCTCCACCTAATGTATACATCTCTCAATGTTTATACTCAAAGTCCAACTCAAAAGGGAGCTTTTCTGATATTACACAGTACCTAACAGTTTGCTATAAGGGGCCCCTTAATGGATTATTATATTGTTTTTGTAAGTACATTATCCCACTACACTTTGACTTCTTTGAGGACAAGAACTGCCTTTATTCCTATAATTGCATTATTTATAATAATGCCTGTCAACATTTAACCTGGAGACTTCCCTTACAAAGAAGGTAAGAAATATAGGTCATTTTCTTTAAAAGTAAAAAATAAAATAAAATAATTCATTTTTCAAGAAAAAAAAAATCTTAGGCTTCATTTTGTTATCAAACATTAGTAAAATGTATGGGCATCTATTAAAAGAAAATATGATTGGACCTCAGTAGTGGATTATTTTTATTATACAATTACTTAAATATACACAAAGAACTAGGTATAAATTTCCACAGCTGATGTGAATTTCAGAGTATAATTTCATGTGCACAAGAAATGTAGCCTTTTTATCTTGCTTTATCATAGCTAAATTTCTCCTTTGAGTATAATTTCTTAGGGTTTTTCCCATTTTATATCAACACTGGGGATGAGATCATTAAGAACCTAAATATTTTCTGGCTTTATAGGCATCACTAAAGCAATTTGTTAATAGTTTGCACAAGTCTCAATGAAAACTTTTGGCTCCTATCTTGTGACTTATTTTTAGGTTCATAGATCTCTTTCTGCTACTTCTATTCCATTCTTGGGAATACAAGAATCATTTGGCAATTCATACTCTATGCTGGAGGACTGAAACTTGGTGATCTGTCTAGACACATCTTGCATCAATTTCTTTGCTGGGGTCTTGTCCTATACCTAGGAAATGTAGGACAGATCTCTTGTGTTCTTGGCCCCCATAAAGATATCTAGAAGTAAATGGCCTGGGAGTGAGCTCTGCTCTTAACTCATGTTTCTGTGATGTGTTTTAACTACACCATGAACCTTTTCTGCTCCCTTAAGAGCCCAATCTCTCCTAAGTAAGAAAGATTATCTTCTTCTCTGTCTCTACTTTTCCCGTCATATTTTTCCCCTTGACATAAGTGCAGAACCAAACTACTTCAAATGGATAAAGGCAGGAGCCTGTCTGCCTCAGTCAGTTAAATGTCTGCTTTTGGCTTTGGTCATGATTCCAGGGTCCTGGGATCAAGTACTGCATTGGGCTTCCCGCTCAGTGAGGATCTGCCTCTCCCTCTCCCTCTGCCTCTCCCGCTGCTCACGCTCTCGCTCACTCTCTAAAATGAACAAATAAAAAGTTTTGTAAAAAAAAGATGGATAAAGGCAAAGAAAAAAGGAATTTCCATAGTAAAAAAAATAGTTAATATTTTAAGAATATTTTTGACTCATATATCTTATGCTTTTGTAGGGGACATGGCTCAGGAAGCACTCTGTTTGAGACCAATGGGACATGAAGCTAGCTAGCAAAGGAAGTAGGAGTCAAAGCAGAAAGGGATTTGGTTTTCATCCTTTGGTAAAAGGAAGTTATCAATATAATTTTAAAATTGGGATGTTACATGGCGGGTTTTCCTGCTTTGGAAGAAGAATTTAGTGATGTAGGATAAATTGGAGATAGGGTAAATTAGTAGGAGGTGATTAAGTCTAAATAGGAAATCAGAATGACTTAATTTTTTTTTTTTTAAAGATTTTATTTATTTGACAGCGAGAAACACAGCAAGAGAGGGAACACAAGCAGAGGGAATGGTAGCGGGAGAAGCAGGCTTCTCTTGCCGAGCAGGGAGCCCAATGCGGGGCTTGATCCCAGGACTCTGAGATCATGACCTGAGCCGAAGGCAGACGCTTAACAACTGAGCCACCCAGGCGCCCCCAGAATGACTTAATTTAAGTAACTTTTACAATGATTCAGATAACTTTTTTTAGCCAATACAAACTATTTAACTTAATAGCCTGAATATTTATTTAGTTCATTTCATGATTACATACAAGTTATCTGTTTTGTAGAAAATAAGTCATCTCAGATATGTTACTTGGAATAAAAAAATCAATTTACTTCTATGTGATAAAATTTGAATGTGATTAAGGGCATTTAAAGACCTTTGATGGTGATCATAAGTAAACTATTATAATTCACTACATTAAAGCAGCTTTAGAACAGCATCTGTGATTAATCTAGAAAAATGTGTAGATTACTTATATTATCAAAATGATTACATCCATCATAGTAAAATAACTTAATGGGATTCCATTTTAGGAATGCATAATAATTAATTATCTGGGTTATTAGAGCAATTAGCATAGGCTTGAATTTGCACTATTATAAATAATTTCAATTTTATAAATGATATTTCTCTTTGGATCTATGAGAATTGAAAAAATTAAAAAGTACAAATAATAAACTGGCATGCTAAATTTCAACAGAACTGACTTTTTAATGAAGTAAACTATAATTATCATAATATTTTTATATTATCTTTACAGTTCAATGTTCATTGTATTTAGTTTAAATTTTCACTGAGAATGAAATATTCATCTAGGAAAGAAAGTCAACTGCATGGAGGGCAGCATAATGAATGAATACCCTGGGCCCATTTCCTGAGCAACTATGCACCCCTCAATAAACCACAATGTGAAAAATAATCTTATGATTTCTTTAGACTATTAATACTGAATTAACTAAGGACGAATTTCCAAAGTTAGCCTCTTTAAAAATCCTCATCACTGAACTCTTTGCAAAAGATCAGCCATGCTATCTTTTCAAATCTCTCTTTTCTCTTGGGTTTTGAGAAACCATTCTGCCCTGGCTCTCTATCATATTCACAGTTGATCTGTCTGGTATCTAGTCACTGCTTCTTCCTTCCTTTATAGAATTCTAATTTTGTCAGGTATCCAACTCTCCTCCATAAAGTAATTTGCTCTGTGACTAAAGCTGTAAGGGAAGACCTGTCCATAGCTAGAATAAAGTCTTTCTCTTTCCTACTGGATAGACATTTGCTGCTGCAGTCACTCATAAACCTGAAGGGAATCAAACTAAAACAGAAATATAACATGGTAGAGATTCTGCTATGAGCTTACTAACCTCAGCACACATTAAGACTCCTGGCAGCCAAACATTCCATGTGACTAAGTTCTGGTGGTATGTAATACACCTAGGTTGGCCATGAGACCCCCATAGAAATATCCCACTTTGTTTTCACCTATCTCAGAACCTTGAAGGCTATGTGTTGAAGATGTCAGTGTTATAAAAATAGAAAAGATTCTACATCTCTGAGATTCCCTGATCTTGGAGATTTCCAAGAGATTCCATCACTTGGAAAAGAGATGCTCAGAAAAGCTATCCAAATGAAAAAACTTCCATTGACTAGGTTTAGGTGAGACATAACTTTTATTGTATAAGTTTCTGAACCATAGGACACTTGGGTAGCTCAGTTGGTTGGGCATCTGACTTTTGGTTTTGGCTGGGGTCATGCTCTCTGGGTTGTGGTATCAAGCCCCCTGTTGGCTGGGCCTGCAGGCTTACCAGGGAGTCCGCTTAGGATTCTCTCCCTCACCCTTTTCCCCTTCTCCTGCTTGTGCATGCTCACTCATGCACACTCTCTCATAAATAAATAAATAAATAAATAAATAAATAAATAAATAAATAAATAAAATCTTTAAAAGTTTCTGAACCTCAAACTGCCAAGAACATGTATAGGAATGAAATATTAGAAACAGAGATAAAAATGTACTTCTGGAGAGCTTACAGGTCCATATCCTTAAAGTGATGCATCTCTTGAAAGTAGAGAATGACTCTGCCACAGTGCATGATCTTAGTTAGCTTTGGAATGAGTCTGTGCATGTGTAGAGCACAGAGAAGCACGGAGAATGTATATGCTAAGCTCCTCACAAAACAGCAAGAACAATATGTCAGGGAGTTCGGTAATAAACTTAAAATCTATATATAGAGAGATGATAGTGCACACAAAGGTCAAGGAATAGATAGCATTAAACCTGGCATAGCTTTAAAAATAGTTATATGAAGGCATTATAACCAGATGCTATTAACCAACCTTAACAGGTTCCAGGAGCACTCCGAGAACTCCAAAGAACTACCCACCTGATATAACTAAAGCAGATGGAAAAGGAAATGCTGAGGATATTGGGAATTACTAGTAGCAGTATGGGGCTATTTCAAGTCTTGATGGGTAATGAAAAGCGAGCCATACAGATTAGGGATGTGTGTTAGTCATTCCTTTAAAGGCAATGGGGGTTAAAAATTTCCAAATACAAGGAATCCCTGAAGTGGGTGTCCCATGTTCTGTTCAGCAGGAGGGAATGATAATTTTGGAAAATCCTGCTGATATCTGGTAAAACAGCAAGGGACAAAAGGCTGGAGTCAACCTGGTCTGCATAATACTAGACTGTCCCCCTTTGTTTATGTAGCCAAAATCCATCCTTCTTGTATTCACAACGAAGAGCAGCTCTCCCTTCCCTCAGAATTTCTAGAACTACAGATTAAAAGGCCAAGTTATACAGACAAACTTTATGCCAGGAGATGCTAAACAACAGCTCTTAATCCTTGATCTTTTTTTCAGTAATCATATATGAAGCAGGTCTCTCACATGACCCAATAGGTTCAGGGGTCTGCAGCTTGAGCCCAGAAAACAACCTGTTCTTGCAGTATAACTTGAAAGTGAAGTTTACCTTATTTAGAGTCTGTCTCTTTCTCTCTTTTATGCTTGCTCTCTGTTTAACTTCGTTTATCATGCTACATATTTGGAGTAGAATCAGTAAATTTATATGAGAACTTATCCAAAAATCTAGTTCGTTATTTAAGTAATCATCTTTCCCCCTTCATATGCATTTCTATATATCATTAACTTTCACTGCCACTGAAAAATTATTTCATCACTGTTATAACAGACTCTAAGTATAACTTTTATACATTAATAACCATCTTAGTTAATCAAGCTAAAATATAATCTGCACTTCTGTAAAACAAGAACGTAATATTTTATTTCATTTTTTTCCTAAAGGGGAAAAATCACATACCTATAATTATGTTTTGTCAGGCTTCACAAAGAAAACAAAGCTTAGAACCAAAGTATTGTGAGTAAAAATATTATAAAGAAAAATAAGAGTTTAGGAATAAAACACTATAATTTTATATTTTATGATCTGTATGTTAGTCTTCTATTTTATACATAGCTGTAAACTATTACTTTATATCTATCAAAGATAAGACGAGAATGAATCTGAGACCCTAAAGGAAATATAATACTACACTTTTGACAGGTAGGAGTAACACTTAAGCCTAATAGTAGAAAAATTATAATTTAAAATATAATGTTAGAAAGGTATTATTATATCAAGAATAAGACATCTCAGAGAAAAACTCATTGTGATACAAAGGTTCTTCCTTTTTAACCTGCAACAATCCTTTACAACATGCTTCAGGGTTAAAGAAAAATAAAATAATAAAATAAATAATAATTATGTAACATAAGAATCCAGCATTTATTTTCTTAAGTCAGATTTTTACTTTTGGAACCATTTTATCTCAAAACACTACTATCAAAAATGCAGAATTATACTTCAAGAAGACACTAAGTGATTTATCTATATATATTTTCCAAATCTGGAAACAATGGTATTTTTTCTCAAACTGCCTTTCAAATCATGTTAGTATTTTCAATGATATTTCAAAAGTGGTGGCATTTAAAATTCATTCCTGCTCAAGAAATCCAGACCCCTACCTGAGATGTCTACCCTCATTTAGTTGACATAAAAGTTAATAACATCATATGAAATGTTCTCTTCAGTCAGTCTGAATATAAGTCAATGTGTAAACTTCTGAATATCAAATAGGTTATATATGTGTGAAGGAGACAAATTATTAAAATTAAGTTGAGCTTTGAGGTTTAAAAGAAAATGATGTGGATTATTTCCTTGTGGATCAGGGAAGCTCTGCCTGAGGTAATGACACTTAAAATGAACCTTGAGTGATGGGTAAGAATGGGAAAAAAAAAAGTATTACTAATCCTTACACTCACATGTATATACCCATACACCATTACTTTTTTTTTACATTTTAATAATTAAAAGCAATTTTTAAAAGGACCTCAAAAATTTAAATTAAAATGCAATTATTATGATAAAGACATTCTTATAAACCAAATTTATTTGCATGGCAATTTAAACATCTCTTAATAAGAAAGGAAGCATATTAAACTCTGGTTTCAGTAAAATGAACTACGCATGAGCTTCGGGATTAAAGATATATTCAATTATTAGGAATATAAGCAACATTACATATTAATCATAGGTAGATACTCATAAGCATATTGTTTTAAGTGATTACTGTATGACATATATTTCTCACTAATTCACACTTAATTCTATAAAGTTGGGTGTTCTATGTTCAAGGCCACTTGTTGGGTGAGAAGATCATGCCTGAGTGAAATTCAGCCTTTACCAGAGACTACACAGTGTTACAGACTGAACGTTTGTGAACTTTCAAAATTTATATGTTGAAGTCCTAACCTCCAATGTAACTATATTTGAAGATAGGGCCTTTATAAAAGTAACTAAGGTTAAATGAGGTCATTAGGGTGGGGGCCTGATCTAGTATTATTAGTATCCTTATAAGAGACACCAGAGAGCTCTTTCTTTCTCCTTGTGTACATGCACTGAAGAAAGGCCATGTGAGGACTTAGCAAGAACATGGCCATCTGCAAGTCAGGAAGAGTCCTGCTGGAAACTGAACCCTGTTAGAACGCTGATCTTGAAATTTCAGTCTCCCCAACGGTGAAAAATAAATTTCTGTTGGTTGAGCCCCCAGGCTATGGTATTTTGTTGTGGCAGCCTGAGCAACTTAATACGTGCCAAAGCAAATGATAAAATCCAGGCAGTGTAACAACAGAACCCCTAATGCTAGTCCCTGAGAGCCAACAAATAGCCAAGTATAAGTTATTTTCAGGTACACATATCCAGACTCTATATTCCATATTGTGTTTAAGTTTAAAATCAAGTGTAATATAATTTCTTTCATTGACTTTAAAGAATCACAATCCTAAAGTGCATAGTATGCCTAAGAGCTGACAGCATATTACAGTAATATATGTGACCATCATTCCTAAACAAAACAGGATAAAACAAAGCCAAACTGTACCTATGTCCTTTGGCTATGGTCAAGTATTAAATCACTATCAATTACACTAGAATTTTAGTGCTATTACAGAGAGACCAGAAATCTCTAGAAAGGGTTCCATATGATATGAGAATAATTAGGATGTCAGGTTTCATAAAGTGCTATAGGAGGGATGTTCAAATTTTTCAGAGACCAATAAAATCATTTATCAACTCAACAAAAATAATGCTTTTTAACGTTCTTTAAAAAACTGTTCCTGAAAAAAATATATATATTTTTGTTTTAGTTCATTTTATGGTCATGACAAATAAAATTAAACAAAAACAAATTGGCATTTTAATGGCTTCAAATTATAATAAAATTAGCATAGCAGTGATAAATACAGGTTCTACCATCAAGAGAGCCATTATTAATATGCTGGTGCTTATGCTTTTACTTTTTTTTTAAGATTTTATTTATTTATTTGACAGAGAGAAAGAGATCACAAGTAGGCAGATAGGCAGGCAGAGAGAGAGAGGAAAGCAGGTTCCCTGCTGAGCAGAGAGCCCAATGCAGGGCTTGATCCCAGGACCCTGAGATCATGACCTGAGCTGAAGGCAGAGGCTTTAACCCACTGAGCCACCCAGGCACCCCTATGCTTCTACTGATAGATGGATAGAGAATGGATGGATGCATACATATGTATGTATACATATAAACACAAATACACATTGTCTATCTTTTATAAAATTGAGCATAATGAATATGCTGCTTATTATTTTTTAAAGATTTATTTATTTGAAAGAGAGAGAATGAAAGAGAGAGCATTAGAGAGAGCATGAGATGGGAAAGGGGCGCAGGGAAAAGCAGACTCCCAACTGAGTGGACCCCCCCCAATACAGGACTCAATCCTGGGAGTCCAGGATTATGACTTGAGCCGAAGGCAATCATTTAACCAACTGAGCCACCGAGGGGCCCTTTATCACTTATTAAAACAACTTTGTCCTGTAACAATATACCATAGGTGTTTTCCATTTCCTTAAAAATTTATTAAAAGCATCATTTAACCAATTCACTACTATTGGATATATGAGTTGCTGTCTAATATTTTTCTATTAAACATAATATCTTGAGTGTTGGGCAAGATGGCAGAGGTGCAGGAGGCTAGGATAGTGTTGGAACCCAGAAGTTCAGCTAGATAGTTATCAAACCATTCTAAAAGCCTGCAAACTCAACAAGAGAGAGAAGACAGGAAGAACAGCAATTCTAGGAGCAGAAAATTGACCACTTTCCAAAAGGTGGGATGCATGGAAAAAGTGAATCCAAAGCGATGGGAAGAGAGACCCCAGGAGGAAGGGCCGGCTCCCGGCAGCCGCAGAGCCATGGAGCACAAAATTGGAACTTTTAGTCTGCTCTGTTGAGGAGCATCGCTCTGGAGGCTAAGGGGGGGGGGGTTCAGCCCTCGCAGGAACAGTGTGGTTTCAGGACCTGTGGGATCAAAGAGGGACCAGGGCTGTCAGAGTAGCAGAGCTCCCAGGTGTTGGGGCAAAGAAGCCAGCAGCAAAGAAGGAGCTGCGCAGTGCGCCATCGGCTGGGGCTTAACTTGTGCTGTGAACTGAGATACAGGGAGGCCACAGTTCTTCAAGCAGGGACCTCACAGGAGGCAGCTCCAGAGAGACCCCCTACTTCCTCCTCCAGGAGGAGCAGTGTGGGAGTACGCAGCAGGAATCTGCTGGTTTGGAGACTCCAGACAGGGCCACGCATGCTCCACCACGGGCTAGCTGAGCACAGAGCGCAGGACACAGACAAGGGAGACAGGAGTGATTGAATGCTTTCCTCTGAGGGCCTGCTGAGGAACATGGTACCCAGCACTCGGCTCCTCTGGGCCAGAGACTGGGAGGCCACCATTTTCATTCCCTGCCTGGAGTGGTACGGAAAGCGCTCAGGGAACAAAGACTCCTGAGAGCGAACCTGAGCAAAGTGCTTAGCCCAACACCTGTCAAGAGTGGTGCAATTCTTCCTCGGGCAAAGACATTTGAGAATCACAGCAACAGGCCCCTTCCACCAGAAGATCAGGGAAAATATCCAGCCAAGACCTAGTAAATCAATCAGTGAAAACTGCGGAACTCTGGAGCATTTTTCTCTCTCTCACTCATCTATTCTTATCTTGATATAATGACAAGGTGGAAAAACTCAACACAAAAAAAAGAAGAGACAGTACTAATGGCCAGAGACCTAATCAATATAGACATTAGTAATATGTCAAAAATTGAGTTCAAAATGACAGTTATCAAGATGCTAGCTGGGCTCAAAAAAGCATGGATAATATTAGAAAATACCTTTCTGGAGAAATAAAATACCTTTCTGGAGAAAGAAAAGAACTGAGATCTAACCAAGTTATAATAAAAAAAGCTATTAATGAGGTACAATAAAAAATGGAGGCTCTCACTGCTAGGATAAATGAGGCAGAAGAAAGACTTAGCGACATAGAAGACCAAATGACAGAGAATAAAGAAACTGAGAAAAGGAGAGACAAACAACTTACTGGACCATGAGGGGAGAATTCGAGAGATAAGTGATACCATAAGATGCAACAATATTAGAATAATTGGGATCCCAGAAGAAGAAGAAAGAGAGACAGTGGCAGAAGGTATATTGGAGAAAATTATAGTAGAGAATTTCCCTAATCTGGCAAAGGGAACAAGCATCAAAATCCAGGAGGCACAGAGAACCCCCTTCAAAATCAACAAAAATAGGCCTACACCCTGTCATCTAATAGTAAAACTTACAAGTCTTAGTGACAAAGAGAAAATCCTGAAGGAAGTTCGGGACAAGAAGTCTGTAACATACAAAGGCAGAAATGTTAGATTGGCAGCAGACTTATCCACAGAGATCTGGTAGGCTAGAAAGGACGAGCATGATATATTCAGAGCACTAAATGAGAAAAATATACAGCCAAGAATACTATATCCAGCCAGGCTGTCACTAAAAATAGAGGAAGAGATAAAAAGCTTCCAGGACAAAAAAAAACTGAAAGAATTTATTAACACCAAACCAGCCCTATAGGAAATATTGAAGGGGGTCCTCTAAGCAAAGAGAGAGCCTAAAAGGAACATAGACCACAAAGGAACAGAGACAATATACAGTTAACAGTCACCTTACAGGAAATAAAATGGTACTAAATTCATATCTGTCAATAGTTACCCTGAATGTAAATGGGCTAAATGCCATCAAAAGACACAGAGTATCAGAAGTTCCAAAAGCTCATTTTTGCTTTTGTGTCCCTTGCCTTTAGAGATGTTATCTTGAAAAAGGTTGCTGTGCCAACACTGAAGACGTTACTGCCTATGTTCTCCTCTAGGATTTTGATGGATTCCTCTCTCATATTGAGGTCTTTCATCCATTTTGAATTTATCTTTGTGTATGGTGTAAGAGAATGATCCAGCTTCATTCTTCTGCATGTGCCTGCCCAATTTTCCCACACTATGTACTGAAGAGACTTTTTCCCATTGGGTATTCTTTCTTGATTTGTTGAAGATTAGTTGACCATACAGTTGAGGGTCCATTTCTGGGGTATCTTTTCTGTTCCATTGATCTATGTGTCTGTTTCTGTGCCAAAACCATGCTGTCTTGATGATCACAGCTTTGTATAACCTGAAGTTAGACATTGTGATGCTCCAGCTTTGGCCTTCTTTTTCAACATTTTTTCTGGCGATTCAGGGTCTTTTCTGGATCCTTGTATTTTATAATCGTTTGTTCCAGCTCTGTGAAAAATGTCAATGGTATTTTGATAGAGATTGCATTGAAAGTGTAGATTGCTCTGGGAAGCATAGACATTTTCACAATATTCATTCTTCCAATCCATGAGCATGGAATGTTTTTCCATCTCTTTGTGTCTTCCT
This sequence comes from Procyon lotor, assembly GCA_028646535.1. Lineage (NCBI taxonomy): Eukaryota > Metazoa > Chordata > Mammalia > Carnivora > Procyonidae > Procyon > Procyon lotor. The sequence goes on from CM053605.1 coordinate 18,322,071, forward strand.
CAATTTCATAAGTGTTCTGTAGTTTCTAGAGTATATATCCTTTACTTCTTTGGGTAGGTTTATTCCTAGGTATCTTATGGTTTTTGGTGCTATTGTAAATGGAATTGATTCCTTAATTTCTCTTTCTTCAGTCACATTTTTAGTGTATAGAAATGCAACTGATTTCTGTGCATTGATTTTATACCCTGCCATGTCGCTGAATTGCTGTATGAGTTCTAGTAATTTGGGGGTGAAGTCATGTCATCTGCAAAGAAAGAGAGTTTAACTTCTTCTCTGCCAATTTGAATGTCTTTTATTTCTTTTTGTTGTCTGAATGCTGATGTTAGGAATTCTAGTACTCTGTTGAACAAAAGTGGTGATAGTGGGCATCTCCGTTGTATTCCTCACCTTAAGGTTAAAGCTCTCGGGTTTTCCCCATTGAGAATGATATTCACTGTGGACTTGTTTGTAGATGGCTTTTGTCATATTGAGGAATGTTCCATCTACCCCTATGCTTTCAGAGGGGGTTTCTCAGGAAAGAATGCTGTATTTTGTCAAATGCTTTTTCTGCATCAATTGAGAAGATAATGTAGTTCTTGTCTTTTCTTTTATTAATGTGCTCTATCACATTGATTTGCAAATGTTGAACCACCCTTGCATCCCAGGAATAAAGCCCACCTGGTCGTGATGGATAATCCATTTAATGAACCTTTGGATCTTACTGTCCAGGATTTTGTTGAGTATTTTGGCATCCATATTCATCAAGGATATTGGTCTGTAATTCTCATTTTTTATGGGGTTTTTGCCTGGTTTGGGCAAAACATCAGGGTAATGCTGGCCTCACAGAATGAGTTTGGAAGTTTTCCTTCTGTTTCTATTTTAGATTTCTATACCAATCTGATATGCCATATATTGTATACATATAAAACAGTCAAGTGGTCCCACCAGAAAAGTTGAACAAAATAAAATGCAAACATAATATGAGAGTATTACATCATCATTTATTAAAAATAATTATAGAATATCCTAGTTTGTATTTCTTGTATTAAGTACATTAAGTACATTTTCATTTGATAATTGGCTATTTGCAGTTTTTTCTCACATAAGAGACAGGTAGGTCTTTGACCTCTTTCCATCCATATGTTGTCTCTTAATTTATTTGTACAATGTCTTCATATTGTTAGCATCCCTCCACCTATACTTTAAATTCCTCCCACCTTGTTCCTCACATAAACTTTATACTTTGAATATTCCTTTTCGTTCTTGTATATTCACTTTCATCCACTATAATGGATGCTTCCATTTAGCTTGTGCAAACATTCAACTTTCCCCTATCAAACAAACAAGAACTCTATCCAATCCCATTCTCCCTCCCAACTACTTCACTATCTCCTATTTTTATATTCTTCCAAGGCAATATTTTAGAAGTAATTGTGCTCATTGCATTTGTTTTCTCATTTCTAATTAGAAATTTGAAAATTAGTTAATTAACCAAATGGTTAGTTATTAACCATTGGTTAGTAACCAATTGGTTATTAACCATTGGTTAGTTAGTAATTAACTAACCAAAGTTAGTTAATTAACCAAGCCCAATTTCATTTTGCTCTTATCTCCACAAAAATGTGACACAGTAGTATTTCAAGTGATCTGTAGTAATATTACAGATATTTTTCGAAGCACATTGACATGACTTCTCATTGGCAATCAAGATTGTTAGCTATGTCTTCCAGATAGTTTTCCATAACATATTGCTTTCTGAATCCACTCCTATCTGCCTTCTCTTTTACTTTCTTTTTTCAAACTCATTTGACTATCCTTCAACCTTGATTTCAAGGTCTTCTACTCATTTTACTTTTTCTTTCAAACATTTCCTCCATCTCTATGAATTACTGTCTCATATATGAAGATGAATCACATTGTTAATTTTCAGCCTAGTCTTACTCTGGACTCCAGATTCATACCATTTTAGTATATCACAGGCACCTATAACTGATATGCTGATGAGTTGACTACTTCCACCCAAACTTTGCCTTCAAAGAAATGTACCATACCAACCCATCTTGACATTTAATAAAGGATAATATTACAAAAAGCATGTACCTTTTCTGAGAAAAAAGGTATACTTATATAATCAGTATCTAAAACACAGCTGTTATTCCAATCCACTACACATGCAAATCTACTGAACATTATTTAAGTTATAATCTAATAAAAAACTACAAATCATTAAAGGGAAAATATGTATCATCTCTATCTTTGGTAAAATTGTTCATTTTTTTTTCCTCCTCTATTTTTTATCTTAATTCTTTCTAAGTGTACTAAAAATTTCAGACAAAAGTTTAATCTCTTAGGCTTATTTATGAAGCATATTTATGATATGGTAAATTATTTTGATCTATTCCACTCAGAAATATTTATAGAAAATATCAACATCAGTCAGTGAAAGGCTATAAAACTTCCAATTACTACTTTTACTTATCATTTAAGCTAAAAGAGGAAAGTACACATTGTGTAAATACTGTTTCCACTTACTAAGTTTAACATGTAAATAATTTATTGTAGCTGAAGATCTTGTTCCAGCCAAATAAGTAATCTACTTCTCTATCTAAAATTGTCATCTCTTACAATACACTATTGATTCATGGCTGTTTACTTAGAGGAAATGAAAGAATAGAGAATGGTCAGAGCTAAAAAAAATACTTGCCTTCTAGAATCACACAGGTTAGAGCTTAAGCATATGCAATAGAGATTCAGCTGGGAGAGCAAGTCATACTATCCACAAATTAACTCAATCTCCAAACAGCACCAGAAACCACAGATGAGTTTCAAAAGGTATAGAAATGCTCACAGGTCTAAATTAGTAATTAAGGAACATTTTAAAAATGTATTCATAGGTAATGAAGGCATTATCTCAGGTCACTACATTGCTGAGAGGAGGACTGGAAGAGGAGAGTAGGGAGACCAGCCAGAGGAAGAATACGGAGACTACAAATGGGCAGAAATGAAAGACCAACATCTGCTGAGCACACAGCATGCTCCAGGAATGATGCCATGTATTACTATATAAATCATTTCTTTTTATCCTTACTATCATGGCATCCTGAAAAGTGTTTTCTTTTGCTCCATCTGTCCAAGATATAACCCAATGTCCTCAGCACATAATTGTTGCCAAATAAAAGGCTGAATGCCTGATACCTGTGTTGTTTATTTGTTACTACACAATCCTAAATACTACAAAACAGGACCTTCAAAACAAGTAACCGAGCAAACATTCAGAGACACCAGTTGAAACACATGGGAATATACTACAACTTGGGGGAAAAGGAACTGGTTAGCATTGTCTGATTATCAGGTAAGCCTAGCAGAAATGAAAACCCGCATACTGCAGTGGATACTTGTTTCACATCCATTCCTAATGTCTCTGGAAACAACACCCAGGCTTGTTTGTTTGCTTCTTTTTAGGAATGGCCCTCCTATTATCATGCACAACTCTAAATTTTAATTATTTTATGTCAAGAGAGTGGTCACTCTGCCTGATCATAGCTTTGGACTCTGGAAAGGCACTTAATATAATCTGTCAATTAAACACAGAGAGGTATTTGCCTCAATTTATAGGAAAAGAGAACTTTCATTCTCTTTCTCTGAAGGTATGGAAAGAGACACTCTGTATCTCTGGATTGTGCTGTGAAAGAATATGAAATCTAGAACAGCTTCAGCCATTTTGCTCCCATGAAAGAAGAGCTTGAAGCCTGAGGGTAATGCTAATAGAAAAGACAGAAGAGAAAAACAGTGAAATCAAGCACTTAGTGATATTTTTAAAAGAGTGAATCAAGCTTGATCTGATCCTATTCCTATTTCTGATCTTTTCAGTTAATCCAGTATTTCCTTTCATCTTTCAACCAATTTATGTTGTATTTTCAGTCACTCTCAACATAAAGTGTCCCAACTTATAATGGTAGCAGATGGTATCACAGCATGGCTCAGTGATAAAAAGTCTCCAAAATGGCCATCAGGAAAGATATTTAATATGCCCCAGTGCAGGAAGAGCTGATAAGGGCAGGAGGTATTATGGGGGAGGGTTTCTAATTATGATGAGTTTGAGTGACCTTGCAGGGAGATGAATTGGTCCATGAGCAAAAAATTCATAGGAGAAAATTAGGGAAGAAGTAACAAATTTTCACTTTAAGATCAAGAAAACTTAGTTTGCATAATTTGAGATAAAAATAATCATTACTGCATCCATACCTAACTAGTTTATTGTCCCTAATTCTTTTTTGAAAATGATTTATTTATTTATTTATTTATTTGAGAGAGAGAGAGAGAGACAGTACAAGCAGTAGGGAGGGACAGAAGGAGAGGGAGAAGCAGACACCCCAATGAGTGGGGAGCCTAATGTGGGGCTCAATCCCAGAACCCCAGGATCATGACCTGGGCCAGAAGCAGACATTTAAGTAACTGAGCCACCCAGGTGCTCCTAGTATCCTTAGTTCTTGAGTAGGAAAGAAAAAAAGTAAAACATGAGTAGTAAAGGACAACTCATAGAAATAGGTTGCACTTTCTATAATAAAGTTTAAACCCAAATATATACTGCATTCATAAATATCAAATATAGATATAAAAATGCAAAATATCAATATTTAAAAATTCAGATTAAACAAATAAGCATACAAAGATCTATGTAGAATATAATCATAGTGGGGCTATTTATAAAATAATAAATGGCTAAATAATTATTACATATTGAGTATCGATACTAATTGGATATATAAACAAGGATGGAATGGTTACTATATAAGGATATTCACACTGCCTTTATTGCATAAAGCAAGTTCTAGAACAGTTTTTATAATATGATTCTAAATGGGGATGATGGGGATGAGAAAAAGAAAGGGATTGAGCTTTCAAAGGATTTCTGAAAGAATAATAGTTACCTAAAGTGTTAGTTGTGCTTATCTGTTTTGATATTTGAGGGGTAGATGAAGGCGGAACATGTATAATTCTTGGAATAAGAAAACAAAAGAATAGAGGGAGGGGCAAGATGGCAGAGAAGTAGGAGACCTTGTTCCAACCGGTCCCCCAAAGTGAGCTGGAATCTACCAGAACATGCTGAACACCCATGAAATCAGCCTGAGAAGTAAGATTATTCACTTCTGGATCTCCATAGGAGCAGAAAGCAGCAGTGGAGAAGTAAAGCAGAGTGGGAACTGGGACCTATATCAGAGGATAAACAGAAGGGGAAGGGAGCCACCAGAAGCAACCCAAGGAAAATAATACCCCAAATGAAAGTGCCCTGTGGTTGGGGACCAGCAATAACTTAGAGTCTGGTTAAAAACACTCAAAAAGAGCAAAAGATCCTAAGGAGCAACTAGTAGAAGTGGGTGGTCACCGGCACGGGCCTAAGCCCAGGTCCCAGGATGGACACCACCACTGGCAACCCCCTGCATCAAAGAGAGACTGGTGGGGGGTCCAGTCCGTGGTCCATGAGCCTGCATATTTCCACTGCTTGCACCACTCTGTGGGCTGGGCACACTCCTGCAAGCACCTTAGAGAGTCTGGTGTGGTCCATGAGACTGCAGCTTCCCTCTACGTGCATCACTGCATGGACTGGGTGCACTCCCACAAGCTCCTAAGAGAGCCTGGTGTGAGCCTTAGCCAGCGGTCTCTAGAACCTTGGTTATCCCCTTCCAGCCCCAGAGTTGGGGCACTCCCAGCTGCACCTGAGAGAACCTGACCAACCCACTGGGGGTGGGCCAGGAACCCAGAGAGCAGTCCCGGCAATGGCAGCCACCAAAAGTGAACTTCCCAGAGCAATATCACTCATGGCTGTGGTGGCATGGGGTTGCAGGGGCCAGCAGGAACCATGCGGGGCCACTAGGACTGGGGCTGGGGTGTACACCACCTGTGAGACGCTGTGGTGTGAGCAGAGTTTGCAGAGGGGGCATCTGGGTTTTCTGGACCACCCAGAGGGGAGCAGACTGAGGTTTCTCTCAGAGGCAGAGGTCTGGGTATGGGCAGATTCTTTGCTTGGACCCTCTGAAAAGCCTGCAAAAAGCCGCAAAAGAACAAAAACCTCCAGAAAACAAAAGCCTCAAAAACTGATTTCCACAGAATCGAGCCCCATGACAGCCAGCAAGGTGACTCAACCAAGCAAGACTGACTGAAAAACCACACAGCAGGCCCCTTCCCCAGAAAACAAGCCAAAAACAAGAGGACAATAATTAAGCTCTAGATAATGCCCTAGAACCTGTATATTTCACAGATACAAGTTTCTTCTTCTTTTTTTTTAATTCATTCTCAAGACTCTTGGTCTTTTAATTTTTTTTTAAACTACTTAACATTACAACTAGAGGCTTAATACAGCGATACACACAGGAAGATCCGAAATAACCTTCCTTGCCTGCATCAAGGATTTATAACCACCCTCCCATCTTATCCTTCTATCAGTGTTTCTGTGTATTTGCTTTTGTTCTGGTATTATATAAATCTTATTCTTGGGGTTCATTCTGACTAGGTTCTTTTATGTCTTATCATTTACTTTTGTCAGTCTTCATGTTTGTTTGTGTTTGTTTATATACCTTATAAATCTTATTTTGGGGGCTTATTTTGGCAGGGATTTCTTTTTTCTCTTTCTCTCTCTCTCCTTTTATCTTTTTTCATTCTTTTTGGTGGTGAATTCCAATTGTTCTGAAACCTTCCAGGGTGCACCTTGCCTGGATCATGAGTGATATATTCAGCTATAATCCCCCTCAACCACTTCCCATCAAAATGACTAGGAGGAGAACACCCAACAGAGGAAAAACCCAGAGATTGCACCCTTTCCCTTAGAACTATTGGATTTGGACATAAACAGTATGTCAGAAAGGGAACTTAGGGCAACAATTATCCAGGCAATGGCTAGGATGGAGAAAAACATTAATGACAACATAGACTCTCTAAGGGCAAAACTGCGAACCAGTAGGGCCAACGTTAAAAATGCCATCAATGTGATCCAATCTAATCTAAATAGTCTAACAGCTAGGGTAATGAGGACAGAGGATAGAATTAGTGATCTAGAGAACAAGATGGTAGAGAAGAAGGGTCGGGAGGAGGGCTGGAACAAACTGTTAAGGAATCATGAGAAAAAACTAAGGGAAATAATGACGCCATGAAACGTTCCAACATCAGAATTATTGGAATCCCTGAGGGGATGGAGAAAGATAGAAGACTAGAAGATATAGCTATATAAATTCTATACAAATGAAAATTTCCCCAATTGTGGGAATGGAACAAGTGTTCATGTCCTAGAGGCAGAAAGGACACCCCCCAAGATCAACGAGTCTAGAAAGACATCCAGACACATAATTGTAAAATTTGTGAATTATTACTTTAGACAAGAGGTCCTGAGGGCAGCTAGGGGGAAGTGATCCCTTACTTACAGAGGAAGACCCATCAGAATAATATCAGACCTGTCCACAGAAACCTGGCAAGCCAGAAAGGGCTGGCAAGACATATTCCGGGCACTAAATGAGAAGAATATGCAGCCAAGAATACTTTATCCAGGAAGGCTGACATTCAAAATGGATGGAGAGATAAAGAGCTTCCAGGACTGGCAAGGATTAAAAGAGCGTGTGACCACCAAGCCGGCACTACAAGAAATATTAAGGGGGGTTCCATAAAAGAAGAAAGAACATATGAGTAACACAGAACAAAAACTTACAATCTATAGAAACAAGGACTTCACAGGCAACATGATGTCAATAAAAACTTACCTTTCAATAATCACTCTCAAAGTGAATGGCATAAATGCTCCCATAAAATGGCACAGCGTTGATGACTGGATGAAATAACAGGACCTGTCCATATGCTGTCTACAAGAGACACATTTGGAACATAAAGATACATCCAGATTGAAAGGGAAGGGATGGAGAACCAATCTTTTATGCCAATACGCCTCAAAAGAAAGCTGGGATAGTAATTTTCATATCAGATAAATTAGATTTTAAGCTAAAGACTATAGTCAGAGATACAGAAGGACACTACATCATTCTTAAAGGGTCTGTCCTCCAAGAAGATCTAACAATTATAAATATTTATGCAACCAATATAGGAACAGCCAACTACATAAGCCAACTGTTAATCAAAATAAAGAGTCATGTTGATATGCATACACTAAGCTTTGCACAGTGGCAGTATCATAGCCAATGAGGTTTGTCCAAGGCATGATTATTGCTAGTTGATATGCGTACACTAATTGTAGGAGATCTTAACACGCCACTCTCAGTAACAGACAGATCATCCAAACAGGAAATCAATAAAGAAACAAGAGTTTTGAATGACACATTGGACCAAATGGAACTCATCGATCTATACAGAACATTCCACCCTAAAACAACAGAATACTCATTCTTCTCGAGTGCACATGGAACTTTCTTCAGAATAGATCACATATTACGTCACAAATCAGGAATCAACCAATACCAAAAGGTTGAGATGATTCCCTGCATATTCTCAGACCACAATGCTTTGAAACTGGAACTCAACTAAAAGAAAAAGTTTGGAAGGAATTCAAACACTTGGAGGCTAAAGACCAACCTGCTCAATAATGTTTGTATCAACAAGGAAATCAAAGAAGAGCTTAAACAATTCATGGAAACCAATGAGAATGAAGACACATCGGTCCAAAACCTATGGGGTATGGCAAAGTTGGTCCTTAAGGAGAAATACATAGCCATCCAAGCCTCAAACTAGAGAAATAGTAGAACACATCAATGAAACCAGAAGTTGGCTTTTTGAAAGAATCACTTTCAAAAAAACCACTGGCCAAACTAATCCAAAAGAAAAGAGAGAGGACCCAAATTAACAAAATTATGAATGAAAGGGGGAGAGATCACAATTAATCCAAAGGAAATAGAAACAATCATTGAAAATTATTATCAACACCTATATGCCAATAAGTTGAACAATCTAGAAGAAATGGATGCATTTCTGGAAACCTATAAACTTCTAAGACTGAAACAGGAAGAAATTGACCACCTGAATAAACCAATATCTAGTAATGAGATTGAAACAGTGATCAAAAACCTCCCAAAAAACAAGAGTCCAGTACCTGACAGATACCCTGGGGAATTCTACCAATGGAATTGGTATTCCTTCCTTCCATTCCTTTCTTTCTTGGTATTCAAGGAAGAAATAATACCTATTCTCGTGAAACTGTTTCAAAAATAGAAACAGAAGGAAAACGTCCAGACTCTTTCTATGAAGCCAGCATTACCCTGATCCCCAAACCAGGCAAAGACCCAATCAAAAAGGAGAATTTGAGACCAGTATCCCTGATGAATATGAATGCCAAGATACTCAACAAGATCCTAGCTAATAGGATCCAACAGCACATTAAAAAGTTTATTCATCACGATGAGGTAGGATTTATCCCTGGGATGCAAGAGTGGTTCAAAATTCACAAATCAATCAATGTGATAGAACAAATCAATAAGAGACAAGAGAAGAACCACATGGTCCTTTCAATTGATGCAGAAAAAGCATTTGACAAAATACAGCATCTGTTCCTGATTAAAACTCTTCAAAGTATACGGATAGAAGGAACATTCCTCAACTTCATAAAATCTATCCATGAAAAGCCCACAGTGAATATCATTCTCAATGGGGAAAGCTGACAGCCTTCCCTTTGAGATCAGGAACACAACAAGGATACCCACTCTCGCCAATCTTGTTCAATGTAGTACTAGAAGTCCTAGCAACAGCAATCAGACAACAAAAAGAAATAAAAGGTATTCAAATTGGCAAAGAAGAAGTCAAACTATCTCTCTTCATAAATGATATGACACTTTGGATGGAAAACCCAAAAGACTCCACACCCAAATTACTAGAATTCATACAGCAATTCAGTAATGTGTCAGGATACAAAATCAATGCACAGAAATCAGTTGCTTTCTTATATACCAACAATGAAAACATGGAAAGGGAAATTAGAGAATTGATTCTGTTTACTATAGCAGCAAGAACCATAAGATATCTGGGAATAAACCTAACCAAAGAAGTAAAAGATCTGTACTCGAGGAACTATAGAACACTCATGAAAGAAATTGAAGAAGACACAAAAAGGTGGAAAAGCATTCCATGCTCATGGGTCAGAAGAATAAACATTGTTAAAATGTCTATACTGCCAATCCTGATCAAAATTCCACCAGTATCCTTCAAAGAGCTGGAACAATTAATCCTAAAATTTGTATGGACCCAGAAAAGACTCCTAATTGCTAAGGAAATGTTGAAAAAGAAAAACAAAGCTGGGGGCATCACACTGCCTGATTTCAAGCTTTACTACAAAGCTGTGATCCCAAGACAGCATGGTACTGGCACAAAAACAGACACACAGACCAGTGGAACAGAGTAGAGAGCCCGGATATGGACCCACAACTCTATGGTCAAATAATCTTTGACAAAGCAGGAAAAAGTATCCAGTGGAAAAAAGACAATCTCTTCAATAAATGGTGCTGGGAAAATTAGACAGCTATATGTAGAAGAATGAAACTTGATCATTCTCTTGCACCATACACGAAGATAAACTCAAAATGGATAAAAGACCTCAATATGAGATGGGAATCTATCAAAATCCTAGAGGAGAACATAAGCAGTGACCTCTTCAACATCAGTCACAGCAACTTCTTTCAGGACATGTCTCCAAAGGCAAAGGAAATGGAAGTGAAAATGAACTTTTGGAACTTCATCAGGATAAAAAGCTTCTGCACAGCTAAGGAAACAGTTAAGAAAACAAACAGGCAACCCACAGAATGGGAGAAGATATTCGCAAATGGCACTACAGACAAAGGTCTGATATCTAAGATCTATAAAGAACTCCTCAAACT
>CM053605.1:18333008-18382812 GCA_028646535.1 Procyon lotor
ATAATCATGTTGAAAAAATGGGCAGAAGACATGAACAGACACTTCTCCAAAGAAGACATACAAATGGCTGACAGACACATGAAAAAATGTTCATCATCTTTGGCTATCAGGGAGATTCAAATCAAAACCACACTGACATACCACCTTACACCACTTAGAATGGCCAAAATCAATAAGACAATAAACAACAAATGTTGGAGAGGATGTGGAGAAAGGGGAACCCTCTTACACAGTTGGTGGGAATGCAAGTGGGTGTAGCCACTTTGGAAAACAGTGTGGAGATTCCTCAAGAAATTAAAAATAGAGCTACCCTATGACCCTGCAATTGCACTACCGGGTATTTACCCCAAAGATGTAGATGCAGTACAAAGAAGGGCCACATGTACCCTAATTTTCGTAGCAGCAATGGCCACAGTTGCCAAACTGTGGAAAGCGCCAAGATGCCCTTCAACAGAGGAATGGATAAAGAAGATATGGTCCATATATACAATGGAATATTATGCCTCCATTAGAAAGGATGAATACCCAACTTTTGTATCAACACAGATGGGACTGGAAGAGATTATGCTGAGTGAAATAAGTCAAGCACAGAGAGTCAGTTATCATATAGTTTCACTTATGTGTGGCACATAAGGAAAAACATAGAGGACATCAGGAGAAGGAAAGAAAGGGTGAAATGGGGGAAATCGGAGGGGGAGATGAAGCAGGAGAGACTATGGACTCTGAGCAACAAACTGAGGGTTTGGAAGGGGAGGGGATGGGGGGTTCGTTGAGCCTGGTGGTGGGTGTTGAGAAGGACACATATTGCATGGAGCACTTGGTGTGGTACATGAACAATGAATCTTAGAACACTGAAAAAATAAAATAAAATTAATTATTTTTAAAAAAGATAGAAAACAAAAGAATAAAAAGCTATTTCCATTAAAAAAATAATATACCTAACTAAACATCCCATTTAAACTTACAAAGTTGCCAAAAGTCATATGCAATTATGTAATACATAGTGATATTTCCTGTCATTAGAAAATGTCATTATCATTAATTCCTTCAATCTAACCAAAGAAGCACAACTTTATGTTTTACATAAGACATAGCATACTATTGTTGACAAATCCATATTGTCAATACCCAATATTCTAACTATATGACCTTTCAAAACACAAGAAAGAGCAATAAAATACATTTATGTGATCAAGTCATGTAGAATGATATGATCGAGATAGGGCATAGCAGAATTTTAGTCAACTCTCCAAGTAATTTAAAAGTAGAAAAAAGAAAATTACATGTGTGAGTGTAACTATAGTAAGAAAATATGTTTTTCACACATAAATCTCATTTTAGTTGCAGCTGGTAGTTTTGACATTGTACATTTGAAATTGATACTTCCTTTCCATTTGTATAACACTCTTTAACTTAAATCTCTAATATACAGAATCTATATTGTCCAGGTGACAAAGATTACAGTTATCAAGCAGATATGCTTATACAAAACACTTGTTGCTATAAATAGTAAGGAATTCTGAAATGTTGATGATACAAATATTTTCAGTGCTTAAATGCTCTCTGAATGGAAATAAGTATTTATCTAGGCAGTGGAGCAAGTCTGAGGTCAAAAGACTGCAGGACTGTGAGTAGATTGCTGTGGACACATCCAAAGGGTCTGAATTTTTTGACGAGGACAAGTCTATGTCTCACTGATAGATGGTTAGGGTGAAGCAAAAGGGTGGTTCTTGCACAGGCTCTTTATAGAGATGTGCATCTTGAATACCTCCATAGGGATATTTAGCTATGATTCAACTTCACTGGCCTAAATCTTGAAATTTATTTTATACACTCTCCATTTTTTTCCATTTTTCAACCTTATTTTCTTACATCTTTATAGAATGTACAATTTTATCATTCAGCAGCAGCTTGCCTTTTTTTTTTTTTAAACTATTTCCAATTACTTTGATTTTAGCTGGTTGTTTTAAATTACTCCTTTCCCCAACTTCAACTGGCTCACTGTATCCTTTATCTTTAGTCTCCCTATTTCCACCTGATTTTCTACATCTTTACCTAAGATATACTGTTTATAAAGTATAAAGAAAAACCTATAGAGAAAAAAAAATAAGCACCTCTAATTGTCTTCAATTTTACACTGAAAACGATTTTTATCATTTTTATTTTTAATCTTCTAGCTTAACTTTTCTACTTTACAGATTCTTCTTATAGGTTTTTAATTTAATACCTCTCAACTTTATTTTTTTATTATGTTAGTCACCATCATTATGATCAAATACATCATTACTTTTTGATGTTCCATGTTCCATGATTCATTGTTTGCATATAACACCCAGTTTCATCACTATTTCTTAAAATTTTTCCTTGATTGAACTTTAAACATATTTCGTGTTTCTATCACCACATTTTATTTTTAAACTCTTAAACCTCTAAATTTTACTATATCACTTTCATTTTAAAGATCCCCTTTATTCCTTGTCATGAAATTTTTATTTTAGGATTTATTTTTCATTTTTTAAAAGATTTTATTTATTTATTTGAGAAAGACCACGCAAGAGAGAAAGAACACAAGCAGGGGGGAGGGATAGAAGGAGAGAGAGAAGCAGACTCACCCTGGGCAGGTAGTATGATGTGGGACTCTACCCCAGGACCCTTGGATGATGACCTGAGCCGAAGGCAGATACTTAACTGACTGAGCCACCCAGACATCCCTAGGATTTATTTTTAAAAACAGGACTAAACTATGGGAAAATTTCCTCCAAATAAGGGAATTTAGAGCCTTTGTCCCTCAGCTTTACCTACCACATTTGTATGGCATCCATAAACAGGTCCTCAGACTTTTCACAAAGGCTTTCCCAAAAAGAAAAAGCCAATTTCACATCAGAATATTTAGGTGACATTATGGCCTGAACTAGACCTGTGGAGTATAAACGATGATAAGGAGCAATGGGAATAGTGGCTTCACCATCAAACATTCTTCCAAAATGGTGCCTTTTAAGTACACTTTAAGGTATATGTCATTGTGACATTTCTATGTGTTCAATGAAGAGACCTAAAAGGAACCCTCATGAAAATAAGTTGGTGATAAACATAGAGATGGTAGTCAAAGAACAAATCCTAACCTTCTTCTTTTTAAGAGAATCAACACTGAAATCTCTTCATCCATTACCTAACTAGCATTCTCAACAAGTGCAATATTGTCCCCCAGCAAGGAGGCAAAAATTGGTTCATGGGGGAGGTTGAAAAAATATTAGATATTAAAATGGCTAGTGGACCTTTAAAGGGCCAGAGTATATAAACAGATACACAGTGTGTCTGTACCATTAAAATTTAATAAGGCACAGGATGCAATTAGGGAAAAAATATCTAAGGTGGAGAAACTGGCTAAAAAACTGGCTGAAATAGATAAGTAAAATTAAAAATAAAATAAAAATAAAAATAAAAATCCTCCATATCTAGTACATGTGACTTGGCCAGAAAACCCGCAAACTCTCCTTTTTTCAAGACATTCACTCATTTTTTTCATTCACTTTTCTAACAACTAGGGTTTTTTTGTTTTTTATTTTATTTTATTTTTTCAGTGTTCCAAGATTCATTGTTCATGCACCACACCCAGTGCTCCATGCAATACCCATATGTCAATACCCACAACTAGGTTTTAAGTGACATCTATGTGTCACAAACTATATACTGTGCATTAGGATTTTATGGTAAAGAAGGCCTGCACCTTTTCCCAAGAAACTGATAACCAGAAGGAGATGCTCAGATATATAAGTGGATAATTGTGATATACACTTTGATTTAAAAAAAAAATGACTACCACTTGTAGGAATCCACGAGAAGAGGAAAGTAATCTAAATTTGTTAGGTCAAAAAATCTTCTTGAAGGACATGGTAACCATGAATACAAGTGCTTTAGGCAGTTGAAGCAGATTATACAACACTTGAAATCAAGAAAAAGAATGCTATGTTCAGGAAATGAATGTAATTAATCAAAACCAGTATGGTTGGTAGGGTAGATAACATTAAAAAAATGGTCCAAAAAGTCCATCTCTCAGTGTGTGCACATGCCACTCCATCCATCAAAATGTATATATTTCCTACCCCTTGAATCTTGGCTAGTCTGTGATTCACCAATAGAATTTAACAAAAATCACTCTGGGACTTATCGGCCCAGGCCCCACATACTAAGAGAAGCACTAACTTCTGTTTCCTAAATTTTAGAAGCCAGCTATCATACTAAAAGGTAATCCAGGAAATCTTGCTGAGGGATGGGGGTCATATGAAGGAATTCTATAGAATGAAAGAGAAGAGGAGAAGAAGAGGAGGGACAATAGGAGACTGAGACACCAAACTTGGCAGCTGGAAATTTACATCCACCTGCTGAGTGTAGCTAAGTGAGTGACATCAGCTTAACCACAGAAAACAAAACCAAATAGCTGAGCCCAATCAATAGACAGAATCTAATTTTTTGGTTTCAGCCGCTGAGATACGAGAGGTCTAGTTGTTGAAACATCCGGAGTATATAGCGTATAGGGAGAAAGAGTTGAGAAAGCAAGCAGGGACTAGATAAGTAAAGGTCTTAAGAGTTTCGTTTAAGAGTTTAAACTTTTTTTGCTGTAGACCATGGGTATTCTTTGAAAGTCATTCAGAATGGAGTGATGTAACCAAAATGGAATTAGACAGGCTAGGTGGGATCTTCTGCAGAATGGAGGAACCAGGTTTGTCAACTCTAGGACAGATGGCTTCTAATAGGAACTGATTCTTTAATAAGAGCTAATCTATAATTTGAAGACAAAGGCTGAATTTCCTATTCAATGTCTTCTTTTCCTGAAATTATAAAGGTGAGAATGTAAAGGTGGGGGAACTTTTCTTCTTTTTTTATATGGGTGACTGCTAAAAACATCAAGTCAAAGTTATGGTCTATCTACAGAAATTGGTTAGTATCACTTGATATAGATTTTATATAATTGTAAGATAATGGAAATTATATATTGTTCTCTGTCCCTGGTTCTTGGCACAGAGCTCCTAAAACCTTTGGAATTTCCCACATTATAAGAATACTAGGAGCATCTTTTGTTCTAAATATTTGGTCTTTGACCCCAGTTCCTGACACAAAGAACACATGTTCTGGATGATAGCAGTCTTTTATTCTAATTAGGCAACTCTGGGCTCCTGAATGGCTCCTGGGTAAGGGCTGGTCATCAGAAAGGACAACCCATAATAAGAAGCTTAGGATGTTCAGCCCTACCCCCTATTCTCTTGAGAAGGGAGAGAGGCTAAAAGTGAGGTTAATGATGAAACTATGCCTACATGATGAAACCCTCATAAAATCCTAAAAGTTTAGGGTTCAGAGAGCTCCCTGGTTGGTGAACACCTCCCATGCTGGGAAGGTGATGCACCCCAAGTCCATGGGGACAGAATCTTTTTCCAGGACTCTCCCAGACCTGGCCCTATGTATCTCTTCATCTAGATATTTGTATCTTTTATCATATCCTTTAATACACTGGTAAATATAAGTATTTCCATGAGTTCTATAAGCCATTCTAGCAAATTAATCGAATGTGAACCAAAGTACAGGCAAACAATATGGACTTGTGATTGGTGTCTGAAGTGTGGAGTGGGGTAGGTGTGGGGGCCTGAGGAAAACAGTCTTGTAGGACTGAAACCTTGCCCTGTGGAATCTGTTACTATCTCCAAGTAGACGATGTCAGAATTGAGTTGAAGTAGGACACCCATTTGGTGTCACAGAGAATTGCCTGGTATGGGGAAAAACTTCCACACAATTATGGATAGAACTGCCAGAAGTGAAGTATTCTTTGTAAGGAGACACATGGGAAGAAACACACAGCAGGGAGAGAAATATGTGGTACAAAGAACTGGATTTCTTCTCACATAAGAAGGAAAAACTGCTCTTTTCTTAACAAAAAAACTGTCATTCTAACTTTTACTTTTTAAAATGTTTTTAACTATTTTATTTTACTTTACTAATTACTGTATAAATGTATATTTTAATTCCTTTAAATAATTTTTGACAATACAGAATATAAATAAAGGTATGCTTTTATTCCACTAGGTTTGGGTAAGATCATGATATTTCTTAATTCTTTAAAATACTGAGGTAAAATAACCTAAAAATATATATTTCTTTTTAAGTCAAGCCTCATATTACTAGATTCCTCAACAGACCCAGAAAACTGCCATCTTGAAATATAGAGCATACCTTACCAAAAATCACAAAATTTGTTCTACCTTCATCATTTCCTAACAGAAGTTATATAATTTAGCCACTCTTCTTAGATCTTTCAGCTTTTTATTATTAAGTAACATTTAGAATTTATAGTGTCATGAGTTATTTACAAATATTAACTCACTTAAATATCATAATAGCTGTGGGACATAGAGTATAATAATAATACTCTTTTTTTAGATTAGAAGTAAACAGAGGTTAAATTATTTGTTCAAGGTCATAGGGCTACTGCAAAGAAATAGAAATAAATAGGTTAAGTAACTTGCTCAAGGTGACAGGGTTAGAATGTACTAGAACCACAATTTGAACACAGGCCAGCTATCACTAGCCTTTGTAATCTTAACCACTAAATTATACTGCTTCCTTAAGTTTATACTTTTTAACAGCAATAAAAGTTTCATACAAATCATGAATACAGATGAAACAAACACACAACAACAATGAAGAGTAAGGTACCAAACATTCTGACATCTCAGATTCCTCCACTGTAAAATAGGTTAAGTAACAAGTACCATATTAAGGAATTTTAATGTGGATCAATTGAAACATTATGTGAGAAGCCTTTAATACTGTGATTGGCTCAACTTCTCAATAGATGTTCATTGTGAGTATTGTTGTATGGGCAGCGTTTAAGAACAAATGTTAGCTAATCATGATGGTAAAGAGAAACTAGTTCATAAACCATTATTTTATTTAGCCTATTATTTTGAAGTTTACTTTGAGCTAAATGACTCTGCAGTAAGGTAATCAATAAAAAGTTATTTACTGTGGCTCCTTGTATAAAAGGTAAAACTTCTGAAATGCAAAAAAAAAAAAAAAAAAAACCTACATAGTTTTTGGAATAGTAGTTTTTGGAGTAGTAGTGTGGAGTAAAAGTGGACTTAAGTAAGTGGACTTAAAGTCCACACTAAAAGTCATTATTTAAATGAAAAGTCACTTCAGAAATAACCAGCTGAACAAAAATAAATTCATGTAATTCTTAAATCACTTATAGCTTAAGACCTCATATTTCATTTGGACTAATCCAGTTCCTAAATCTGTGAGTTAACAATTTTCATCATTTTTCTCTTGTTGGTTTCCTTTTAAAAAGAAAAATAGTTTGGGCGCCTGGGTGGCTCAGTGGGTTAAAGCCTTTGTCTTTGGCTCAGGTCATGATCCCAGGGTCCTCGGATCGAGCCCTGCATCAGGCTCTCCACTCAGAAGGGAGCCTGCTTCCCCCTCTCTCTCTGCCTGCCTCTCTGCCTACTTGTGCTCTCTCTCCTCACTGTCAAATAAATAAATAAAATCTTAAAAAAAAATAGCTAAAGCTCAAGATAGCTAGCAATAAAAATTGACATCAATAATATTAGTTTCCAGAATAACAAGAATTTAGTATAATCAATCCAATGTCTATTTTAAATACCTACTAAAATAATACAAATAAATGTTTATTTTCTACCAAGTACAAAAGGAAAAAAAAAATTCTATGTTACATATTAGACAACTGGATTTAAATGTACTGCTATATACTCTTCCCAAAAGAAAAAAAAATGTCTCATAATTACCACCAAGAAATTGTTACACTGTTATTTATCAATAATTATTCCCACTTAAATATACAGAACATTTGGCTTCTTCTGGAGAATTGCTGGCATTACTATGGTAGTTCCTAACAATATTTTAAGTAAAAGAATATTAGGAAGAAAAGATGGAAAATTTTAGAAATAGATACAATTTTTTGTTTCACCAAGTGTTATGTTGGTTGTTTGCATTCCCTTAAGGATAAATATAAAGGAAATGCAGATAAGTTCTCTCTATTCCTAAAACATAATTTCTCATGCAGTTGATATTATCAGTTCAAGATATGTTCAATATTATTAGTAAACCAAGGTAAGTATTATCCAACTTATCATCAATTTGTTAGGGTGCTTGAGAAATATTTGATATGAATCTGGTTTAACATAATAGAATAAAAATTATAAAACCTACATAGTAGCAACGTCAGTTGCAAGAACTGCCTCAGACACCACAAGTTAGAAAAATTTAATCTAGAACTTCATATTGAGATCAGAAATTTATAGTTACTTTTTCCCTATGGAAAATGTCTCTCTCTCTCCCCTCCTCCTCCTCTAGAATTACCTATGTATTTATATAGAAAAGTCTTCATATTTCTCATTATGCTCGACACACACTGTTCAAATATACCTCCCCCCACCCCTACCCCAACGCACCCTACTTTCCAGACATTACTCCGACGTGATCAAAAAGTAGTGCTGTTTGGAAACTAGAAGGCCCAAATCCTTACTCAGGCACTCAGTACCTTCTGGAAAAAAATATTCAGAAAGAACACTCAGAGTAAATTCAAGCTATTTAATCTCTATTCCCACATGTGACAACTGGACTGCTTTTGTCCTTCTCCCTGCAATGTTGCCCTAATGCCTAAAATAACACCAATCCTCTTCCATCCACTTCTCCTAGGCTCACAGTCAATAATTAGGTCTCTAGGTCTTACTGCTGTTATAATAAACAGAAACAGGGAAATAAATCAATCTGTCTCTCTGTCTCTCATCATTTCATTCCCAATGTCTAGAATAGAATCTGATACATGGTAGGAATTTGTTATATAATTATTGAATGAATTAAGAAAATCAAGGGGGAAGGTGTGTTTGTCCCAAATGAAAACAACTTATTCCCCTTTCACATATAGCTCTAAGTTTCAGCAATGTGACCCAATCATGTCCTCTGCCTTGACCAAATAAATTCTCCTTCTCCTCAGTAATGATCTCACTGGAAAATAAAGGAGATTTTGACTATATTTTTACTATCCCCTACCCCATATTGAAGACATTCATATGTTGGGGATACCCAAAATGCCTAATATAGCTCATGTATTCTTTATCAGTTTAAAAGTCCACAGTACATTTAAGAATAGGCAATAGAGGGCGCCTGGGTGGCTCAATCAGTTAAGCCTCTGCCTTAGGCACAGGTTGTGATCCCAGAGTGTCTGGATGGAGTCTTGCATTGGGCTCCCTGCTTAGCGGGGAGTCTGCTTCTCCCTCTGACCCTCCTCCACTCTCCCATGCTTTCTTTCTATCTCTCTCTAATAATAAAATCTTTTTTTTTTTAAAGAATAGGCAGTATTTTCTAAATCTGTATTTGTTGTTCAATTTTTTCACAAAATCATCCTTCAGGTTTATCAAGAATATCCTCACTCCTCAAATGGAGAAAAATCTGGAAAATCAGTTTGGACAGCTAAGGAATAGATCTGGGAGATGACTGAGTGGAAGGTTCTGGATCACTAAGGTTAGGGTTAAAAGTTACTTGGCTGTCAGATTTCTGAAGCAAATCAAGAAGGCCAAGTATGTGAGGGAAAAGCAGAAGAATCAAGAATCCAGTGAGTGTGTTAGGAATACTTTTAAAAAATCAGATGTGTAGGCTGGGGTGCCTGGGTGGCTCAGTGAGTTAAAGCCTCTGCCTTCGGCTCAGGTCATGATCTCAGGGTTCTGGGATCAAGCGCCAAATTGAATTGGGCTGTCTGCTCAGCAGGGAGCCTGCTTCCCCCTCTCTCTCTGCCTACTTGTGATCTCACTCTCTCTGTCAAATAAATAAATTAAATCTTTAAAAAAAAATCAGATGTGTAGGAAGTGGGAGGAAAAAGTACATATGAGGATGGGGAGGAGACAGACAGGCAAGAGCAAGGAAAACAGTGTTGAGCAAATAAAATAGGCTGTATGAAAGGGGCTTCTTTTGTGCTGTAAAAGAGACTGTACAAGAGGGGCTTCTTTTTGAGCTGTAGTCCATGACCAAAGTCACTCTAAGAACTATTCATAGCCTCCTGTTGGCACAGAGGATGACTGTAAGTAGGAAACATAGAGCACAGGCATTCACAGAAACCATTGGACATTCAAGTGAAATTAAATTTAAAGGACAAGGCAACATCAGGTGATACCTGCATTATAAGTAGATACTGTATTTTTAAAAGTTGGCTAGAGAATTATGACTGCATGCAATATTTCACTCTAATCCACGCATTCGTTCCTTCAACACATACTATGCAAATCCTACATGTCAGGTGCTACTTATAATGAGACATGATCTATGTCGTCAAGATCCTTGAGGTTGGGAGGTTGGGAGAAACAGACACATCATGGGATTCTGTGTTTGAATAGGACATATGTGTTCTTATATTATGATCTAGTACCAAAAGAACAGAAAGGATGTTTGGTTTATAGATAGGAATTGTTTTATTTTGCTTGAGTTTTTTCAAAGAGCAAAATGAGGTACATATATTCCAGCCAAAGGAATGTGAACCAAGATACGAACATGTGAAAAGACCAAATGTAGAACATAGTGTTATGGAGGCATGGGGTACAACAGAGCTAGAAAAATAGGCTGGAGCTAGATTGGGAAGAGCCAAGTGTGTCTTGTGCTCTAAAAATACAATAAAGATTTTAGAATAGAAAAAAAAAAAGTCATTTTTTTGAAAGATTACTATAATGGTAATAGAGGAGATAAGTTCTATTTGGAGGGACATTTGAAGGCAGAAAGACTAGTAGGAAGCTGTTAGGGGAGCTTAGTAACAGGTGATGGACTTTGACTAAAATAAATAGCTGCTCAATTCATTTTGGATATAGAATACACAGTCTTAAGTGATTGAGTGTATTAGTAAGTGGTAAAAAGGACTTAACATTCACAGATCATCTTTGGTAATTATATGGATGATAATGTTGCTAACCAAAATGGAAGAAAGAATAAGGTAAGGGTGGAAGGGAAGAGGACAGTAGAGAAAGGGAATTGGGCTTTGAGACCTGCTAAATTTGAAGTGCTCACAAAACATGCAAGTTGGAATGTCCTATTTTATGAGGTACTCTCAATTAACTGTCATTGTCTTGAGATAATGTCGGTAGTTTTAAGTTAAATTCTGGGCATACATATTGTTAAATATGTTGGGGACATAAATCTAATAAAAAGTTCCATTATTTACTCTTAGGTTGTGAAAACCATTGATATGAATAAAGTAATAATATAAAATGAATATAATATCCACCTAATCATGGTCATATCAAAAATTGCTGAAATTAAGATTTAAACCCATCAGCACAAGCACTAATGTTCACAACCCATTTACCATATAATTCAACAATTATATTGCTGAATATATTGTTGAAATATAGCAAAATATTGCTGTATTTCTATAGCAGGAAAAAATAAATTGTTAGATACCATTCCACATGCATCAACTTTTAAAAAGGTCTTGGCAAGTTTAAGCGAGGCAGCCCACCAAGTAATGGCAGAAATATCTGGAACCACTGATTACTCATACATCATTAAGTCTTGCCACCTCTAACTACTAAACTGAATTATGAGTATATGTGTGAATATAATGTAGTTTGAAATACTATATAAAACAAACATATATATTGGTACTTGTTCTAAACCATCTTCCCTGACATTCTACATTAGAAAGATTAACCTTTGTTTTTAACTTTCATTTCCCTTTCTATCACACAGTAGGTAATAGGCAATAGCAGTATTTAACTAAGCAAGAGAGTGGAGTGAGACATGGTTATATTATTATATAATACATGGATATTATGTGGATATAATATAACATATGGATTTTATATAATATATGGATAATATATGGACAATATTATTACTGCAATGTCATTTCATGGAAATTTGACTTGTATTATTATGACAATATATTACAGAAAAAGTTTTATGCAAAAACTGAACGACTTGTTTGCTCCAAAAACTGAAACCTGGATGTCCTAAGGGAGATAAGCATAGTTTTGTTTTCACCAATCTTAGTTAATAGGTGGGATTTTTACACATTGTTGACACTACAAATAATTGCTATATATAATTATAATATGCCCAACAATGCCTTCTTGTAAGTCACTGTGGTTATTACTATGGATCTAGATAATTAAAACAGAGTGAAAAACTGTCATAGCCCCAGAAGGGCAAACATCTTCTCTCAGAGTCTATGAAACACCAGAATTGAAAATGCTTTGTGCATCATCTGTGACCAGTGAAAAGACCTTTCCATAATTTCAGTTGTACATTGACCCAAAAAACAAATCATAATGCCTTCTGGAAGATTACAGCTGCTCAACAAATCCAAAGTGTCTAAGGTTACTTAGACTAACCAAACTTTGGTTAAGTTACTAACACTTAACCAAAGTGTTAAGGTTTGTTAACAAAGTTAGTTTAAACCTAAAACATGGAGGGCATTGTGAGAGGGAAGGGAAGGGTGAATGGGGGGAAATCAGAGAGGGCAATGAACCATGAGAGACTGTGGACTCTGAGCAACAGACTGAGGGTTTTGGTGGGGGGTATGGGGGGTTGGGTGAGCCTGGTGGTGGGTATTGAGGAGGGCACATATTGCATGGAGCACTGGGTGTGGTGCATGAACAATTTATCTTGTAACACTAAAAAAATAAACATATTTGGGGAAAAAAAACCAAATATATAAAAATCAAGTAAAAGAAACCCAAAAAACCTAAACACAGATACATGCAAGGGCACTAAAGACAATCTGAAATAAATTGAAAATCTAATCTCCTAATTAGATGATATATTTATTCATGGAACACACCCAAAAAGATAAACAGGTCATTAAAATGCATGTTTACATTTACTGTAAATTCATGTACCTCTTCCTTCCTAAAAGGTAATGGCATAAATATTATCATTATTTAATGGAAATTAACTGAATACCTTATTATGTTGATAGTAAACTATAAAACCAGCAGAATATATCTTCATAGTATATAAAGTGTTTTAAATTATTTTGTACACTTCTTGTAAGTAATGATTACACACATTTTTATCTTTATATAATTTTTATCCTCCTAAGGAGAATTTTCTTGAAGCTTCAAGAAACTGCAAGTTCTTTGCCTGTTTGGAGAATATAAACATCATACCAATTGCAGTACCATTTAAATTTATTTTAAATATATGTTATAAAATACCAGTTAAATTTGTAGTATAAAAATGATTTAATATTTAATTTGAAAACTGTACATTTTAAAATATAACTAGCATTTTCTTATAGGCACATATAATTTATAGCCAAATCAATAAGAGAAATTGAGTTTTATATTGACTCATGTTTAAAAATTACACTTTTAAATGTTCCCTTTTTTGCATTAGAAGTTATTTAGTCCTTTATCTTTACTTCTGGTGTCTGCTTCAATAGAAGGGCATGGAGTAGTACTGACATGAACCTAATCACTTGCCAGATGGTACACACAGTTGTGATTGTGTTCACAGTACACTGTAAGAAGTCTCATCCAAATCTAAGCCTACTTGGAAGTTTAATAGTCATCACCAACATCAAATGCCCAGCTCCAGATTCCAAAGCTTCCTCTCCCTTATCTTGTCCCTTAGAAATTAATGGCCACTGTATCTTCATTGGCTCTGACCAAAAACCATGTACTCATCTTTAAATCCCCTCTCTCATACTACATCCAGCCTATCAGAAAATCCTGTTGCTTTCTCATAAAAAAATAAAATCTTAACATTTAGCCTCTATACCATTGTCAATTCTTAGCCCAGAAAATCTTCATAAGTCACTTCATAAAATAGTTAATAAAATAGTTTCTAACCAGTCTGCCAGCTTCTATCTACCTTTAACCCCTATGACAGTCTAATTTCCACCCAGCAGTCACAGTGATCTTATTATATAAATCAAATCAGATAATTCTCAAAATCCTCCAACAGCTTTCCAGAATTCTCAGAATAAAATTCAATGTTCCCTTTACTATCATTTAGAAGGCCCTAAAGTTAAACCCTGATAGGTCCCCAAGTACTTAACTTCATCTTCTCCTCCTCTTTTCTATCTTATCTACTCTATTTATTCTAGTTTCCTTGTTGGAACATTTTAGACATGTTCCCATTTTAAGGGCTTTGCATTTGCTGTTCTTCCAACTCTTAATTTCCATCCTTAGTTCTCTGTATCTCCCTCACCTACTTCAGGTTTCCATTATATGTCACCGTCTCCAAACAACTCTGGCTTCTCTCTTTAAACCTGATTTAAAACTACCCTGCACTCCATTTCCCTGTGTTCTGCTTTAAGTTTTTCTCCAGCACTTATGGCCATCAAACATACTATAGCATAGATGTGTTCATTATTGGCTTGTTAACTGTTCCTTACAACAAATATAATCTCTCTGAGAACAGATTTTTGTATATTTAGCTAATTGCCCACAATAGTGCCTGACAAACACTCAATAAATTTTTCTTGAGTGAATGAGTAAATATGAACGTAGTATTGGTCTTTTTAAATTTTATTTCATTCATCTTACAAAGCCTAACTCATCTGTTTTCACAGAATATAGTGTATTGGTCAGGGCAATTAAAGCAGAACACAGGCAAAGCTTGATGAAGGTCAAGAACTCACCAAGCAACAGATGAATCAAGAACACATGTTCCTTCTAGCATGTGACTCATCCCTTTCAAAGTCCTTTGATCCCAGGTAGGAAAATGAGGAGGGAGACAGCCTAATACCAGTGGAAGCCTTAGAGTTTGGATCTGGAAGTGGTGTACACTGGCTTTGGTCAGAACTGGTATCAACCAGCTTAGCTTAATTCAGAAGGCTGGGAGATATAATCTTCCGATGGGCCCAAGGAATAGAAAAGTGGGGTGGTGAGCATCTAGCCAGTCTCTGCCACACATAAACTAGAAAAGCACTAACATTTCATGGGTTTTTCTTTTACTTTTATAAAATACTTTAAAATTTATGCTAAATGGCATGCCTCTGGAGAACCATGATGGAAATAAGGTAGAATGATGATATTGAGCATGACTGGAGGAATGAAGAGAGAAGTATAGCTACATTTGTCAAGAACTGTCTCTCTGAGTAGGTGATATTTGAGCTGAGATATTAGAGACGAAAAAGTCAAACATGCAAAAATGAGAGATGTAACAACACAAGTAGAGGGAAAAACTAGTATACAGCCCTGGGGCCGGAGTAAATGTGGCATGTTTGCAGAATAGTGAGAAGACTGAGGCAGCAGAGGGTACTCGTTAGGGAGTGTGAGGGAGCGTCTGGCCAGAGGTAGGCAGGACAAACTTGCAAAGCCTGGTATGCCACAGGATGAAGTTTGGATTTTATTTTAAAATAATGGGAAGACATTATTGTATTTAAAGCAGGGAATCCTGTAGTCTGATTTATATTTTTAAAAGATCTGTTTGGTTATTATAAAGTGAGTGCATTATTATAGGGTAAAGTAGGGTGAATTAGTAGGCTTTTGCAA
Source organism: Procyon lotor (assembly GCA_028646535.1). Taxonomy (NCBI): domain Eukaryota; kingdom Metazoa; phylum Chordata; class Mammalia; order Carnivora; family Procyonidae; genus Procyon; species Procyon lotor. The sequence continues at coordinate 18,348,503 of CM053605.1, forward strand.
TAGTATGAGAGATAGGAAAATATGTAAAAGTATTCTGGAGAAAGTGCCTATCAGACTTATTGACAGATTTAATGGTGGGAAATGCAGAGTGGGAGAATGAGCAATCCCAATGACTACTAGGCCTTTAACTTGAGTGAATTCACAGAAGTTCATATTTTGCTTTTACAAAAATGAGGAAGATTAGAAGACCAGGTTTTCTGACAGGAAAAAAAAGAGAGCACTCTTTCTGGGCATGACAATTTGGAGAATTTATTAGATGCCCAAGTTCAGGGAAGAAGTCAATGGTAGAGATATCACCATGGGGATGATCACCATATGGAGAGTATTTATAGCCCTAGGATGGGAGAGGCCACCTGGGGAAGTGTAGCAGTGAGAAGAAGAAGCTGTAGATGTGAGCCAGGAAGAAGGCGGAATCAATCAACAAGAAGTCTGGTAGAAGAAGAACAGGACAGCTGAGAGTCAGCTGAGCTGAGCAGGACAGCTTGGGAGTCAGCAGGAAAACCTGGACCATACAAATAATGGTAGTCAGGAGAAGAGAAGCAGGTGTGGCAGGTTGTATTGATTGAACCTGAGAGTTAAAGAAAACAAGAACAGTTAAGTGGCACTGGTGGTGGGCACTGAAAGAGCAAATGACTGACAAAAGTAGTTTCAGGACAGAGGAAGAAAGGAAACTCCACTGAAGGAGAGGATAGAAAGAACAAGTAGAAGATGTTAGTTCCATTAGCACTGCTGCCAACCTTTTTGGTGAAAATGAGCAGAGCAGCTTCTGAGGAAACAGCATAGGTGTTTTCTCATAAGAGAAAAAAAGTGTTTTTAACTAATGGGAGTTACTGAAGGACATTTTCTATGCTAAAAGGAAGCATCTTGTGAAAGTAGGAAAAAGACATCTACCTAAATCAGAATTTAAAAACTCTCTTAACGAATCTGATTTAAAATCCTTCTGTTCTTCAACCTATGAAATTGCACTCTATAAAAATGCAAATTAGTAAGACATTAAAGATTTTTAAATTATCTGGAATTTAATATGCATTTTGACCTTGTTAGAAAAACAGTAAAAATATTTATTTTTAATAAATCTGTTTTTCTAAGGAAAGAAAATATAATTAACAAATTCTGCATATAAACACAATCTAATTAATTATTTTAATATTTAAGTTTAAAGCAATTATCAGGGGGGAAAAAAGGATATTGGCCAAACTCATACCTTATTTAGTTGTATGTTATTGGCAAACTTGTATGCCTGATTGTAAAAATAGATACTATTTCCTCAGTTTCCTCAGTATTTTTCTTTAACATAATTGTGTGGCTTATTTACTGTTTAGGGGTTTGCTTTTGAGTTAACCAGACTGGATATAAATTCTTTCTCCGTGACTCTCAAAATCTCTGAGCCATGTGTGTATGTGATGTGTGTGTGTGTGTGTGTGTGTGTGTGTGTGTGTGAGAGAGACAGAGAGAGAGAGAGAAAGAGAGAGAATTGGGAAAATAATAAATGCCCTATAGGAATACAAAGATTAAAGATAGCATGTATAAACCAGCTGAATTCTAGCATTTATAGATGCTTATTGTTATTATTGATACTCTTATTATTATTACTATCACTATTATTATTATTTTGATTAAGAAATCTATATACCACAGAGGAAGAATTTAATTTCTGTTGATGGTAACTGACAAACAAAAACAAATAAATAGTTACTTATAAAACAAAAACCTTTTCTTTATTACTTAAAGAAACGTATCAGGGAGTCAATAAACATTTTATTACAGAACCATAAAGTACCAAACCTTTTGTGTGTATGTGGAGTCAGGGAGTGAGTGATTTGGTTTTAAAATTAATAGAGAATATGAAATTATTTGAGCAACACTGAAAATTTATAACTGAATTTTATATTATGGCTAGTTAATAGTTGAGTGTCTAGAATGACAGTATAGAGAAAGAAGAATAAAATGGTGGGGAGAGAAGCAAGCATGTGACAATGAAGAACAGTATTAGGAAGTAGCAACTGAGACAAACTAGAAATGAATAAGACAGGAAAGAAAAGGCTCAGGTAAATGAGTTGTCCCAAAGTCACAGCTTAATCTTTCTTTGAGGTTATGTTACTCTAGAAGACTGGTGATTACTCTTTCTACTAGTGATTGATTTTTTTTTTTTTTTTTACTGTCTAACTTACGTTAGTCTTCTCTCCTAATGGGCTGACTAGTGAAGATTGTGACATTATTCCCTGGGTTGTAGTAGTAGTTACCAGGGCAGCTGTCTTTTCAAAGGTTGGAAATAAAGCTGAAATGCAGATTTTGTCTTTTACGAAAAGTTAAATATTTCCCTCCTTATCTTCTCTTCATTTTCATTTAATAGAAGTTTTTCCCTTGCGGTGCCTGGGTGGCTCAGTGGGTTAAAGCCTCTGCCTTCGGCTCAGGTCATGATCTCTGGGTCCTGGGATTGAGCCCCACATCTTCCCCCTCTCTCTCTGCCTGCCTCTCTGCCTACTTGGGATCTCACTCTTTCTCTGTCAAATAAATAAATAAAATCTAAAAAAAAAAAAAAAAAAGAAGTTTTTCCTTTAACCTCCACTTAGTGGTCGAATTGACCAAAATTTCTTATTTTCTCTGTAAAATACACTAGTTGTACTCATAGCACCCTGACTGTTCAGAGCTCTCAGACCATGCCCAAGTAGTCCAGCAGAGGCTACTTCCACCAGCTAAGATCCATGATTACAGAGAGTTCCAAGGAGTTTGTTACTAATCTTCCTTATAAGCCAGTTGTATTTGCTATTGTAATGTAATTAAAGATCAATCAAGGTGATGAAATATGAGTGTAATAAGGAGAACTGTTATCAATGAAAATCAAATGAATGCTATGGAAAGGTTAGAGGATCATCTTTGGAGTATCTCAAGTTCTTGATATATACAAATCACAAAATTGAAACTCTAAATGATACATTATTGATATAGCTTATGCTATATGATATATGATGTAGAATTCCAGTCAATAGTCACATAATCAAAGAAAAAGCCATGGCCTTATATCAAAAGACTGGCATGGGAATGCAAATGCACTGTTTTAAGCCGGAGTAGAATACTTAAGGTATGAATGTGTCATTTTTATGGCTTCCTTTCTAATAGACCCTTTCAATCCATTAACTTACTGGTTTTGATCAGGGCAGATAAGATCATATCTGCTGTACTCTTAAGTAAGATAACACATACAATAAATATTCTTGCTACCTGGAAATAATCAAACATAATAGGATTTAGAAAATAAGTAACACACCCAATCATTGGGAGCAAAGAAAAGTTTGCAAAAGAAAAAAAAAATACCACAGGTTAATGTATGTAAGTTATTAGAGTTGGTTAGCATTTTAGCCAGAGACATTTGTTCTTGTTAAATATAATAGGAGCAATTACATTATGTTTGCCACATATTTTTCACAAATCTAAAATTTCTTGAAGATTGATGACATAAACTTGGGAATATATGAACAAATGTAAGAAAATAATATTACTTACCAAAACCATAATCAAAATGATATATCCATGATCATATATAAAAGCTACTTCCTACAATTTTAATATACCACAGAACTCTATGATAGAATATATATATATACAGATTGTCTATGTTAATGTTTTTCTTGAAAACTGAATAGTAGTAAAAATTTTATAAGACTTAAAATAAGTTTCCTATGAATATAAATACGTAGATTTATAAAATAAGGCATTTTAATAAATATTAAGTAAAATGTTTTGTCTTTAAACTGATGTGATTATGGTTCACGAAAACTATAGCCTTCAAAACAAACAAAATAAATGATTTGTTAATGAGGAAAAAACATGCATTGGTAAAACAATCAAATGAAATGCTAGTTGCTGAGATCCTATCTTAAAAGAAATCCTACAAACCTCTCTGGAAACCATCTGTGCTTCACTTTAAGCCTAAACTACAACCTCCACAATAAATACGCACAATACTGCACTTGGTCTGTACTGCCACCAAGTGCCTAAACCAATTAGTTTTAAGATTCTTGACGCGGCTATAAGCAGATTCTTTTGCAGTTATGAGTAGCAATTTGGAAGCAGGCTAGGAGCAAACCACTTCGACCATGAATGGCTATAAGAGCAAAACAATTTAGATATGACAATAGAATCACAAAAGCATTAATAAAACATCAAGAATCCTACCAGCTCACTGGAAGTTCATGAAGTCTAAAAATGTTATTCAGCTTGTAGTCAAATTTTGCTGGACCAATATTTTCTTTACATAAATACAGGTTTGGATTTTGTTGCATATCTCTGGGAAATTCTGAATCCTAGAGGAAAAAGAAAAAGCAAGAGCTATGTGTAAAACAGCCATATCACTGTACATATTAATACCATCTTATTTAATATTAAATTACAACAAAAATATTACTATTGTATTTCCTCAGGAGTTACTTTAAGTCCTTCATTCCCTATTTTAATTTTGTGAAATCATACAAAAAGATAAAATGTTAGGGGCGCCTGGGTGGCTCAGTGAGTTGGAGCCTTTGGCTTGGGTCATGATCTCAGGGTCCTGGGATTGAGCCCTGCATTGGGCTCTCTGCTCGGCAGGGAGCCTGCTTCCCCCTCTCTCTCTGCCTGCCTCTCTGCCTACTTGTGATATCTCTCTCTGTGTGTCAAATAAATAAATAATCTTTTTTTTAAAAAAAGATAAAATGTTAAATAAGGCACATATCTATTTGCATAAGTCTAAACTGCATGCTACATGGAAAAATTATTTAAAAAATCTGCTATTAAATTACAATGAAATACAATATAATATTGTCTTATATTATTGGTCAGTTGTCCTTTTTCATTAAGTTTCTATCCCCAACAGTAATGTCAGCAAATATGTGATTATTCTTATCCTCCTTCTGTCCTCTATAAATGGTGAACCAAAAATACTTTCATTGGAAAACTGAATAATAACATAAACTATTGGATTAATTATGGTTTTCTTCTTAAACCTGAAGACACAGGGCTAATTTAAAAGTACTCACTAAAGGGGGAGGCCTGGGTGGTTCAGTGGGTTAAAGCCTCTGCCTTCGGCTCAGGTCATGATCTCAGGGTCCTGGGAGCAAGCCCCACATCGGGTTCTCTGCTTAGCAGGGAGCCTGCCCTCCCTCTCTCTCCCTGCCTGCCTCTCTGCCTGCTTGTGGTCTCTCTCTTTGTGTCAAATAAATAAATAAAATCTTTAAAAAAAATACTATGTTCCTCAATTTCTAAAAAAATTGAGACCATATTCCATTTTCCAATCTCCATTTTTCATTTAACATTATACCACTATAATTTCACTCTAGTATATTTTGAAAGAATAAATGCCATATTTTATTTAACATTCAGTTATCTTTGTTTTCCTTATGATTATCAATGCTATGAACAAACTTTTCTGTCTATAAATCTTCATTTCATTTCACTGATTATATACGTAGAGCACAGTTCTAAAAGTGTAAATAAATAATTTGAATAGAATACTTAATAAAAAACATGATTCCTCTTCACAGATTGCTCTTCAGAAATGTTATATGAATTTATGAATTCACGGAACATGTTATATGAATTCATATACTGTGTGTCATATAATACTGTGTGCAATTCACCACAATTTTGTTAAAACTATCCAAACATACATATACACACTTACATTTAAAATAATACATTCAGGGATGAGCTAAATAGGTGATAGATATTAAGGAGGGTACTTGTGCTGATGAGCACTGGGTATTGTATATAAGCGATGTATCACTAAATTCTGCTCCTGAAACCATTTTTATAATATATGTTAACTAGCCAGAATTCAAATTTAAATTAAAAAAAACTTGAAACAAAAAAATTAACTAAAATAAAACAATACATTCAGTAAATTATTTATTTGACTAATACTTACCATTGAGTGTCTATTTCATGACAGACACTGGTTTTAGTTCTTATGTCTTTGAACAAAATAGACAAAATTCCCTTCCTTGTGGAGATTGTATTCTAGCATGAGGATCCCATGGACAATAAAAATAATAAACATGTAAATTATATTATATCTAAAGGTAAAAAATTGAGGATTGTTAGAAGATGAAGGAGAAGAAAGAGGCTGAGTTAGTGTCAGATCCAAGAGGTGCAGCTGGATAGTTATCAAACCACTCTAAACGCCTGCAAACTCACCGGAAGATAGAAGAGAGGAAGAACAACAATTCTAAGAGCAGAAAATCAACTACTTTCCAGAAGATAGGACGTGAAAAAGTGAATCCAAAGCGATGGGAAGATAGACTGTGAGGGAAGGGGCTGGCTCCTGGCAAGCCTCAGAGCACAAAATCAGAACTTTTAGAAGTCTGCTCTGCTGAGGGACATTGCTCCAGAGGCTAAGTGTCGGGTTTAGCCCTCGTGGGAACAGCGCGGTTTCAGGACCTGTGGGGTCACAGAGGGACCGGGGTGTCTGAGGGTGGCAGAGTCCCCAGGTATCAGAGAGGAAATCTCATGGCACAGCCGGAGCCACACAGTGAGCTATCAGCTTGGGCATACCATAGGCCATGATCTGAGGAAGAGCCAGGCCACTGATCTTCAGGCAAGGACCCCACAAGGGGCAGCTCTGGAGAGACCCCTTCCTTCTTCCTCCAGGAGGAGGGCTGGGAACATGCTGCAGGAATCTGCTGGGTTCGGAGACTCCAGACCAGGCCGTGCGCCAGAGATAAAAACACTGGTTCACAGGCTGGCTGAGCTCGGAGCATGGCCAGAGACCAGGGAGACAGGAGGGATTGAACGCTTTTCTCTGAGGGCACCCTGAGGAGTGGGGCCCCCGAGCTTTCGGCTCCTCCAGGCCAGAGACTGGGAGGCCGTCATTTTCATTCCCAGCCTCCAGGGGAGTATGGAAAGCGTTCAGGGAACAAAAGCTCCTGAAATTGAAAGCAAACAGATTGCTTAGCCCGGCCCCTGGCAAGGGCGGTGCAATTCCGCCCTGGGAAAAGACATTTAGGAATCACTGCAACAGGCCCCTCCCCCAGAAGATAAGTAAGAATATCCAGCCAAGATCAAGTTCATCAATCAGTGAAAACTGCAGAACTCCAGAATTAGGAAAAGCAACACAAAGAATTCATGGCTTTCTTCCCCATGATCCTTTAGTATTTCAGAGTAGATTTCTTTAAATTTTGTTTTTCTCTTGTTTTATTTTTTTATTTTTCCTCTTTCCTATCTTGGCACTTTTTAACTAATATCTTATCAATACCTTTTTAAAATCTTTTCAAACTTTCACTGTTATATTCATATTATATCACCTCATTGCATTAACCTTATTTTTTATATACATATAGGGATTTTTTTTGTCTTTAAAATTTTGGGATACAATTTCTTCTAATAGATCAGAATATACCCTAAATCTAGCACATGGCTTGGTTCTAGTCTCTGGACTGATCACATTCTTTATTTTTATTCTTCTTTTCCCCTCTCTTTTTTCAACCAACCTCTTATCAATCCATTTTTTAGAATCTTTTTTAAACTTCGCCTTTACACTCATATTCCATTCCTTCATAGTGTTTACCCTTATTTATTTATAAGTTTTAATTTCATTAAAATTTTGGGAGGTAGTTTCTTCTAACAGACCAAAAACACCCAAAATCAGGTGTGGGGCTCTGTTCTAATCACAAGTCTAATATATATATTTTTTTCTTTCTCTCTTTTTAATTTTCTTTTAATTTTTTTTTCTTTTTTCTCCCCTACCCCTTTTTTTTCTTCAACTCTTGGTTTCGACTCTCTTCTGATAGTTTTGGGGTCCTGGCTACCCTTTTAGTATTTTGCTCTATCATTCATCTATTCTTACCTCGATAAAATGACAAGGCATTGTCTCACCACACAAAAAGAACAAGAGGCAGTACCAATGGCTAGAGAATTAATCAATATGAACACTAGTAATATGTACGAAACAGAGTTTAAGACAATTATCAAGGTGCTACCTGGGCTCAAAAAAAGCATGGAAGATATGAGAGAATCCCTTTCTGGAGAAATAAAAGAACTAAAATCTAACCAAGTTGAAATCAAAAAAGGTATTAACGAGGTACAATAAAAAATGGAGACTCTTACTGCTAGGAAAAATGAGGCAGAAGAGAGAATTAGTGATATAGAAGACCAAATGACGGAGAATAAAGCAGCTAAGCAAAAGAGAGACAAACAACTACTGGACCACTAAGGGTGAATTCAAGAGATAAGTGATACCATAAGATGCAACAATATTAGAATAATTGGGATCCTAGAAGAAGAAGACAGAGAGACAGGAGCGGAAGGTATATTGGAGCAAAATATTGTAGAGAATTTTCCTAATCTGGTGAAGGGAACAAGCATCAAAATCCAGAAGGCAAAGAGAACCTCCCTCAAAATCAATAAAAATAGGTCTACACCCCATTATCTAATAGTAAAACTTACAAGTCTTAGTGACAAAGAGAAAATCCTGAAAGCAGCTCAGGACAAGACATCTGTAACAAAGGCAGAAATATCAGACTGGCAGCAGGCTTATCCACAGAGATCTGGCAGGTCAGAAAGGACTGGCATGATATATTCTGAGCACTAAATGAGAAAAATATGCAGCCAAGAATACTATATCCAGCTAGGCTGTGATTGAAAATAGATGGAAAAATAAAAAGCTTTCAGAACAAACAAACACTAAAAGAATCTGCAAACACCAAACCAGCCCTACAGTATATATTGAAAGGGGTTCTCTAAGCAAAGAGAGAGCCTAAAAGGAACATAGACCAGAAAGGACAGAGACAATATACAGTTAACAGTCACCTTACAGGCAATGCAATGGCACTAAATTCATAAATGTTAATAATTACCCTGAATGTAAATGGGCTAAATGCCTCAACAAAAAGACACAGAATATGAGAATGGATTAAAAAAAAAAAAAAAAAAAGACCCATCGATATACTGTCTACAAGAAACTCATCTTAGACCCAAAGACACCTCCAGATTTAAAGTGAGAGGATGCAAAACAATTTACCATGCTAATGGACATCAAAAAAAAAAAAAAAAAAAAGCTAGAGTGGCAATCCTTATATCAGATAAATTAGATTTTAAGCCAAAGACTATAATAAGAGATGAGGAAAGACACTATATCATACTTAAAGGGACTGTCCAACAAGAAGATCTAACAATTGGAAATATCTCTGCCCCTAACATGGGAGTGGCCAATTATATAAACCAATTAATAACAAAGCCAAAAATACACATCAACAATAATACATTAATAGTAGGGGACTTTAATACCCCCCTTACCAAAATGGACAGATCATCTAAGCAAAGATCAACAAGGAAATAAAGTCTCTAAATGACACACTGGACCAGATGGACATCACAGATATATTCAGAACATTCCATCCCAAAACAACAGAATACACATTCTTCTCTAGTGCACAAGGAGCATTCTCCAGAATAGACCACATCCTGGGTCACAAATCAGGTCTCAATCGGTACCGAAAGACTGGGATCATTGCCTGAATATTTTCAGACCACAATGCCTTGAAATTAGAACTCAATCACAGGAAGAAAGTTGGAAAGAACTCAAACACATGGAAGCTAAAGAGTATCCTAATGATAATTTCCTAGGTCAACCAGAAAATTAAAGAAGATTTTAAAAATTCATGTGAACAAATGAAAATGAAAATACATCTGTTCAAAATCTTTTGGACACAGCAAAGGTGGGTCCCGAGAGGAAAGGATATAGCAATACAAGCCTTTCTCAAGAAATAAGAAAGATCTCAAGTACACAACCTAACCCTACACCTACAGGAGCTGGAGAAAGAATAGCAAAGAAAGCCTAAACGCAGCAGGAGAAGAAAATTAATAAAGATCAGAGCAGAAGTCAATGAAATAGAAACCAAAAGAACAGTAGAACAAATCAAAGATACTAGGAGCTGGTTCTTTGAAAGAATTAATAAGATTGATAAACCCCTGCCCAGACTTATCCAAAAGAAAAGAGAAAGGACCCATGAAGGAGGAGAGACCACAACCAACACCAAAGAAATACAAACGATTATTAAAACACATTATGAGCAACTATACGCCAGCAAATTTGACAATCTGGAAGAAATGGATGCATTCCTAAAGACACATAAACTACCAAAACTGAAGCAGGAAGAAAGAGAAAACCTGAGCAGACCCATAACCAGTAAGGAGATTGAAGCAGTCATCAAAAATGTCCCCCAACAAATAAGAGCCCAGAGCCCGATGGCTTCCCAGGGGAATTCTACCCAACATTTAAAGAAGAATTAATGCCTATTCTCCTGAAACTGTTCCAGAAAATAGACATAGAAGGAAAACTTTCAAAGTCATTTTATGAGGCCAGCATTACCTTGATCCCAAAACCAGATAAAGACTCCATCAAAAAGGAGACTTACAGACCAATATCTTTGATGAAAGAGATGCAAAAATCATCACCAAAATACTAGCCAATAGGATCCAATAGTACGTTAAAAGGATTATTCACCACGAGTAAGTGGGATTTATTCCTGGGCTGCAAGGTTGGTTACACATCCAGAAATCAATCAATGTGATACATTAATAAAAGAAAGAACAATGATACTCTCAATAGATGCTGGAAAACATTTGACAAAGTACAACATCCTTTCTTGATCAAAACTCTTCACATTATAGGGATAGAGGGTACATACCTCAATATCATCAAAGCCATCTATGAAAAACCCACAGCGAATTTCATTCTTTGATATGGGGAAAAACTGTGAGCTTTTCCCCTAAGATCAGAAACACAGCAGGGATGTCCACTATCTCCACTGCTATTCAACATAGGACTAGAAGTCCTAGACTCAGCAATCAGACAACAAAAATAAATAAAAGGCATCCAAATTGGGAAAGAAGTCAAACTCTCACTCTTTGCAGATTATATGATACTTTATGTGGAAAACCCAAAAGACTCCACTTCAAAACTGCCAGAACTCATACAGGAATTCAGTAAAGTGTCAGGATACAAAATCAATGCATAGAAATCAGTTGTATTTCTATACACCAACAGCAAGACAGAACAAAGAGAAACTAAGGAGTTGATCACATTTACAATTCCACCCAAAACCATAACATACCAGGAATAAACCTAACCAAAGAGGCAAAGGATCTGTACTCAGAAAATTATAAAGTACTCATGAAAGAAATTGAGGAAGACACAAAGAAATGGAAAAACCTTCCATGCTCATGGATTGGAAGGATGTTGTGTAAATATCTATGCTACCTAAAGCAATCTACACATTTAATGTAATCCCTATCAAAATACCATCAATTTATTTCAAAGAAATGGAACAAATAATCGTAAAATTTATATGGAACCAGAAAAGACCCCGAATAGCCAAAGGGATGTTCAAAAAGAAAACCAATATTGGTGGCATCACAATCCCAGACTTCAAGCTCTATTACAAAGCTGTAATCATCAAGACAGTATGGTACTGGCACAAAAACAGACACATAGATCAATGGAACATAATAGAGAGCCCCGAAATGGATCCCCAACTCTCTGGTCAACTAATCTCGACAAAGCAGGAAAGAATATCCAGTGGAAAAAAGACAGTCTCTTCAACAAATGGTGTTAAGAAAACTGGAGAGCCACATGCAGAATGAAACTGGACCATTTCCTTACACCAGACACAAAAATAGACTCAAAATGGATGAAAGACCTTAATGTGAGACAGGAATCCACCAAAATCCTTGAGAAGAACACAGGAAGCAACCTCTTGGAACTCTGCCACAGCAATTTCTTCCTAGAAATATTGCCAAAAGCAAAGGAAGGACAAAAATGAACTATTGGGACTTCATCAAGATCAAAAGCTTTTGCACAGCAAAGGAAACAGTCAAAAGAACCAAAAGACCACTGACAGAATGGGAGAAGATATTTGCAAATGACATATCAAATAAAGAATTAGATTCCAAAATCTATAATGAACTTATCAAAATCAACACCCAAAGAACAAATAATTCAATCAAGAAATGGGTAGAAGACACGAACAGACATTTCTGCGAAGACATGCAAATGGCCAACAGACACGTGAAACATGAAAAAGTACTCAACATCACTCAGCATCAGGGAAATACAAATCAAAACCACAGTAAGATACCACCTCACACCAGTCAGAATGGATAAAATTAACAAGTCAGGAAACGACAGATGTTGGTGAGGATGTGGAGAAAGAGAAACCCTCTTTCACTGTTAGTAGAAATGCAAGCTGGTGCAGTCACTCTGAAAAACAGTATCAAGGTTTCTCAAAAAGTTGAAAATAGAGCTACCCTATGACCTAGCAATTGCACTACTGGGTACCTAAAGATACAAATGTAGTGATCCAAAGGGGCACGTGCACCCAAATGTTTATAGCAGCAATGTCCACAGTAGCCTAACTATGGTAAGAACCTAGATGTCCATCAACATATGAATTTAAAAAGAAGAAGTTGTATATATATACAATGGAATACTATGCAGCCATCAAAAGAAAGGAAATCTTGCCATTTGCAATGACACGGATAGGACTAGAGGGTATTATGTAAGAGAAATAAGTCAATCAGAGAAAAGAGAATTATCATAAGATTTCTCTGATACGAGGCATTTGAGAGGCAGGGCGGTGGGTCATGGGGGATAGGGAGGGAAAACAAGATGGGTTTGGGAGGGAGACAAACCATAAGAGACTCTTAATCTCACTAAACAAACTGAGGGTTGCTGGGGGTGGGGAGGTAGGAATAGGGTGGCTGGGTTATGGACATTGGAGAGGGTATATGCTATGGGGAATTGCTGTGAAATATGTAAGCCTGATGATTCACAGACCTATAACTCTGGGGAAAATAATACATTATATGTTAATAAAAAAAAGGGAACACTCTTTAATTTGTACGTAGTATCATCCATTTTTTAAAAGATTTTATTTATTTATTTGAGAGAGAGAAAGAAAGAGCAGCAGCAGAAGGGCAGTAGAGAGACATGCAGACTCCTCACTGAGTGAGAAGCCCAAGCAGGGCTTGATCCCAGGACTCTGATATCATGATCTTAGCTGAAATCAAAAGCCTGACACTCATCTGACTGAGACACCTTTCCTGCATTTCCCTGCCTCCCTTGCAATTAAACTGAGGTAAAGTAATTGGGTTTTGAAACAGGATACAAGAAGAAATGATATAAGCCACTTCTAGTCCTAGCCTTCAAACATCCTGACATAGTTCACCATTTTTCTTCTCCTGCCACAATGACTTTAGAGGGCCATGTAGATGACAGATGGTTTAGATGACAGATGGCTGCCCACATTACTGTGTCATTGAATGAAAGCCAGAGTCATACCATCCACAAGTTAAGAATGAACCTTTGTTGCGAAAGAGCTTTGGATTTGCATCTTAACTCTTGCAGCAGCTAATGTTTACAATGATCAATATAGTTGGGAAATGATTATGATTAATCATCAGCCATTTACATTACTTTTTAAAAATTTAAAGGTAAAAGATTAATATTTTAAGTTAGACACTGCATTAAATAAACACATTAAAACAGATTTTAACGTATTTTTTTTTCTCTTCTTATTTTAAATCCCCATGTGGAGAAGCATTTACCAGAAATGGAGAAGTTTTGTTCAGGCTTCTGTGCCCTCATTATTTCATTTGTCACTCAAGTAGTCCATGTCTGCTGACAAACTTCACACATCACCATCTATAATGACTGACAGCTGACATTATCAGCAAGACTTCATTGAGCTAATTGACACTCACAGTCAAGTATGAAAATGGAAGTGAGTCAGGGAAAACCTTCCTAACTCAGAGATTTGTTCAATTCCTTGACCTTTATATTTGTTTGTATTATTGTGGCCTTAGATTGTAGGAAGAAGGATTTTACTCATAAAATGCTGTTTTCACATGTACTTAAGAATTTTTTAATCTAATATCCTAAGTTTCTAATTCTTAAACATTTCTTTTTCTTTTTTTTAAATAATTTTTTCTTTAATTTATTTGACAGAGAGAAAGAGAGAGAGCATAAACAGGGGAAACTTCAGAGGGAGGGGGAGAAGCAGGCTCCCCACTGAGTAGGGAGCCCAGTGCAGGGCTCCATCTCAGGACTCCAGGATCACGACCTGAACCAAAGACAGATGCCTAACCAACTGATCCATACAAACGCCACTAAAGTTTCTACTCTACATGACTGTATTAAACAAAATAGTTTTAATGTATGTTAAAGCTATCACTCAGTCCTTCTTTACTTTGATCCATATCAAATTAGAACAGTGACATCTTTTCTTCTTAATAACATGGTAATCATTACAAACACTACCACTGAGTAATACAACTTTGCCTACTTTTTAGTTTTTCTGTCTTCTAACTATAATAATTATGCTAATTCCTGCCCTTTTCTTAGTCCCCTTTTCCTGCTCTTTCTAATCTGTGTATAGGCCCCAAAATACCACAACTAAATTTGTTAAGAACACCGTTAAGAACATTATTTCAACTATGCCAATAAGATTCTATATTAGGATTTTCTACCCAGTAGTATAGTAGTTTTCAATGCAGGTCACTGTCTCTGGTGAGATCCCCTATTGTTGTCTTCCAAGTATAAGTCTACATTTTTGATGACCAAGTTTCCAGAAAAGACTTAGCACGAATTATGCAATAGAAGTTGTGAAAACTAGTTTAACTATTTGAGAAGAAAATGTAGAACACTGCATCTTATCCTGCTTCCAAATTAATTCCACATGAACTAGATTTCAGTGTTAAAAAAAAAAGAAATCATAAAATCCACAGAAAGGACATACAACTAAATAATTATAGGATCTGGGAATGTGGAAGCCCTTTCTAAGTATAACATTAAGGAAAAAATTGTGAGTAGACATAGTTTTATTTGAATAAGTAGTTTTTTTAACTTCTAAAAGAAAAAATTGCAAGTAAAATGTTGTTGTGTTAAAGTAATATAATTAGGGGCGCCTGGGTGGCTCAGTGGGTTAAGCCTCTGCCTTCGGTTCGGGTCATGATCTCAGGGTCCTGGAATCAAGGCCCCACATTGGGCTCCCGGCTCAGCAGGGAGCCTGCTTCCCCCACCCCTCTGCCTGCCACTCTGCCTACTTATGATCTCTCTCTCTCTGTCAAATAAATAAGTAAAATCTTTAAAAAAAAAATAATAACATAAAGAGATTTTAAAATCATAAAAACTAAACTATTTTGAAGAAAAATGTACAGAAATTATGGATACATATGTCACCCAAAAAGTCATCAGTAAATATATGGAAAGATTCAGTCTCACTAATAATTAAATACTAATTAAAATAACAAATGAGGTGTTATTCATTTGCAAATTGATAAACTACATTTTTTAAATAAGATTAGTACATTGGTGCAGTTACTATCATACACTGCAAGTAGTAATACAAATTGATATAAACTTTCAAGAAATTTAGCCATATATATCAAATATAATTAAAAAGTGACCAAATACCTATCAGTAAGTCTCTTTCTAAAAATACATTCTAAGAAAATATTCAAACCAATGTGCTAGGGTAAATACACAAAGATATCTATGAACTATTATTTATTATTAAAGTTAAGTACTTAAAACACCTAACTTATAGTGAAAAATGAACGAGAATGCCATGCATCCATGTGATAAGATACTATGTACTTATTAATAACTGTATTCACAAAGAATATAAACACAGAAAAGTATCCATGTTATTTAGAGAGCATATGTGTGATATACATACTTATATGTATATCAATACATATAAAGTGGGACAAGAATAAAGTGTGTCAGAATATTAATAGCAACTAAGCCTTTATGCTTTTTATTTTATTTTGTATTCATTTCTGCATTTTTAAACACAGCTGAGTTCTTATCCTTCTATTTCTCTGGAAGCCATCCTGGTACCTCCCTTAGTCCCCAAGAGCCTAAAAATGATGCTAATCAAAATCCAAGCAGGATTCAAGGAGGTCGTGGGGTCATTCATACAGTATCTAATTATTGTTTATATGTAGTTTTTAAAATATAGCTTTTTATTTTCCCAACAGTTTTAAAACAGATCAGTTTACTATTGTGAGAAAGTAGTTATAACATCTTTTTAAATTCTACTTGACACAAAAAAATAAGCAGTTAATTGAAAGATGACAAAAATTAATGAATTGAACATTTGCCAGTAAAGAACATAATCTATTTAGGTTTGTAAAATAAGGCAATTCTCCACTAACAGTTTTATTTGAAAATGAATGAAGAATTTCTAAGGCCTTATAATTCCCCTCATTTAGCCTCATGTAAACTAAAATTGATAGACATGGAAATTTCAGTGACTTTTAGATTATATCCTTTTCACTATAAGTTTCATTTAAAATAAACAATTGTGTAATCTCTGTGAAGCAGAGACCAAGAATAAGTCTTATAAAGGTTAAATTTGCCTGAAGATATATCTGACCAGCTAGAAATTGCTGAATTAGATGACTTGTCTAGTTTCATTCACTGCCTAATATATTCTCTAGTTGGCAGTCTTCCAAAATGAAGAATAAGCATGCATTTTTGTAATTGAAATTGTAGCACTTAGCTTAGCTATCTTATCCTGACTTTAATGTTGGTAAATTAATCATTATAATTTAATAAAAAATACTGTCATCTAATTTTTCATTTTGATAAAGCCTGTTATGCAATAATGCCAATACCTAAAAGGCATCAATGATATATTATATGAAATATTCCTAGACAATAAATTATAACTTCTGTTTAACACTATTATAATCACATAAAAGTGTTGCAAACTCAAAAACATTCAAAGGGATGGTGAAGGAAATGGAGAGACTGGTAGCACAAAGCACATGAAGGTTAAGAAAAGTGCACCATAATGATGATGCAGGTGACCATTTCTGACAGTGCCAGACACTGAAGCAGTATTAGACGATGCTTTATGCAAATGTCAGTAAGTGAAGCAACTTCTGAAAATGGTGGCTCTGTTTTCAACAGATGACTAAATCATACTTTCACCTACTGGACTGATGACATTACTCTGAGTAAATGTCAAGAGTTTTCTTGTTAGTTTTGTGGATAGAAAGTATGGATAATTATTGATATCTCTCCTCACTAGTTTTATCTGCTTCCATTCCTCAAAGCCAATGCAAAATTTTGTTATAGGAATCTAGTTACTTGCATTAGCAGCTAAGGAGTCATGTCTAATACTTCTGCCCTAACTGACTGGCATCAGTTTGTTTTACATGTCCAGATACAAATGCAAGCCTGTGCCTAAAGTAATATTATCCTAACTATCTTTTCACTGTCTATGGATTTCTACAAGGATAATCTGCTTGTGATTTGGTGACTTATAACATTATGAGCCTCCACAGTAAAATAACTAACTTTCACTCTAAGTCATTCAAGGTTCTTACAATTAATATGATCTTCTATAATATTTATCTTCTTTTTGTTGATATGTGTTTCAATGATCTTTCTTGTCACTGAATTTTAAAAAGGTTGCAGTTATGACCATGTAGAGCATGGTCAGACATTCAAAAGCCAGGCATCAAGAAGATAATTCAAATGCATAAATTAGTTGTACTCATTTGGTTATCTTTAATCTTTATAAGACTCCTGATACGTAACCCCACCTAATAGATTATCTCTCCCACATACAATCCACCAAAAGGTGGATATTTTGTATCCACCTTCTAAGAAAGGCCTCGAATGAGATGCCAATTTCTAGGAATTGTGCTGAGGCTCTTTTGTGGCTATGGGTATCAGTTCTAAATGGCTGAATATAACCTGTCCAGCTGAAATTAATTACACATACTAGCTGCACAGTTTGATGCAAAATTCTGCCTTGGACTGTAGGAATTCCATATGCCATCCCAAAGTCTATCAATTCTTTAGAAGTGGCAGGATAGCATGGGGTAGGATAATAAGTCGATCTATTAAAATCTGCACTACAGAATGTCTTTGTCTCTTCATTCATTTGTTATGGATCTCATATTGACACTTTAAGCAACAAACAGAATATAAAGTTTTGAATATTTTTTCAACATTTACCAAAGCCTCATTTATGACAAGTCTCATTATTAATGTCAGCCATCAATTTCTCTGGCCTCTTCAAGCACTGTCACTGAATTTAGTTTAGTCAGCATAAGGCTATGTATGTAGACCTGCCCTTTAAACACTGAGTTCCTCCAAAGTCCATATTGCCCTTCTCTTTTCTCATTCCACACCTAATCCTATAGCATTTTTGTCCATTCCGGAGGTTTACCATAATGTGTTTGCTAGCTTCATCTAACTCTACCCATATGTTACACAGATGCCTCACTGTCTAGCGCTAAACATTTTTTCTTCTTTCACTTAAATCAGTTTTACTTTTGAATTCATGACCATGATTAATGGCAACATTTTTCACTTGCAAGCCTAAAATTTGGCATCATTCTAATATCTATTAAACCACATTTTAAAAGTGCATTCCTTCTTCTGTATTTTCTTGTTCCTTTCTTAGTATAAGTCTCCATCATTGTCCATAAGAGACTGCTGCAGCCTCTCACATGTCTCTCAGCTTAAGAAAACCCGAAAAAAAAATGGCATTACTAAAAGGCATATAAAACCATATATCATTCCTCTATGTATTACCATCAGATGATTCCATACCATCCACAGGGTAAAGTTTCAACTCCTTTGATACAAGGTCATCTATGGGGGCAACCCCAGCCTGCCTCCCTAACTTCACCTTCCACTGCTTCCCTGAATGTACAGCCATGTCACATTACACATTTCTTTGTGCTGTACCTGTTATCAATGTAGAAATGTACTTATAAGACAATTAAGTATTTGACACTACTGTGTCATTGCACAGTCCTTCCATTCAACTATGAGGTTATTAGAAGAAAAGTATGGCACATGATTCACTTTCATCTCTCTAGCACAGTCTCTTACACATAACAGGCACTCTATAAATACTTATTTAGTGAACAAATGGCCTTTTCAAAAGTTGATGTATTATCCATACCTCATTCATGGAGCAAGAGCCAATATATTTCTTGAAGGTAGAAATGATACAAAAATAACTTTATAATTTACATTGTTGTGCATGGACTTACCTAGGAATTTTATTTCCCTAATTCAGTCACTAGGTGATAAATCCTATATGAAACTAGCTACCGAAATCACTCATTTTTGCACTTGGCAAGACAATGAGTGTTAAAGATTTAGTGCCTCCAAAAAAATGTACCTGCTGATTTACAGTGACCAACAGTAACATCATGTTAATATGACTTTTAAAGCCATTATACCTTTATATTTCAGAGATTCTGATGTAACTTCTATCTTTTGACATCTAGCTATACAAACATATGCCAAATTTACTATGCATTCACAATAAAATAAAAGATTAGGTAGCAATAATTCAAGATAATCTGTGTTTTAATGACTTCAAACATATTTGTCTTCTGGTCAAAATCAGCTTAACAACTTTGCCAAAGGTTGTTTCCTTCTTCTTTGAGTGTCTCTGCAACATTAGCAGGCACACACAAGGGTGTAAAGCACACTTATCTACAGCCAGATGATTTTCAGCACAGTGAGACAACTAGAAAGGGACAGAGTTCCAGATATGGATCTATCTTTACATGATAATTAAGCTTATTTTAGGGATATAGACTTATTAATTTCAAGCTCAAGGGAATTACAATCTTGTAGACAGAAAACAGTATTTGAATAAGATACCAAACAATGTGCATTAATGTAAAATAGAATTTGTGCTCTTAGAAAATCAAAACCTAGTTCTGTAGGTTTTTTTAGAAACAGAGTACAGGAATGAGAAACTCAAATGTAGAGTAAAACATAAATGGAAGGTGTAAGTATGATTGGAAAGGCTGGAAAGATAATGGCAGAAGACCATGAAGAAATAGGAAGAAAAGATAAAATAATTTAGCTTTTACAGACACTGGAGGCACTAGTTTCTGGGCAAAAATATGATCTAAGAAATTATATCACATTTTTAACAAAAATATTCCATTCTAAATTATTCAATTTAAGCTTATAAATATTTCTCCTCAAAGCAGAAGAGAGTTTCAGTAATGAACGAGGTTATGCAGAATAAGCCTTTTGTTGAAAACAACTAAATATGGTAAAAATACTTCTTTAAGAAAATGTATTTGAAAGCATCAGAGAATTTAACCATGTAGTGAAGAATAATGTAGTCAAGATCTAAATGAAGAAAGACACACATGGAGGTTAGCCTGGCATTTGGAGTTTGTTTCTTCCTAAAGCTTTAGTTTCAGATAATTTTGATAAAGGAGGCAAAAAAACTGAAACAAAAAGGACCAAACTGTAGCTGAGAGCCCTAAGTATGGGTTCTAGTAAAAACTCCAGGCTTTGGATTGAGACTCTGAGGAATGAGAGGAAATTAGAAACAGATTTAACATTCCAAAGACTAAAGCTAAACTTAGAATCATTTCAATTACTAATTAGAATAAGGTAATAATGCAATTGATAGTGTTTCCAGCACAGCTGCCTGTAAGATGTCAGCATAAATACTCTTTGGAAAAAGATAATATCACTCTTGTGCCTCAAATCAGAGGTTTAAACAGAAGTTTAAAAACTTCTGTTTTTTAAAGAAATATTGTCTGATGCTCAAAACACAAAAACAAGACAAACAAAAAAAGGCATAGAAAACTCAAGACAATGTGACCAAAGCCCCAAAGAAATGCTGGACAATAGGAACTCATCCACAGGGAATACAGATGATAGAGAAAGTCTGGTGTAGGTGTTATTTTGTGAACTGGGAAGTTGATCCAAAGGAAACAACTTGGCTGACATAGGAAGAGGTTAAATATACAGAAAAAAAATTTTTTTTAAATAAAAGGAAAAATATCTACAAAAATGTTAAACGGCATCCCAGATAGGAACAGAGAGAAAATGGTGAGGAAGTAGTATTTTAAAAAATAATGGCTGCGAATTTTCCAAACTGATAAGCAACATCAAGAAAACTAGATGTAGGTACATCATAATATAACAATGGAAAATCAAAGAGAAAGTCTTTAAAGAAAGCAGAGGGAAATGCAGATATATTGTACTGAAAAGAGATATAGTAAGAATTACAGCCAACTTCTTGACAGAACAAGGAGAGCTAGAATATGATGGAACAGTATCTGAAAAGTGCTAAAAGAAAATATTTACTATTCATTTTTTAAATACTTAGTGGCACAATTGCTTGATCATAGGGTGGTTCTATTTTTAACTTTTTGAGGAAACTCCATACTGTTTTCCAGAGTAGCTACTAGGTATTTACCCGAAGGATACCAAAATACTACTCAAATGGTTAAACGTCCCATGACACATATTTATAGCAGCATTATCAATAATAGCCCAATTACAAAGAGTCCAAATGCCCATCAGCTAATGAATAGATAAAGAAGATGTGGTACATATACAATGGAGTATTACTCATCCATAAAAAAGAATGAAATCTTGCCATTTTCAACAATATCAATGGAGCTAGAGAGTATAGTGCTAAGCAAATAGTTCAGTCAGAAAAAGACAAATACTTTGTTCATATGATTTCACTCATATGTGGAACTTAAGAAAAACAAATGAACATGGGGGGAAAAAAGAGAGGCAAACCAAGAAACAAACTCTTAACTACAGAGAATAACTGATGGCCTATTGGAAAGGAGGTGAAGAAGCAAGGAAGGGAAGGATGGGTTTAAACAGGTAATGGGTATTAAAGAGGGCACTTGTGATGAGCACCAGGTGATGTATGTAAGTGATGAATTACTAAATTCTACACCTGAAACTAATATTGCACTATATGTTAACTAGATGGAATTGAAATAAAAATTTGGGGAAAAAATATTTGCTATGGAGTAAAATTATCTTTCAAAACTGGAAATAAAATAAAGGCATTTTCAGACAAAATTAAATGAGAGAATGTTTCACAAGTTGGGGATTTCAGGAAATTTTTTAAAACTCCAGTTAAGAGGAAAATGATTTTAGATGGAAATTCAAGGATATATGAAATAATGAGAAATGACATCGGCAAATATTTAATCATATCTACAATAGGCTGTTTTAATAATAATGAAGTCTTATAGAGTTTAAAATAATATACAAATGAAGCTATGTGACTATAGTAAAATAGTAAAAATGTAAGAGAAATAAATAAAATTCTAAGATCATGGGAAAAGGTAAAGTATTAGTTTGTATTAAAATCTGATGAACAAAGGATTCAGGGAGTAATCTCTAACACATCTGCTAAACAAGCAAATATACATAAAGAAAATGGAATAATAATGTTATTAAAAAGGCCATAAAGAAAAAAGGAAGGAATATAAACATATTTCAATTCTATCTAGTTAACATACAGTACAATATTAGTTTCAGGTGTAGAATTTAGTGATTCATCACTAAATGAAACAATGTAACAGAAATAATATTCAAGACTAAAATCCAAAACAATCTCCCATAAATTTTAAAATGGCTCAAACGTACATATTGAAAGGAGACCAATAAGAATTGGGAAATACTAACCCAGAATATATCAACTCTGACACATATCCTAGTAAAACTATTAGACTCAAAAACACAAAAACAAAAACAAACAAAACACATGCACACGCGCACACAAAAATAAAACAAAAACTTCAAGGTCCCCAGGCAAAAATATCAAATAACTTAGAAAAAAAAGTATACTGGCATTATGCTTTAAAAAAAAAATAAAAGAAAAAGTAAGATATCAATGGTGCAGCAAGTTAAAAAAAGAAAATGTTCAATAATGGTAAGTAGTAAGTAAGTAAACCAAGAATTTAAAATGCAACTAAACCATCCTTCAAATATCAACACTGTAGAAAAACAATTTTAAATATAAGAATTTAGAGAATTCTGAACCCATATGTCCTTCAAGAATCTAGTAGAACTTCAGTCAACCAACAGATGACCAGAAATGCTTCAGTCAAATGAGGGAAGGTGGTATTTTAACGTATGCAAGACAACAATAAAGGTGAGAAGAGAATGAATGACTAATGTATAAATGGAATATGTAATGACAAAGTAGAAATGAAGCAACCAAAAAATGGAGAACAGGAACAGAAAGAACGAAGATAATGGAATAAGCACACTGATGAATGGGACAGAGGTTCCCAAAGTTTCTCAGTTTGTAGCTCCTGCAGTGCCTCAAGAACTTTTTTAGGTAACTCTAGGCCAAAATAAACACATTATAGTTTGTTTACTAAGAGGTTTGGTCCAAACGACTTAGTATTTATGTCTGAACAAATAATGGTACATTTGAAAAAAAATCACAGAGACTAAAGAAAAAAAAAATTTCATTCTTAAGTAACAATTACGACTTAGTAATTGCTTGTGGGCCCACTGGAAGAACACCACTTTTCAAACCTTGGATCAATCAGGTTGGACCCTACCACCCTCAATTCCAGTTGCACACTGATTTTCATGCAATACTTGCTTTTTTTCTGAGTGTACTTTTGCAAAGATATGACATCACTGAAGCCACTGACATATGACATCACTGAAGCTATCATCTAAAGATGAACTATTTCATGCCAGCAGTTTATGCAGAATCCCAAGAAATGTCATTGTGTTTCCTTAAAAACTGAAAATATAGTCCAGAGTCCCTGTGAGTTTACTGTGGTGCCCCAGAGAATAGTTGTCTCTCAACTTGGGAACAATGGAAACAGGAAGTAGGGAAAATTAAAGGATGTAGTTAAAGAACAAAAGAAAAAGATAACAAGAACTTATTATGAAATTGGGAATAAATTGATTTAAAAAGTTTTGAGTTCAGAGGGCAAAATTATAAACTGCACAAACAACCAAAAATATTTCTTTGAATTAGAAAAATACACATCTTTTAAAGAAGAAAGAATAGCAAGATTATATAATATCATGACACAAGTTGACATCAAACATATCATGACATCATGACACATGACAAACACATCACCCATTTTAGAAAATATAAATGGGCTTAACTCTTACATTAAAAAAGTATTTTTTCAATCTGGATCACAAAGCAAGATGCAACATTTACACAATATGCAATTACCACATCTAATACAAAGCGATTTAGGAAACTGAAAGAGATGAGCAAAAGTAAAACAGGCAAATTAAAAAGTAAGAAAGCAAGAACAATGACCCTTATATCAAAGTAAAATTTCAGTGAAAAGCATTAAACGTAACAAAGAAAGGAACTTTTTAATGCTAAACGCCACAATTCACAGCAAAGATATAATATGCACAAATTAACATAGCAACTACCTTAATGAAATGAAGTTATAGGCGACACAAAGAGTCATAAAACCAAATAACATATTTAAAAGTACTCATAGTAACATTCTGTTTAATAGACCCAAAGACAAAATAATTTAAGATGTCAATCAACAGAGGAACAGAAAAACAAATTCTGGTATATTCATATAATAAAATACTAAGCAGCAATAGAAATACATATACTACCTCTGTATGCAACATGGAGGAATCTCACAAACTTTTTTTTGAGTAAGACAAGCCAAACACAAAGGCATACATATTATATGTATTTCTACATATTTCAAACACAGGCAAACATGACTACAGTGTTTGATGGCAGGATAGCTGTTACTGTTAGGGAGAAGGAAGGAGATGGAAATTAGGAGGGGCCATTAACTATATTAACTTTGACTTATAGAAATTAACTTATTATTTCTATATTTCTAACTTATAGAAATTAACTATAACTTTGTGTTTTATTGTTCTAAATGCATATTATACTTCAATTTTAAAAGTATGTTTCCAGTAATATGTTAAATAACAGTGATGGTGGGAGTGAAATTCCCTCCCTTGTTCCTGACCATAGAGATAAAGCTTTGAGCTTTTCCCTTGAGGATGATAGTAGCTGTGGGTTTTTCATATATAGCCTTTATTAGGTTGAGCTGTTCCTACTTTATTGAGAGTTTCTATCATGAATGGATGTTGTAATTGGTTAAATACTTTTTCTGCCTTGATAGAAAGGATCAAATGGTTCTTATCTTTTCTCTTACTAATGTGGTATTTAATGTAGTAATTGATTTGGTAATGTGGTATTGATTGATTTGCAAATATTGATTTGCATTGATTGGTAATGTGGTATGGACTGATTTGCAAATATTGAGCCACTCTTAAAACATAGGAATAAATCCCACTTGATCATGGTGAATGACTTTGTATAATGTATTGCTGGACTTGGTTTGCTAGAATTTTACTGAGAATTTTTATTTCCATGTTCATCAGTGACATTGGTCTATGGTTGTTTTTTTAGTGGATTCTTTATCTGGTTTGGTATCAGGGTAATTCTTCTGGCCTTGTAGAATGAATTTGTAAGTTTTCCTTCCTTTTCTATTTTGTGGGATGGTTAGATAAGAATAGGTACAAACTCTTCTTTAAATGTTGGGTAGAACTGGCTTATGAAGCCATCCGGATTTTTGTTTGTTGGGAGTTGATTTTTTTTAGTTACAGATTCAATTTCTTTGCTGGAAATCCTAGCCATAGCAACTAGACAACAAAAAGAAATAAAAGGCATCCAAGTCGGCGAGGAAGAAACCAAATTTTCACTATTTGCAGATGACAGGATACTCTATAAAGAAAACCCCAAAGACTCCACCAAAAAATTGCTAGAACTGATAACCAAATTCAGTAAAGTCACAGAATACAAAATCAACATACAGTAATCTGTTATATTCATATACACCAATAATGAAGAGCAGAAAGAGAAACTAAGAAAACAATACCATTTACAATTGCATCAAAACCAGTAAGATACCTAGGAATAAACCTCACCAAAGAGGTGAAAGACCTGTACTCCAAAAACTATAAAACACTAATGTAAGAAATTGAAAAACTCACAAAGAAATGGAAAAGCATTCCATGCTCATGGATTGGAAGAACAAATATTGTTAAAATGTCTTTGCTACTTAGAGTAATCTATACATTCAATGCAATCCCTATCAAAATACCAACAATGTTTTTCAATCCTAAAATTTGTATGGAACCACAAAGATAGCAAATAGACAAAGCAACTCTGAAAAAGAAAAGCAAAGCTGGAAACATCACAATTCTGGACGTAAGTTATATTATGAAGCTGTAGTGAGCAGATCAGTATGGTATTGGCACAAAAACAGACTCATAGATCTACAGAACAGAATAGAAAACCCAGAAAGGAAACCAAAACTCTATGGTCAACTAATCTTCAACAAAGCAGGAAAGAATATCCAATGGGAGAAAGACGGTCTCTTCAACAAATGGTGTTGGGATGATTTCATGCAAAAGAATGAAACTAGACCACATCCTATACCACACACAAAAACAAATTTAACTTCTTTCTAAATATATCTCCTGAGGTAAGGGAAACAAAAGCAAAAATACTATTGGGACTTCATCAAAATAAAAAACTTCTGAACAGTGAAGGAAACGATCAACAAAAGTAAAAGGCAACCTCCAGAATGGGAGAGGATATTTGCAAATGACATATCCAATCAATGGTTAGATTCCATATAAAGAACTTATACAATTCAACACCCAAGAAACAAATAATCCAGTTAAAAAATAGGCAGAGATGCTTGGGTAGCTCAGTTGGTCAAATGTCTGCCTTTGGCTCAGGTCATGATCCCAGAGTCTTGGGATCACATCCTGCATTGCGCTCCTTGCTCAGCAGGAAGTCTGCCTCTCCTACTGCCTGCTGCTCCTCCTGCTGTGTTCTCTCTCTCTCTCTCTCTCTCTCTCTCTCTCCCTGTGTCTGACAAATAAATAAAACCTTAAAAAAATAGAAAGAAGACATGAATAGGCATTTTTCTAAAGAAGATACATGGCCAACAGACACATGAAAAGATTATCATCACTGATCATTAGGGAAACATGAATCAAAACTACAATGAAATATCACCTCACACCTATCAGAATGGATAAAATCAACAACACAAGAAATAACAGGTATGTAAGGACGCAGATAAGGGAGAACCCTCTGGCACTGTTGGTGGGAATGCAAACTAGTACAGTCACTCTGGAAAACAGCATGGAGGTTCCTCAGAAAGTTTAAAATAGAACTACCCTACAATCCAGCACTCACAGTACTAGGTATTTACCTAAAGAATACAAAAATATTAATTCAAATGGATACATGCACCTCGATGTTTATAGAAGCATTATCTATAATAGCCAAATTATGGAACAGCACATGTCTATCAACTGGTGAAGAGACAAAGAAGAGGTGGTGTATATATATATATATATACATATACACACACACACACACACACACACACAATGGAATATTACACAGTCTTAACAAAGAATGAAATCTTGCCATTTACAATGACATGGATGGAGCTAGAGTATTATGCTAAGTGAAATAATATAAAGTAAAAATAACAAATACTGTATGATTTCACTCATATGTGGAATTTAAGAGACAAAACAAATGAGGAAAGGGGAAAAAATACGCAAACCAAGAAAGAGACTCTTAACTATAAAAAACAAACTGATGGTTATGAAAGGGGAAGCTGGTGAGGGGATAGATTAAATAGGTGATGGGGATTAAGAAGCACAGTTATAAAGAGTCTCAGGTGATGTACAGAGGTGCTGAATCACCATATTGTACACCTGAAACTAATATTACACTGTATGATAACTAATCAGAATTTAAATAAAAACTTTTTGAAAAGCATGTTTACAAAAAAAGGGGGAGGGGAGAGTCCAGGATAGAGATTAGAAAAACTGTAGATAAGTAGTGTCATAAACACTTGGATTTTTTTAGTCTCCTAATTCTGGAAATTCACTTTCTCCTCCTCCTGAGCCATGGAATCATTTTAGCTCATTCTTTCCTGCTTCTTTCAGTTTAATCCTTTTCTTCAAACTTGTTACTCTGCATGTACAGCCATCTTTCTTTTTCCATAAAATTTCTCTCTTAATTTCTGAAGCACAAAGTATTTTCTGTTTTTATATGGGGTGTTTGTTAAAATGTCCAATGTCAGAGACTTTGATTACAAAACAATGCATGGAAAATTTCCTGAGAATTACATACACAATATTAGTGAGAAAAAATTTTATAACTATATGCATGTGAGTATAGATATTTCAATTCTGAAGAATCTAAAAGACTTAAGCTCACCCATACTGATAGCAATGATGATCTACCATGACCCTTCTAACAATGATCTTGGCCAGGGCATATGTATCTGTGTTACAGTTTGGGACAGAGAAAGAAGGACACCCTGTCTCTCATCTAAGACTTAATCAGTATGACTTATGTTGAATGGGAGGATTTTTTTAAAAATCACAATTTTCTGAGAACATTCTTAATCCATTAATACTAAGATGTTTTGCTTTTTCTTCTCTGCTACTAGAGCTACATGCTTTTTCAGACACTGTGATATAGGAACAAAGATTTATACACTTCTATAATAATGATTTGGCTTCAACCCATTTCTGACTTCAGTTTGGGAATCCTCATTCCCTTTCTGACTCATACTGGCATATGAGTCCTTCCTTCTACTAAGTTTACTTTCTGGCCATTGATATCCTTTCCCAAGCCACGCACACTGAATAAGCCTCCCTTATAAGGGCGTGGGATTAAAATGTATATACCATTGATTATTTGATTTCTTCTAGGTTGTAGATCACAGATGATCAAAGATCACACCTTTACAAGGTAAAGACTTTTGGGAACACTTGAAACGCAAGAAGGTCATGATAACAAAAGTACATAATTACAGAATTCAAACTCTTCAAACCATACTACTAGCAATAGGAAACATGAAAAATCTTTATAACAATATTATTAGGAATATAACATTTATAAAATACCTTATACAAAAAAAAGTACATTTGCATTTTTCTTTCTTTTTCCTCAGGGAAAACTTTGGATTACAATAATAAGTTTTATCATATTCTTTAAGAAATGTAATTAATGATAAGAGAGAATCAAGGATATCTCAAGTTACTAGGATAAGAAATATGGGTAAAAGTTCAAATTATGGACAAGTTTTATTATCAGCATTTGCTAAATTGGTAGTTTTGAAATCTAGATTTCAAAAAAGAAAATACTGAAGTGATTTTTTCCACTAAAATAGAATTACTTCTAGATGTTTTCGAGGTCTTTAGAATGACTTTGGAAGTTTACAACACAGTATCAGACAAAACCATTGGAAAAATACAAAATAAAGTTTGGACCTCTAAGAGAGGTGTGTTTCTAATATACAGGAAAATATGTTAGTTTCAGAATAGAATGAAATCATAACTGATTAGTTGAATCGCAATCTAATGATGCAACTTGTACCTGGATTATAAAATTTCATCCATTCTAATCAGGCAATAAAGAAACAAAGTAATAAGATGTATGATTTAAACCCCAGGGGATGCAGAAGCTGACCACTCCATTTTCAGGTTTGTGTGTACATTACACAGTATTTATGAAAGAGATATTCAGCCTATAGTCAGGCTTATGAGAAAAACTGCTTTATATGGTGGCAGATCTTGGGCCCAGCCAGAGTGTGTCTAATAGGCAAGCTCAGGTTGCTCAAAAAAGTCACTTCTAAGAAATATAATTATCCATTTGGCAACAAAATATCTTTAATTCTGAGAAAATTTTGACTAAGTGTATATAGAGATGAAGAAGTAAGTTAACCTATGATACTAATTTAAGGTCATATTTCCAAAAAAATTCTGATATATCATATCTATAATACAAATACAGTGTCAACTTCAATCCTCTTAACTATGTTTAAGTATATAGAAAGCAAACTTATAAATTATAAGACAAATATAGAGAAAAATATTATCTTGATATTATTCTACAGACTAAAAAATAAGTGTATATATTAAGAATCAAAGGAAATAAATAATATTTAAAATGTTTAAGTGTTAGAATTTTGGAATGAAATATATACCGTTAAAATAATAGATCAACATTTAATTAACATCAAAAGAAAGCTTTGAAATTATTACTGCAAAACTTCTGTACTTTCTATTACATAAAATTATTACAATCTACACTGAACAGAGGAAATGCTGTGGATAATATGGCTATCACCTCAATTTCACTGGAGGACTGTAGTTATGAATTTCCCACATGTCATTAGGGAAAGGTATAGTGAGAATTCCTGGCTGTATATATTACTTTTGTACTAAAGTATCAGTAGTCACAGTAGAGACAGAAAAAGTAAGAAGGAGTAGGAACAGAGGGATAGGAACAGGAAAGAGGGAAAGAGGTATAAATGTAGAGAGGAGGAGGACAGATTTCAAAATCTGTCAGAAATCAACGCTTACTAATACAGAATCATTTCTGCTTCCTTCTGAGATGTTTTTGGATACAAGTACGAACAACATAAAATCTGCTTATGTGTTTCCCAATATGCTTATACCCTTCCACTGGAACCAGTTCATTGAAACTGACTCACTTTGCCCACTCCACTTTGAGGCTGGGCCAAGAGAAGAACAATGTGAGCTAGCAGTGCCACATTCACTACCTAGTGCCTGAGTCCCTCAAGTAGCACAGCTGGGGGCCTTTTTCTACCCTCTGCACCCCCCAAGCCAGCTTCAAAAGGCAGATGTCCACTGGGTCTACCTGTAAGGTTCTCATCCTTCAAAATTCTGCACATGAACCTACCATCTCTCTCACCAAATTCTCTTTTCATTAATATTACAAATTATAAAGAGTCTGATTAAACAAAAAAAGATAAAAATTCATATATTGATTTTGAGTATGTCCAGGATAAGTACTAAACATTCATTATTGTGATTTGTTATTATAATATACTAAAAATATACTGTCACTGCAGAATAGTGATTTTAGAGTCAGATCTGATTTTAAAATCCCAGCTCTTTCACATAATAGCTCTTTATATTCATACATTCAAAAAATCACTTATTGTGAGCCAGAAACTATGATAAGTTGCAGAGAAAGCAATGAACAGAGACTCTCTACTCTCTCAGAGCTTAGAATGAGGGAAATTATAATATAAAATAAAATAATATAATAATATAATTTAATCAAGAATTATACTAATATGTAGAATTATAAACTGAGAAACAAGGCTCTAGGTTCTGTGAGGTAGAAAATAACAAAAGACTCTGACCTAGAGTGAATGGTCAGGGAAAAACTTCCTTGAGGAAATGATGACTGTGTTGATATCCAAAGGAAACAGAAGGAGTTAATTAGACCCTTAAAAGTTAATACCATTTTGGGCTACCTGGGTGGCTCAGTGGGTTAAAGCCTCTGCCTTCGGCTCAAGTCATGATCTCGGGGTCCTGCGATCAAGCCCCACATTGTGCTCTCTGCTCAGGGGGGAGCCTGCTTCCCCCCCCCCGCCTGCATCTGCCTACTTGTGATCTCTCTCTGTCAAATAAATAAATAAAATCTTTATTAAAAAAAAAAGTTAATACCATCTTTGAGAGGTTGGGTGAGCCCGGTGGTGGGTACTGAGGAAGGCACGTATTGCATGGAGCACTGGGTGTGGTGCAAGAACAATTAATCTTGTAACACTGAAAAAATAAAATAAACATATTTGGGGGAAAAAAAAGTTAATTAAAAAGGTCTCTCCAGAAGAAAACTCAAATTCTAATATTCGATATGGTATATATATATTTTTTTGCTTACTAGATTGCCAGTTTATTATTATTATTATTATTAATATTATTTTAGATTTTTTTTATTTATTTGACAGAGAAACACAGCGAGAGAGGGAACACAAGCAGAGGGGATGGTAGCGGGAGAAGCAGGCTTCCTACCGAGCAGGGAGCCCGATGTGGGGCTCGATCCCAGGACCCTGGGATCGTGACCTGAGCTGAAGGCAGACACTTAACAACTGAGCCACCCAGGCACCCCTAGATGGCCAGTTTATTAAAAAGAATATTAAAGGACATGAGTGAACTGGTAGATGAAGACATAGATAGAGTAAGATTTGGAAAGCAGGAGATCCCTGTGGAATTTGAGGCTTGGCATGAAGATACATTCTTTTTTTTTTTTTTTTTAAGAATTTATTTATTTGAGAGAGAGAGAGAAAGTGAGAGAGAGAGCATAAGAAGAGAGAAGGTCAAAGGGAGAAGCAGATTCCCCATGAAGCTGGGAGCCCGATGTAGGACTCTGTCCTGGAACTCCAGGAGTATGGCATGAGCCGAAGGCAGTTGCTTAACCAACTAAGCCACCCAGGCACCCCGAAGATGCATTCTGGTTCACCAACCTAGAAGCTTTTGTGCTGCATTTTTTTCATATATAAATAATAATAGAAAAAATAATTATTTGGTGAATAATTTCTACTCATCTAGCTGATATAATATCCCATCTTTCAAAGGCAGGTGGTTTTAAGTTGGGTAAGGCTATATGCAAAGGCCTAGTCATAAGGAGGGAAATGATACTTAAGAGCACCTGAAGAAAGCCTGTGGGAATTTGGTGCCAGGTTTAGGAAGCAGTCAGTGGTAGGGCCAGAACTTATTAGCAGTGTCTGAAAATAAAATCTAACTGGGTCAAATAGCCAAAAGACTGAGGTAGCCTGAAAGGCAAACAGAGACAGAGAGACACAGAGTTGAAGAGAGAGAAAAAAACAAAACAAAACATCATGGCATTGCTTGAATCTTGCAGATTCAACCTTCCCTAAATCTAGAACTGGCATATGGGCTTCTTGATTACATTAACCAATCATTTCTTATCTGTGAGGTAAAACTAAGCTACTTGAGAAGACCTTTTTACTCAAACTAGTTTGAGATGAGTTTCTGTCACTAGCAACCAAAAAAAATGTAAACTGACAGTGACTGAGAGGTCCAAACTTAAAACTGTAGTAACTAATGAAAAGTACGTTAACACTCTGCATTGCAACAAAGCTAGCAAGAAAGACAGCACAAAGAATAAAATAGTATGATAGGAGAGCCTGTTGATATCAAAGTACAATAAGTCAAGATTTATCAAGCATTTGCCTAACTCAATCATTCGAAATTCTCTGAACATATAAAAAAATTAGAGAATGACTGGTGGATTGGGACGCAAAAATAGAGTTCACTGAAGTAGAAGAATTCAAAGACCTGTTAAGATTGAAGTATTTATGGAAGAACTGAAGTCGCCCTTATTTTTTTTTAAGATTTTACTTATTTATTTATCAGAGCATGAGCAGGAGAAATGGCAGGCAGAGGAAGAAGCAGGCTCACCACTGAGCAAGGAGCCCACCACAAGATTCAATCCCAGGACCCTGTGATCATGACCTGACCTGAAGGCAGATGCTTAACCAATTGAGCCACCCAACCATCCCTGAAATTACCCTTATTTCGGAAGGATCTGTGGTAGAATAAATTGGGTTTAAGAAAGAATACAAGACTTATAGGGGTGCTTGGGTGCTTAGTCATTTAAACTTCTGCCTTTAACTCAGATCATGACCCCAGACTTCTGGGATCGAGCCCCGCATTGGGCTCCCCACTCAGCAGAGAGCCTGCTCCTCCCTCTCCCTCTGCCTCTGCCTCTTCCAGTTTGTGCTCTCTCTCTCTCAAATAAATAAATAAAATCTTTAAAAAAATGCAAGACTTATAAAATGAAGGTATAAAATAATAAGAAACAAATTAAGCTAAAGATTATTATTTATAATAACAATATAAAGGCTTGCCATGTGCTGAGCATCTGACTAAATTCTATGCAGAAACTTTACTATTTAAATCTAATAGAAGTTACTTAAAAGGGTATTATAATCCTGATTTTACGGATGATAAATTGAAGGTCAGAGAAATTACTTTGCTCAAGCTCCCCAAATTAGAAGAGACAAGGCATGGGCAATGTGACTCTAAACCTACTTTTCATCAAAATGAACTAAGAGTGTTTAAGGCAAAGGAAACAAAAGCGAAAATGAACTTCTAGGACTTCATCAAGATAAAAAAACTTCTGTACAACAAAGGAAACAGTCAACAAAACAAACAGGCAGCCCACAGAATGGGAGAAGATATTTGCAAATGACACTACAGACAAAGGTCTGATATCTAAGATCTATAAAGGACTCCTCCAGGATCCTGGGTGGCTCAGTGGGTTAAAGCCTCTGCCTTCGGCTCAGGTCACAATCTCAGAGTCCTGGGATCAAGTCCTGCATCAGGCTCTCTGTTGGCAGGGAGTCTGCTTCCCTCTCTCTCTGCCCGCCTCTCTGCCTACTTGTTATCTCTCTCTGTCAAATAAATAAATAAAATCTTAAAAAAAAAAAAAAAAAGAACTCCTCAAACTCAACACTCAAAAAACAGATAATCATGTTGAAAAAATGGGCAGAAGACATGAACAGACACTTCTCCAAAGAAGACATACAAATGGCTAACAGACACATGAAAAAATGTTCATCATCTTTGGCTATCAGGGAGATTCAAATCAAAACCACAC
>CM053605.1:18383312-18425912 GCA_028646535.1 Procyon lotor
CACTATATCATAATTAAAGGGACTATCCAACAAGAAGATCTAACAATTGTAAATATCTATGCCCCTAACGTGGGAGCAGCCAATTATATAAACCAATTAATAATAAAGTCAAAGAAACACATCAACAATAATACAATAATAGTGGGAGACTTTACTACCTCCCTCACTGAAATGGACAGATCATCTAAGCAAAAGATCAACAAGGAAATAAAGCTTCTAAAGGACACACTGGACCAGATGGACATCACAGATATATTCAGAACATTCCATCCCAAAGCAACAGAATACACATTCTTCTCAAGCGCACATGGAACATTCCCCAGAATACGTCACATCCTGGGATATATATACAATGGAATACTATGCAGCAATCAAGAGAAACGAAATCTGGCCATTTGCAACGATGTGGATGGAACTGGAGGGTATTATGCTAAGCGAAATAAGTCAGTCAGAGAAAGACAATTATCACATCATCTCTCTGATATGAAGAATTTGAGAGGCAAGGTGAGAGTTTGGGGGGGTGGGGGAGAGAAATGAAACAGGAAGGGATGGGGAGGGAGACAAACCATAAGAGACTCCTAGACTCATGAAATGAACTAAGGGTGGCTGGGAGGCGGGGGGGTAGGGATAGGGTGGCTGGGTTGTAGACATTGGGTAGGGTATGTGCTATGTTAAGTACTGTGAAATGTGTAAGCCTGATGATTCACAGACATGTACCCTGGGGCAAATAATACATTATATGTTAATAAAAATAAAATAAAATAAATAAATAAATAAATAATAAAAAGAGAGAGGACCACATAAAAAAATAGAAATGAAGAATCAGAGTAATGACCAACATCACAGAAATACAAAGGATTATAAGACAAGTTGTAAAAATGTATATGCCAAAAAATTGGACAACCTAGAAGAAATGTGTAAATTCCTAGAAACATATAAAACTTTCAAAACTGAACCACAATGAAATAGAAATTTGAGCAGATAGTGTACTAACAATGAAATTGAATTAATAATAAGGAAAAACTCCCAACAAATAAAAGTTGAGGACCAAATGGCTTCGCTAGTGAATTCTACCAAATATTTAAAGAAGTAATACCTATTCTTCTCAAACTATTTCAAAAAATAGAAGGAAAGCATCCAGATGCATTCTATGAGGCCAACATTACCTTGATATCAAAACCAAACAAAGACACTTATAAAAAAAGAAAACTACAGATCAATTGATGAACATAGATGCAAAAATTTTCAACAAAATATTAGCAAACTGAGTCCAACAATACATTAAAATAAATCATTGACCACGATCAAGTGAGATTTATTCCAGAGATGCACAGATGGTTCAATATTAAGAAATCAACCAATGTGTACATCACATTTAAAAGAGAAAGTATGAAAAACATAGTCATCTCAGTAGAATCAGAACAAGTTTTACAAATTACATTTATTTATGATCAAAACTCTGAATAAAGTGGGTTTAGAGGGAATGTACCTTAACATAATAGCTTCATTATTACATACCTAAACAATGATAACAGCAACAACCAAACAAAAATCCAATTTAGAAAATACTAATTGAAAATTTCTTGATTTTATTTCCTGTTATCTAAAAAGGAGAAGTTTGGATTTAAGAAATAGCTTTCCTAAAAAAAGAAAGAAAGAAAGAAAGAGGTTTCCTCTCTGTTCAAGACAGTAGATTGATTTGACATAGTAGGATTTGAGTAGAAGATGCAATTCCTCCTGCCATGGGTTTCACTATGGATAATACCAATATACTGCGTATTTTTATGCCCTTCCAGTTCTATTTTATGGCTGTCAGTGGGAACTGGATGTGGCAGATACCATTCTCAGGATGAATCCTGTCTTGTGCATGGTTTCTTACGTCATCAGATTTTGTTCAGGATCCAAAATGGGCACACATGTTTAATGGAGCCTATGTGGTATAGTTAGTATCCTCATTATAAGAGAAGATGAATAAAATAAAATAAAGTATTTGGTATCTGTGGTAGAAGATGGAAGACTCATGATTCATGAACCCAGGCTGATGAGTGGTCAAAATGACTGTCAGATATCCCTTACTCCAGGCTAATCCTAGGATCAATTACTACATTCTTCAAATTAGGAAAGACAATATAGGCTCAGTTTTATTATCTTTCTTCTTGGACTACAAGCCAATTTTCTCTTTAATGAGCTGAACTTTTTGGGACTGTTTCATACAAAATTGATTTATTACCACCAAGTCATTTTTTTCCCCTTCCTGTATACTCAGATATACCTGAGTATACAATCTTGGATTAACCTTTTAACTTCAGATCTATTAGTGTGTCATGAAGATGTAAGTGAATTTATTAAAAATTTTTGAAAGTGAAGCTATATTAAAATATATGCAAAGTTCCTCTATGATCTAACATGGAAGATACATCAAATTTTATGCTTCTTTAAATTACATCTTTATTTTCAATGTCTGTTTTATTTCAGTGATGATCTTAGAAGTCACTTCTTTTTTTTAAATTTATTTATTTTAGAGAAGTGGGGGAGGGGCAAAGGGAAAGGGAGAGAGAATCTCAAGCAGACTCCTCACTGAGTGTGGAGCTCTGCGCGGGGCTCAATCTTATGACCCAGAGATCACGGTCTGAGCCAAAATCATGAGTTGGATGCTCAACTGACTGAGCCACCCAGGCACCCCTCTTTGAAGTCACTTCTAAACAAAACTTTTGGGGTATGAACTTGGAGCAGTAGGAAGTATCTTATCATTTTTATCTGTATTCCTAATCATCCCTTCTTTAAAAACCTTCTCTTAATAAACATTTAGCTCACTATCTTTCTCTTTAAACCTATAGATCTCTCTAATATCTTGCAAGAAGAAAGGTTAGAATTTAGAATTTTTTAACGATTCTCAGTTTGTATATAAAAGTGAAGTATATTATGAGATGACAAAAATCTGAAAGAAGTTATTTGTTTTTAAATTCTTTTGTTAAGTAATGGGTATAGCAACTTTCAAATTTATTTAGATCTTATAGAAACTTAGTTTGTTTTACAAAATTACTGAAAATGTTCAAAATTCTGAATTACAGTCCCATGATTGAAAAGATATATAATTTATGTGTGTCTTTGTGTGTATAAAGTTGCATTTTATCTTTTTTTTTGGATCATGAGTCTCTAATTCAGGAGGTATTCTAAAAAATAAATGTATATATTTTCTATGTCTGCTTGCTGAGAGAACCTAGAAGTAATGACACTCCAATAGCAAATGAGTGTACCTCATGCATAGATAACTGTTTCTAATACCATTCTCCAGTAAAAGGAAATTAGGGCTCCTTGGAGAAGTGGCTGATTATAGGCTGGGCAGGGAAAATACAAAATGAACCTGGAACATTTCTCCCATCTGGTTGCACTAAAATGTTAGGAGATACTCAGTGAGAGAGAGAAAGGGAGAGAGAGAGGGGAAAGAAGGAAAGAAGGAAGGAAGGGAGGGAAGGAGGGAAAAGGGAAGGGGGGGACATATGTAGATAATCTTTCCCTCAAGGAGGTGGAGCCTAACACCCCAACTGTTCACTCTTGGCTAAACTAAATGACTTACTTCCACAAATACAGTGCAGATGGGGGAAAGGGTAATTTTACAGTAGAGAAACCTGGAAAATACTACTTCCAGAAGGTGATCAGCGTTAACATCATCAGTCTTTTATCATGTTGATAAATACCCTTGATGAGCTATTAATGACGCTCCTACTCTGTGGTCTTCCTCCTCAAAATGGTAACTCCTATCTAATCATGAGAATACATTATATAAATCCAAATGTATGGACATGCTCCAAAATATTACCTGACCAATACTCACAATTGTCAAGGTCATCAAAATGAGGGAAAGTCCAAGAAACTGTCCCAGTCCAGAGGAAGCTAAAAAAGACATGATGACTTTGATAAGTTCTTGATAGATTTTAGATACTAGCCCTTTATCTGATAAGACATTTTAAATATTTTTTTTTCCATTCTGTCAGTTGTCTTTTGGTTTTGTCAGCTGTTTCCTTTGCTGTGCAAAGGCTTTTTATCTTTGTGAAGTCCTAGTAGTTCACCTTTGCCTTTTTTCCCCTTACCTTTGAAGACATGTCTTATAAGAAGTTGCACCACTGAGGTCGAAGAGGTTGCTGCTTATGTTTTCCTCTAGGATTTTGATGGATTCCTGTCTCACATTTAGGTCTTTCATCCATTTTGAGTCGATTTTTGTGTATGGTGTGAGGAAATGGTCCAGTTTCAATCTTCTGCATGTGGCTGTCCAATCTTCCCAGTACCATTTTTTTTTTTTTTCTTTTCCCACTACCATTTGTTGAAGAGACTATTTTCCATTGGATATTCTCTCCTGCTTTGTCAAAGATTAGCTAACCATAGAGTTGAGGGTCTGTTTCTGGGTTTTCTATTCTGTTCCATTGATATGTGTCTGTGTGCTAGTACCATACTGTTTTGATGATTACAGCTTTGTAATAGATCCTTAAGTCCAGAATTGTGGTGCCACCAGCTTTGGTTTTCTTTTTCAACATTCCTTTGGCTATTTGGGGTCTTTATCATATGATTTCATTCATATGTAGAATTTAAGAAACAACAGAGGAGCATAGGGGAAGGGGGGGAAAATACAACAAGGTGAAATCAGAGAGGAAGACAAATCATAAGAGACCTTTAATCATAGGAAACAAACTGAGGGCTGCTGGAGGGGAGGGGAGGGATGGGATAAGTGGGTGATGGGCATTAAGGAAAGCATGTGATATAATGAGTACTAAGTGTTATATACAACTGTTGAATCACTGAACTCTATCTCTGAAACTAATAATACACTATATGTTAATTGAATTTATGTCTCTAATAATAAAAATAATAAAAATAAAAAAAATTAAAAAATAATAAAAGAAGACATGATGACTAAAATGTAAGGTATCTTGGATGGGATCTTGGAACAGAAAAAGGATATTAGAAAAATCTTCAGGAGACTGGGTAGCTCAATCAAGCATCTGACTCTTGATTTCGGCTCAGGTCATGATCTCAGGGTGGTAAGACAGAGCCCCACAATAAGTCCATGCTCAGCACTGAGTCTGCTTGTCCCTCTCCCTATCCCGCCTGTACTCTTTCTCTCTCTTTCTCTCAAATAAATAAATAAATAAATAAATAAATAAATAAATAAATGAAAAACCTTAATGAAATTAGAATGCAATATGGACATTGTTAATAATAATGTACCAATATTGTCTCATTGTGTCAAACACACTATGGTAATGCATGATGTTAGCAGGGGGAATAAGGTGCTGGATACAAGAACTCTGTATTAAATTTCAGCTTTTATGTAAGACTTAATAGTATTCTAAATAAATGTATTTAAAATTTTTATAATCCATTTGGCATCCAAGAATAGATAAACATTTTTAATTTTTTTTTCTCCAGCCAGGTATTTCATGAGCACTAATCTATAGGTTACAATTTATTATGTGGTATTTTCTATTAATAAAGGAATGTTACTACTCAGTGATAGTAGGAAAAATGTGTGTATCCATATATAATTAAACAGATGGTTTTTGTGTTGGTATAATCACATACAGTGTGGGATGAGAGAACTCTTTAAGATCGAGTTTTTAATTCAAGTCTATTGTTCAGGAAATATAGGTAAATGATATGCCACCAAACTAACAAATGTTCTTAATTATAAAACATGTTTAATAAAACAAGAAGTGTCTGTGGGCGGAAAATGAGCTAAGAGTTTTAGGAAAAACAACAGTCTCTTCATATTTTATTTTCTAACTAATACTTTCCTCATCTTTTATAAATAGAAAGATGAATTAAGTTGTTGTGAAGTAATTTCAGCAGAGGAGAAACTTCTTTCAAAGTAGAATACTGAATAATTATCAAAGTGTGCAATAAGTATTCTTGATTCAGGAAATGATGCTGTGAAATAATTGTTTCAGATGTTTATTTATAATTGATACCTAATAATTACCCATGGAATTGAATTTAAACTTAAAATTATGTTTTCCTTTTGTTACAATTCATGCTTCAAATTTTTTTTAACATGTAGAAATTAATCCTAGAGGTTAATGTTTTTATATTTTGCAGTTGATATTTAAACATTGCATTTTATTCAGTCTTTTTTGAGTCATTTTGTATATAACCCCTTTTTATTTTATCTTTTAGATTTCTGGGCTTCAAGCAACGCTGAAACACATGGAAATAGGGCATAATTACCATGCTTCTGAAATTAGAGGTAAAAGTAAAATGTGATAAAAGTAATTTAATATTAGTTGGTGATTTTTAAATCTTATCAGTGCTCCAAATGCTAGAGATACTTAAAAGTGAATAAATGATATGGAAACTATTTCATAAATTAACAAGAGAGAGTATAGATACAGTATTGTAGAAATTAATTTTAGAGAAAAATATGAGTAAACTATAATGGGAGGACTTCTGTTTCTGGGTATGATTGAGTGTCTGGTACTAGATTAACCTTCATTCAATAAAAGACTCTTAAAACTAACTATAAGGCAGCTACTTTTAGGCATTGGCAAA
Organism: Procyon lotor; assembly: GCA_028646535.1. NCBI lineage: Eukaryota > Metazoa > Chordata > Mammalia > Carnivora > Procyonidae > Procyon > Procyon lotor. The sequence goes on from CM053605.1 coordinate 18,389,853, forward strand.
TAGCACAAGTCACAAAGGCAAGTGACAGAAGGAAAATTTTAAAGTTGTGATCCATCATCACCATGGCTTTGTGCCTGCGGAAATTTCCAAACCAAATTCCACGGAGATGAAGGTCAAGAAGAGCATGCCAGTCCTGATGAACTGTAAAGACAGAGATCATGGTTGACAGCTGTCAAAGCAACTAAAATCTGTAGGAAAGTGCACCAGATAAAAGGGTGCTGCAATGAGCAGTGGTCCAGTTTGTGAGGAAGTTTACTCTAAGTCCTTACTTGATAGCCAGGCTATACATGTAGACTACCGGAGTCTTACTAGAAATAGAAGATTTTATAGGGCTCAGAGGGGAGTAGGGATACTAGAAGTCAGAGATGGGAGGGAGACATTGAAATTCTGGCCATGCCTGGAAAAGAGAGACCTCATTTACCATTAGTATACGTATTAACATTTAATATAATCATATTAACATAACACTTATACTGCCCTATAAAACCAAAAAACAAAGCTTACATAGAATTTCTAGGGAAGACAGGAATTGGAGTTTGATCTTGCCAAGTTAGAGAGCCTCGGGAAAAATTTAGGGCTTTGCAGGGATCCACTTTAACAAAGCATAAAATTAAGCCTAGAATTTCAAGGTGATCATCAAAAAATTAAACTGCCTGCTAGAGTAAAAATCAATACCCTGTAAAGGAAGGCAGTTGGCCAGAGTCTTTATAATCTATTATCTATACTGCATAGTATGTAATTAAAATTTTCTGTACATATTAAAGAAACAGGAAAAGGTGACCCACAATCGAAATAAAAATCAGTAAATGGAAACCTGAGATGGCCCAGGTGTTGAATTTAGCAGATAAAAATGCTAAAGCAGCTATTTTTGAACATGACCCAAGGACTTAAAGAAAAATATGGCATTAATTAAGGAGATAGGTAATCTTAGCAGATGCAGAGAAACAAAAAAAGAAAGTTGAAATTCTAGTTCTGAGAAATATGGTAGCTTAAGTGAAAATTTTATAGTTCACAACAGATTGGAGATGGCAGAAATGTCCGTGAATTTAGGAGACCTCAATTAAAACCTAGTCTGAAGAAGAAATGAGAAAAAAAGAAAGATCTATGATGTTTTCTTTTGTTTTGTTTTGTTTTGTTTTGTTTTTTAGATCTGTGATGTTTTGAAGTGGCTTTTGGTCAAAAGGAATAAATTTCGACCTAACACGAAGAATAAGTTCTTTTAATTGCATAATCCCAACTACCTGAATAAAATTAATTCCTTAAATTCTGTACTGAATAATTTTATTATCTTTATAAACATGCTTTCTAGTGCTAGATATGGGACTTCCTGTACCTTTTCCCAAGCTTCTGGTTTTAGCATTTGGCTGTGTCTTGTCAGACTGTCATCTCTCTGATTGCCTGATCAACTTGGAACCTTACTTAGCCAGGAACTCTAATTTGAAGAGAAGTTGATTTATTGGTTAACTGGTTGTCTCTCATAAATAGTGTCATCCTTCATAATATAAATTAACTCCCCTCCATTTGCTTATTTTAGTTTAATTTTTTAAAACTCTGTCAACCTGTCATCCATCTAAAAGTCTATCCATTTATTTTGGGCAGAGGTTGGTATGGCAGTAGAGATTACTAAAATTAAATATTTTTCACTCTGTACTTAGGGAATAATGAATTGATTGTAGTTTACTCTGAACTTTGGGAAAAAGACAAATTAATTGTTATTCAGTCCAAATTTATGGATAAGACAAAAATTGAACTGATTTGGAGTAATCAAGTAATTGTCAATTTACCATATTTTTTATTATTAAAGTGATATGCCTATTTTAGAAATTAAAAACTGACAAACTTAGTTTTAAAAATTATCCATAATGGTACTTCTCATAGAGAATATTACTAATAGTGCTGTACTGAACTTTCTCACCTGAAAAAAGGTTATTAATTCTACATTTATTCATGTATGGTATGTAGAATGATAGAAAAATTCCTGGGAGAAACTATGAAATAGTGAATTATTATTGATTAGATATTTGAAGGGACAATTTTGTACTTTTTTTTTGTTGTTATGAAATATATATCAAATATTCACAAGAAACTATACAGAAAGCCTTTAATATTACATATTTTGAGATAAAAGCAGTTTTTGCACAAATTACTTAATTTTAAAAAAGTTTATGAATACGCTGATTTTGATATGTTTGTGTTAACTTATATTACTTTGCTTTCCAATAAGGTTGCAATTTGAATGCAATAATTCCTATTTCCAAAGCAGGTTATAAAGATATGTATAATTGTATTTTAATATATAACTTATGATAGGAAATTATGAATTCAGGATGAACACCTAGAAATTGGAAATGTTAGATGAAGTGACAAACAACTGTCAAAGTTGACTTCAGAGGTTCATAGAGGAAAAAGATGTCATATGGAGTAAAGTATTCCATAAGGTTTTTAGCTTAATAAATTGCTGCTTTTTAAGTTGGATATTTTATTGCTGCTCAGAATTACATTATAAGATGCCGATTTCATATGACTATATGGAACATATGGCCTAGGTTAGAAAATAAAATTAAAGTAAAAATAAAGTAAACTTAAAGTAAAGCCTCTTCCTCTTTACCTCAATTTGCCTTTTTCTGAATTACAATTATATGTGCTTGATTTCCTCATTTTAGTTTACGTGTGATCTAATCTCTTAGATATTTTCTGTGTAGCTTTCTGGACCAAATTGTGAATAATTTCTTCAAAACCTTTTTCAATTAAATAATTCTCTTTTCAGCTGGGTTTAATCTGTAAGAGAGTTAGTGACTGGCACAATGTAGGTCCTTATGTATTTATTTTGTTAAATCAATATATTCATGCATTTAAAATTTATTTTATTTTTTAATTTTATTTACTTTTTACTATTATGTTCAGCTAGCCAACATATAGTGTATCATTAATTTTTGATGGAGTGTTCAACGATTCATCAGCTACTCATAACACCCACTGCTGGTGCCCATCACCCAGTTGCCCCATCGCCCTACTGTCCCCCACCTGCAACCCTCAGTTTGTTTCCCTGGAGTCAAGAGTCTCTCATGGTTTTTCTTCCTCTCTGATTTCTTCCCACTCAGTTTTCTCACCCTTCCCCTATTGTCCTCTCTATTTGTGCATTTTTGATGTTTAACGAGGGGCCTGAACATATGTAATTAACATTGGTTGGATGAATGTGTGCATCCATGAAGTAATCGTTGAAGGATGAAATATAGCATTGGAAGTACAATAAACAAAATTTCTGTAAGTGAAAATGTGTTTATTTGATATTTGCTTCATTTCTCTTAAAAAATTATACTTTCCTTGAGATGTTGATTGTGCCGGATTAAAATCTTGGAAATGGCACAGCACCAATCAGTAATATAGGCCTATTATTAATAAGCATTGTGTGTGATAAACATAAAGATGCTATAATAGAGACATGGAATTCCCTAGGATATTACTAAACATTAAGAAGCACTATGTGGAATTTGAGAATTATATGCACTTAACCATGAATGTGATACAGACTTTAATGTCTGAGCCTCTTATTTGTTCTATAAATCTTTGTGCAAGTAAAAGTGATGTTTATCTGATGGAGAGTAGAAATCATGTTTATACTTGCTACATCAAGAAACAATTGAGAAGTGTTACTTTTCTGCTAATTCCACATGTATTTTGCAATGTTTATTCTCATGTTTTGGTTATAAGTGTCAAATATTTTCTGAAACATGATTGTGTACTTTTGTAATTTCATTTTGTTGTGGAAAAACTACATATACTTATAAACCAAGGCCTCTTTGGTTTTTGACTTTGATTTGTTATCCTTAACATTTTGTTTGTTTGCTTCTTGCTTTTTATTTTATTTCTCTTGTGAAGTGGTGCTTAGTCATGTTGTGCATGCTACCAGAGATCTACTCATGTTTGTATTTTAGAACTATGTGCTGGAATCCTGGGTTTCTCTACTGCTTTCTCATTGCTTCCCCTGTATATATTACTATATATGTTTTTCTCATATATATATTTCTTATATATAAAGGAGAACAAGGTTGACAGGGTTATCGATAGGATTTTATGAAATTATGAATGCAAATTGTTTAAACTAGTGGCTGTTATGTTGTAAAAAGTCAACGAGGCATACATAAATGCTAATTATTATTATTTTAAATTACTATCATTATCAGGATGTCACTGTTGGTTATTGAAAAGGAGATGACAAAAGAAAACTGGAAGTGAAAATTTTTCCTCAATGGAAGTGAAAATTTTTCCTAAATTAAAATGTAATTGTTGCCTTTCTCCCACACTTTGACTTCCCAGATGCTGTGGGGCTCTAACTTTTAGCACCATTCAGGGAGGATAGGCAGTCTGGCACCCAAGCGTTTGAAGTCTTCTAAGTACTTTCATGTAGAACTGTGTTATCCAGTATTTAGTTATTCAGTTTTAGTGTTATTATTAGGGTTATTTTAGAGATTTTCTCCTTTGTTTGAAACTGGTATTGAATAGGAAAAGTCAGATCGGTAAGAATCTAAATGCCAGCTATATGCTCCCCTGCCTTTATTACCTCAGAATTCTTTGAAAACGTGGACTCATCAAGATATTTTTGTGTTTATCTTTTCTCTATTACAAATCTAGTGTTATATTTAGAACATTTAGTTATTTCTTTTATTTAAGAGTTAGTGATTATAACTTTATTAGTTATTTGCAATTAGTCTCTTGTTTAGAAATAAAAGGAGAAATTATGTATACCTAAGTAGGTATATGTATATGGAAGGATGTGTAAAAGAAAGATTTTCTCTGTTACTGTTCTTTTTTTCCTCAGGTGGTTTTAGTAGGAATGTTCTTTATGTCCAGGAGAGTTTGGAGACTAATGTTACAACCCATTGGAATATTACCCAATGTTTTCCTTTCTGTTTTCTTGACACTGAGAAGCATAAAGAATAATATCTTATTAATACAATATGCTTTTTAAAAATCTGCTATTATCCAATTCCACTTGGGAAATTTTGTCATTGCTTACCATTCTCTCCTTGGCCCTTTTTTTTTTCTTTTCTTTTTTTTTTTTTAAAGATTTTATTTATTTATTTGACAGAGAGAGAGATCACAAGTAGGCAGAGAGGCAGGCAGATAGAGAGGGGGGAGCAGGCACCCTGCTGAGCAGAGAACCTGATGTGGGGCTCGATCCCAGGACGCTGGGATCATGACCCGAGCTGAAGGCAGAGGCTTTAACCCTCTGAGCCACCCAGGCGCCCCTCCTTGGCCCTTTTCAACTTTACTTGTATACACATTAAACCTTATGACAGGAATTGGATATAATGTAATTGGAGATTGGTTGCTATGATCCCTGGTTCATCATGCCATTTCACTGACCTTGCAGTAATGACACCTTGAATTTTGGGGAAATAAATTTGATACCTCACTTAAAACATTTTGGCGGTATTTTAATATTATTAGTTTAATACTTTAAAAAATACATGTATCATTATGACTTTGGCTTTCATATGCTTGGCTAAAATTATATTTATCGTGGAGAAACTGTATAGATACTGAGAATAAATTGTGTTATCTTGTAGTTGTTCCTAATTCTGAAAAAGAAAATTCACCCGAAGGTCCTACTCAGAAAGGTCTTCGTGAAGCCAGGGAAAAAAACAAATGTAAAACAAAGATAAAAGATAATAAAAAGGTATGACTTTTATGTTCTTATTTCCATTAATTCATACTTAACTTTTGGATCTTCAGGTCCATTAATTCGTATGGTATCATTATTTTACTGGAAGAGGAATTTAGAGGTTATATATTACAAGCCCCTTGGTTGATAGATAAACATAGAGGTCCTCAAATGTTAACTAACATATAAAGGACATATGCTTATTAGTGGCAGAGAAAACTTAGTGAATCAGTCTGCCACCTACCCCAACTTAATCACAGGCATGTGTGCTACCCTACTCAGTTTTCTGCTTACTCTCTCCAAAAGAAGTAACTCGTTACCACATCATCTCATTTCTTTTTTCATAGTGTAACTTTAAACTTTTCTTAGTTTTCTTTAAAAGTAGAATGGGAAGAATTATGGCCCATTTAAGATTCTCCTTATATCTGTGTACCTTTGCTTTGCAATCAGGCTGATAGTTAAATACTTATGTAATGATGAAAGAAAATGTGGTATTAAAATATGTGGTCAGAGGTCAAAAATGAAGAAAAAAAAAGGCACACAGAACTGTAAGGGGCTTAATTTCTTGTTATGAAAATTGCATGAAAGTCTAGCTTGAGGTAATGAATTTTCTTACAAAGTATGTAGTTGTTAACTTTTGAGTTCTAAAATAGCTGATATTTATTTACAAATGAAAATACTTAAAGTTATAATATTTAGTAGTAGTAATTCTATAAGAACAATAAATTTTTATGAATTAAAATAATGTAATAAACCTTTTATTTAGCTAATAATATCAATAAGGTTTTTTCTTCAAAGGTATGCATTGGAATCCAGTGTTATACATAATATTGAATAAACTACAGACTAAACAATTTTAGGTTATACTTAAGCTTTGGTAACTTTGTAATATTCAGATAAGTATTTTACTGTTCTTCTATTATCAGTATTCATTTAGGATTTATGGTGTATAGGATAGATCTCTTGTTATCAATCTATCTCCAGCTTCCCTGTGCCAACAATCTCCCATCAGGATGGACCTTCCGTTTTTGCCACCTTAAAGCTTTCCCACTCCTCTACCTGTCTTTCAGTCTCTGCTGAATGTAAGCAGTGGTGGTGGTTGACTCTTGCTGTCAACAAGTAGTTCTTGTTCTCATTTGGGAATAGAGGAGCATATAAAACATGCCAAGTAAAGGAAAAAAAAAATCATACTTAAGGATTTTCAGTGCGATGGTGGTGATTGTCATTAGGAATATTTTCATCTTCTAATGGCATAGGCATTCTCTTTAAGGTAGCAAGTCATACTTAGGAATGATTTGTTATTTGTTATGGCTTTTAAAACTTTAGTAATGCAAAGTTGGCTTTTTGTGTGGCAAAAAGCTATTAAAATATAGGATAAACACATCAAATATTTATGCATAGTATATTCTTTTTCAGTGCATTGAAATATTTAACATAATACCTACAACATGGTAGAAAAATTTGGGCCTTACAAAAGTGCTCAAGTGCAGGGGCGCCTGGGTGGCTCAGTGGATTAAAGCCTCTGCCTTCAGCTCAGGTCATGATCTCAGGGTCCTGGGATTAAGCCCCGCATCGGGCTCTCTGCTCTGGGAGCCGGCTTCCCCCTCTCTCTCTGCCTGCCTCTCTGCCTACTTGTGATCTCTCTCTCTCTCTCTGTCAAATAAATAAATAAAATCTTAAAAGAAACAACAAACAAAAGTGCTAAAGTGCAGAATAAAGTGAATTCCTTCCCCCTTACCAAGTAATCATTTTTATTAATATTTCTCTTTTAATTTTTTTCCCTACAAGTTTGTACACTTTGACCAACATCTCCCTAATGTCCCCACCCTCCAACTCCTGGTAATCACCATTCTACTCTTTGCTTCTATGAGTTTTTGCTTTTTTGACTCACACATATAAATGATATCATACAGTATTTATTTTTCTCTGACTTGTTTCATTTAGCATGATGTTCTCAAGGTCCAACAGGGTTGTCACAAATGGCAGAATGTCCTCTCTCATAGCTGAATGCTGATCCATTGTGTGTGTGCGTGCGTGTGTGTGTGTGTGTGTGTAGCTAATCCACTGTGTGTGTGTGTGTATGTGTGTGTATACATATATCACATCTTGTTTATTAATTCGTCCATTGACCGATGGTTAGTTTGTTTCTATATCTTGGCTATTATGAATAATGCTGGAATCAAAAGGGAATGCAGATATATTTTGGAGATCCTGTTTTCATTTCCTTTTGTTATATATTCAGAAATGGAATTGCTGGATCATATAGTAGTGCTATTTTCATTTTTTTTTTATGAACTCTCATGCTATTTTCCATAGTGGTTTTGACAATTTATGTTCCCTTCAGCAGTGCACAAGGGTTCCCTTTTCTCCACATCCTTACCGACAATTGTTATCTATTGTCTTCTTGATAATAGCCATTGTAACAGGTGTGAGATGATATTGCATTGTGGTTTTGATCTCCATTTTCCTGATGATTAATGACGTTAAGAATCTTTTCATGTACCGGTAGGCTATTTGTATGTATTCTTTGGAAAAATATGTATTTCATTCCTTTGCCCATATTTAATTGGATTATTTTTTGTTACTGAGCTCTTTGAGTTCTTTATATTATTTAAATATTTACCCTTTATCAGATATGTGGCTTGCAAATATTTTCTTCTATTCAATAGTTCACATTTTCATTTTGTTGATTATTTCTTTTGCTGCGCAGAGGCTTCTTTTTGATAGAATCTCACTTGATTTTTTATTTTGTTTCTTGTGCTTTTGGTGTCATATCCAAAAAATCAGTGACAAGACCAGTGTCAATAAGTTTTTTTCTTATATTTTCTCTGGGACTTTTATGATTTCAGATCTGATGTTTAATCAGTTTTGAGTTAGTTTTTGTGAATGGTGTAAGTATATATACAAATTAATTTTTCTATATGTGATTATCCAGTTTTCTTAAAACCACTTATTAAAGAGACTATGCTTTACCCATTGGATATCCTTGGCTCCTTTGTCAAATGCTAGTTGACCGTGTATATGGGAGTTTATTTTTGCACTCTCTGTTTTGTTCCTTTGGTCTGGTATCTCTTTTTATGTTAGTATTGTATTGTTTTGATTACTGTAGCTTTGTATTCTAGTTTGAAAATTGGAGGTGTGATACTGCCTCCAGCTTTGTTCTTTTTTCTTAGGATTGCTTTGGCTATTTGGGGTGTTTTGCAGTTTTATACAAATTTGAGGATTTTTTTTTTAATGCTATTGGAATTTTGAAAGAGGTTATACTGAATTTATAGATGGCTTTGGGCAATATGGACTTTTTTTGCAATATGGACATTTTAACAATATTATTTTCAGTACATGGGGACAGAAAATATATTTTTTGTGTCTTCAGTTTCTTTCATCAGTGTCTTATAGTTTTCATTGTAGAGATCCTTAACTTTGATTAACTTTATTCCTAAGTATTTTATTGTTTGTGATGCTATTGTGAATGGAATTGAATTATTTCTTTTTCAGTGATTTTATTGTCTGTATGTAGAAACACAATCAATTTTTGTATTTAGATTTATTTTTTGAAACTTCACTGAATTTGTTGATTAGTTCCAATAGTTTTTTGGTTAAGTCTTTAGGATTTCTGTGTATGAGATCATATCATCTGCAAGGAAGGTAACTTAGTTTTCCTTTATTATTTGGATGCTCTTCAATTCCCATTTATTTCTGGCTCTTGGGACAGTGTCATCTTTTCAATATGAAAAAAAGGAACAAGTTCAACACAAAAATAAAAATTTGAAGTGTAGACTGGGATCAAACCAAGGACATGGAGGAAGAGGCAAAAACAAAATGAAGAGATGAAATGTTGCCAAAAGACAAAGGGCTTCCTGTCCCCTCTCCTTTGGGAAATGACTCAGTATTTAGTAGGTGGCAGTACACGACTTTCCATATGTATATAGCAGGATTGGTATTTTGGGGGAAGTAAGAAAAGGAGAAGGCCTTTCTAGAGGCCAGTCTCTTCCCACTTGACCAGCCTTCTCTGATCAGTGAAAGAAGGAATCTATTTGGGTGATTTTTATTTATCTTGCCTGATTGTTCTAGCTAGGATTACAAGTACTGTGCTCAGTTGTAATATCTCTTCTTTCATTTCTGACTTTTTGAGTCTTTACTCTTTTTATCTTAGTCTAGCTAAGGGTTTGCCGATTTTGTTTATCTTTTTCAAAAATGCCACTGTTAATTTTGATCTTTTTCATTCTTTTTATGACTCTCTTTCATTTATTTCTTCTCTGATCATGTTAGCTTCTTCTTTCTGCTAATTTTGGGCTTAATTTTTCCTCTTTTTCTGTTTTTTTTTTTTTTTTGAGGTATAAAGTTAGCTTGATAATTTAAGATCATTCTTTTTTCTTAATAAATGTGTTTTGTCACTATAAACTTCTAAGAACTGCTTTTATAGCATCCTATAGGTTTTGCTGTGTTGTGTTTCTAGTTTTCATTTGTTTCAAGAATTTTTTTTTACTTAACTTTTTAAAAAAGATTTTACTTATTTGAGAGAAAGAGCACACAAGTGCAGGGGCGGGGTAGAGGGAAAGGGAGAAGCAGACTCCCCTCTGATCAGGGGACATGGGGCTGATCCCAGGACCCTGAAATCATGACCTGAGCTGAAGGCAGATGCTTAACCAACTAAGCCACCTAGATGTCCCATTTTATTTCTTCTTCAACCTGTTGGTTTTTCAGGAGTATGTTTTGTTACCACATGTTTATAACATTTCCAGCTTTCCTCTTGTTGATTTCTAGTTTCATTCCACTATGGTTAGAAAAGATACTTTGTATGATTCCAGTCTTTTTAAATTTGCTGACATGTTTTGTGTCCTGTCATATGATCTATCACAGAGAATGTTCTTTGTGCATTTGAGAAGAATGTATATTGGATGGAATGTTCTTTTTATGTATGTAGGGTACATTTGGTCTAAAGTATGATTCAAGTGTGATGTTTCTTTATTGATTTTCTGTCTGGATTATCTATCCATTTGCAGAAAATGAGATATTGAAGTCCCTTATTTTACTGTGATCTACTTATGCCTTAAAATCTGTTGATTTTTGCTTAATATTTTTTAGTGCTTTGATGTCAGATGTGTATTTTCTTGATGAACTGATCCCTTTATCACTATGCAATGGCTATTATGTCTCTCAGTACCATTTTGGCTTAAATTCTATTTTGTCCAATATCAGCATATCCCTGCTTTCTTGTGGGTTCCACTTGCATGTAATATTTTTTCCCCATCCCTTTACTCTGAGCCTATATGTATCCATATAGCTGAGGTGAACCTCTCATAGGCAGTGTATAGTTGGGTCTTGTTTCTTTATCCATTGATTCACTGTGTATCTTTTGATTGAAGATTTTAGTCCATTTACATTTGGAGTAATTATTGATATGTAAGGACTTACTAATGTCTCCTAATTAATTGCTTTTGGCTGTTTTGTAGTTTTATTGTTTCTTTTTCCTTTTCTTGCTGCTTACCTCTGTGAATTGGTGATTTTCTATGATGGTATTCTTTGATTCCCTTATCTTTATCTCCTGTGAATCTGCTTTAATTTTTTGCTTTGTGGTTACCATGAGGCTTACATAAAATATCTTATAGGTATAATGGTCCATTTCATGTTGATAGTTAACTTCAGTTACATGCAAAACCTCTACATTTTTACCTCCATGCATTTATGTTTTACTGTCACAGTTTACCTCCTTTTTAAGTTGTGTATTTGTTAAGAAATTACAGTTACTATAGTTATTTTTAATATTCTTTTCCTTTAATTTTTATTGTACAGTTAACTGGTTACCACATCATCATATTACAGAATTAGAGTTTTCTAAATCTCCTGTATATTTGCCTTTAGTAATGTCTTGTATATTTTGATAAGGTTTTATGTTACAGGTTAGTGTTTTATTTCAGCTTGAAGAACTCCTTTCAGAATTTCTTGTAAGTTTGTCTATGTTTAGCGGTAATGAACTCCCTCAGCTTTTATTTGTTTGGAAGTATTTCTTCATCATTTCTGAAGGATAGCTGGATAGAATGTTTTTGGCTGGCAGTTTGTTTTTTGAAGAACTTTTACTATATGATTCCACTTTCAGTTGTTCTGTAAGATTTCTGCTGAAAAATCCACTTACAGCCTAATGGACATTCCTTTGTAGTTATATTATTTTCTCTTGCTACTTTTAGAATTCTCTGTCTTTGATTTTTGACAATTTCATTATAGTTATCATAGAGTAGACTATTTTGAATTGAAATAATGGGGTGATCTCTTAGCTTCATTAGTTTGGATGTGCATTTTTCCAAGTTTGGGAAGTCTTCTTAGCTATTATTTCTTTAAATAAAATTAAATAATTAAATTAATAATATAAAATAAAATAAAATTTCTACCTTCTTCTCCCTCCCTTTTTTTTGGGACTCCAATAATCCTGATATTTGTTCTTTTGATGGCATTCCATAGATCATTTTCTTCACCTTATTAATTCTTTTCTCTTTGTTCTTCTCTGTCTGGTTTATTTAGCAATTCCCATTTTAAATTCATCTGTTCTTTCTGATGTTGATGTTCTCTATTGAATTTTTCATTCCATTCATTGAATTCTTCAGCTCCAGAATTTTGGTTTGGTACTTTTTTGGTTTCTATCACTTTGTTTAATTTCATTTATGTTTTTGTATTGGTTTTCTAATTTTTGTTGAATTATCTTTGTTTCTCGAGTGCATTGAGTTCCTCAAAATAGCTATTTTGAGTTCTTAATGGGGTAAATTGCAAATCTCAGTATGTATTCCAGTAGAGGAATAGGAAAGTTATTATTGGAAAGGTGTAGCTCTCATTGGCGCTGTCATGAGTTCTTCCAAATCCCCTCCCAACTTCTCTAAGGAACTTCCTTTCCTGGGTCAATGCTTCCCCTTGGGTCAGCCGCCATATACCCCTAGTGGTATACTTTATTTCTCCTTGGGTCTCTTTTCCTTGCCAGGCTGCCCTTTAGGTATTTTAAAAAACCACAATTTTAGGCCAATATTTCTACTAGTGTCACATTCTGGTCTTTGGGTTTCATTCCTCTGTGATCCACTGTTAAAAGGGGCAGACAGTATTTCCCCTCAATAAGCTCTTGACCTTGCTGTTATGGACTGCATATTTGGCACAGATCCATTGTTTTCCATCTGCAAAGAACAAACATTCAGCTCCTGGCAGGCCTTGTTAGTGGCCATGCACTGGGTTTGCAACTATGATATTCCTTCCCTGTGCTCCTCTTGGGGCATTAGGATATACATGAGGGCTTTCTCTAAAGAAATCCTTCTTACACATACTCTTCATTCTCTTAAAATCCTCCTACATCTTTAATGTGTATAAAAAGTTGAAAAGCATCAACTGTTTTTAGTCAAATCTTTTAAAATTTTTGCAAATGATCCAGTACTTCCATTGGATTATAGAAAGTATTGAATCTTTGTGCCTTTGTGAAACTTCTAATTTAATATCCCCATCAGTCTTTTCTGTACAATCTTTTAAATATTTTTAGGTATTTTTATCATTTAAGAGTTGTCAAATTTCAGCTGACATACTGACATATATACCTTGATAAGGCTGTCATTTATTTGTGTTTGTTTTTCATATCTCATGCAACACAGAGAAGAACTCTTCAGTTTTTAGACTGATGTTCTCCTTTAGTTCAGGAAATTTCTTTTTTATTATTTTTTGAATCCATAGTTTCTTTTTATGAAATTCCCAATGGATAAATTTAGATTTATAATCAATATTTTATAAACCTTAACTTTTCCGCTATATTTTCCATCTCTTTGTCTATTTTGCATTCTGATATATCTTCTAAACTTTGCCTTCTCAACTGCTTAAGAATTGGTTTTCTCAGATTTATCACCATCAATCCACTGAATTTATTATTTTGAAAAATTTCTTCTCCACTTTCAAGATTATTTCTTGTTCTCTACTAAGTCCTTTCTCATAGAAGCCTATTATTCATTCATGGGAATAATTTTATTTCTATCATTTTGAAAGAAATAGACTTCTTAAAAAATGATTTTATGCTCTTTGAATTTTTTTCCTTTTTTTTTCTCCAGAGTCTGTTTTCATCCTTATCTTACCTTTTGTTTTGGTATTATTATTTATGATTTTTATTCAAATGACTAGGGATCCTTAGTTGAAAATTCATATTTATGAATTAGGAAGTAGACTAAGCTATAGAATTATCTCAGGTCAGTAATTAAAGAATTTAGTTCTGTGTCATAACCAAATTCCAAACTTGCATGAATTTCGTTTGCATTGATAGATGTGTTAGGGCTGACTGGGCTCACTGTAAGTGGGTGACAGAGTCAGCTGCTATTGAATATTGAATAAGGGATATTGAAGTAGAGAAGGCAGGGAGGCCGGGCAGACTATAGCACCAACAGTAGCCAAAATAAATAGAATAATTTTGGAACACTGGGGTTGAAACACATTGGTATATTTTATTGAGGCTGCATTTTCTCTCCCATACCTCATGGACATATCCTATCACACTTTCTTCCATGGTAAGTTGCCAGATCTTTGTGTGTGGATTGGTGGCAGGGGGTTATTCTAGTGTCATTTAAGCTTTGCTTTTCTCTCTAGTCCCAACACACTTCTGTATATCTCCCAAGTTAGTTTGCCTACTTTAGGGAGCAGTTATTTGGTTTTAGTCTACATGCAGAAGGATTATCATGTATCTTCCATATAAAAGTAAGAAATAGAGACAAAAGAATAATTTATTTTGTAATTCTGAAAGCACAATTACTTAATGATTTTTTCTTATGTTTTGCTTCTTCATTCAGGCAAAATTAGGAAAATATTTAGGGCTTAAGTCAAGAAAGAACTATTTTAGATCTTTTGAAGACAATAACTTTAATACATGGAATTGGTTACACAAGTGATCGAAGAACCGAGATGTCAAATAGGGGATAGGGTGACAACTCAGAGATTAGCAACAGCAGGACACTGCCACCATCTTCTATGTTGGAGGAACAGTGGGAGAATGTCACTAGAATCCAGAAGCTGGGGGCATTTGGTAGGAGAACTATTAAGTAGAGGTCTCTCTAGTAGGAGTTGGAACTATGGAAGGGATGTAGAGTATGAGAAAAGGAACTTCCAACACATGATGCTAGGGAAGCTATAAGCAAAACAATTGTTAATATCTATATGTAACAAAAATATTCATAGCTAAACAGTCTACTTCTAGTCATGGTGTGTAGTTGATATGCTTCTTCCTTTTTTTAGTGCTCATTTAGTGTTTGCCTTTGCTTAGCCAACTTCACCTGATTCGAGTTCTTTTTCTGGTGAGCTGACCCATATCTTCGATCTCAAAGGGTCTGAGTACTTAGTAATCCTGCTATCTTGAATTGTTGTAGTTTTCCATTGATATCTACTGGCTAACATGGAAATAATAACATGTGCCACACATTTTTTACTGGGTTCCAGAAGGTCCTCTCCATATCTACCATTTAAGTAGCAATCCTATCACAGAGTACCAAACTATCACAGAGATATCTGAATCACTAGATAGCAGACTTAACTTTTAATTTAATGGTCCAATATATTAAATACCAAATGACTGGCTGGCTCCTCATGATAAGGTCCCATAACAAGGTTCCATGTTGATTTCTGCTGTTGACAAGCTGGGCATTCAGCATTGAGTGGTGGCAGGATCAGCTTTGCTTAGGGAAGTCCCTGTTTCTAAGCCTATGTATAGTTTCCATACTTGGTATGATAGCTTCTTGGGCCAAAGCAGCTGAGGGTCTAAGGAAAAAGAACAACATTCACAGGTTAGGGAATATTTTCCACATAATTATTGAAAATCTCATGTGTAGTGGATGTCTTCTAATGAGTATACCCATTGGACACAAATACTCATACTTTTCCAATTTTAAGAGATCCAACCACTAACCTCTTCTCTAGATCTTATCACGTCTTCCAATATTACTCTTTCTATAAATCCCTAACCTATCAGCCAAACTGATAGCCACTATTTATAAATAATATAGAACCATTCCCCAAACCCCATTTCTCCTTCCAGATGATGATCAGATGACAAGATATACTGCCGAAATTTCTGTTCATAGGAAGGTTTTCCATTCACCATTGTCTTTCAGAGCCTCCCTTGGCAGAACTATATTCAGTGACTGTTTACTGGTACCTGGGATGGCATGTTGTGTAAGTACATCTAGAAACCAGGCTATTTTTTTTTCTTTCTCTGTTATCTGTTCATGATGAACTTCTCACAAGGATCAAAAGAAGGATGATTTTGAGGGATGTACCCTCTATCCCTATACTGTGAAGAGTTTTGATCAAGAAAGGATGCTGTACTTTGTCAAATGCTTTTCCAGCATCTATTGAGAGTATCATATGGTTCTTCTTTCTTTTATTAATATATAAAATTGATTTGTGGATGTGTAACCAACCTTGCAGCCCAGGAATAAATCTCAGTTGTGGTAAGTAATCCTTTTAATGTACTGTTGCATCCTATTAGCTAGTATTTTGGTGATAATTTTTGCATCCATGTTCATCAGGGATATCTGTCTGTAATTCTCCTTTTTGATGGAGTCTTTATCTGGTTTTGGGATCAAGGTAATGCCGGCCTCATAAAATGACTTTGGAAGTTTTCCTTCTATGTCTATTTTTTGGAACAGTTTCAGGAGAATAGGTGTTAATTCTTCTTTAAATGTTGGGTAGAATTCCCCTGGGAAGCCATCGGGCTCTGGGCTCTTATTTGTTGGGGGACATTTTTGATGACTGCTTCAATCTCCTTATTGGTTATGGGTCTGCTCAGGTTTTCTCTTTCTTCCTGCTTCAGTTTTGGTAGTTTATGTGTCTCTAGGAATGCATCCAATTTTTTCAGATTGTCAAATTTGCTGGCGTATAGTTGCTCACAATGTGTTTTAATAATCGTTTGTATTTCTTTGGTGTTGGTTGTGGTCTCTCCTCCTTCATTCATGATTCTATTAATATGGGTCCTTTCTCTTTTCTTTTGGATAAGTCTGGGCAGGGGTTTATCAATCTTATTAATTCTTTCAAAGAACCAGCTCCTAGTATCTTTGATTTGTTCTACTGTTCTTTTGGTTTCTATTTCATTGACTTCTGCTCTGATCTTTATTAATTTTTTTCTCCTGCTGAGTTTAGGCTTTCTTTGCTGTTCTTTCTCTAGCTCCTGTAGGTGTAGGGTTAGGTTGTGTACTTGAGATCTTTCTTATTTCTTGAGAAAGGCTTGTATTGCTATATCCTTTCCTCTCGGGACCTACCTTTGCTGTGTCCAAAAGATTTTGAACAGATGTATTTTCATTTTCATTTGTTTGCATGAATTTTTAAAATCTTCTTTAATTTTCTGGTTGACCTAGGAAATTATCATTAGGATACTCTTTAGCTTCCATGTGTTTGAGTTCTTTCCAACTTTCCTCCTGTAATTGATGTCTAGTTTCAAGGCATTGTGGTCTGAAAATATTCAAGCAATGATCCCAGTCTTTTGGTATCGATTAAGACTCGATATGTGACCCAGGATATGATCTATTCTGGAGAATGTTCCTTGTGCACTAGAGAAGAATGCGTATTCTGTTGTTTTGGGATGGAATGTTCTGAATATATCTGTGATGTCCATCTGGTCCAGTGTGTCATTTAAAGCCTTTATTTCCTTGTTGATCTTTTGCTTAGTGATCTGTCCATTTCATTGAGGGGGTGTTAACGTCCCCTGCTATTACTCTATTATTGTTGATGTGTTTCTTTGACTTTGTTAATAATTGGTTTATATAATTGGCCTCTCCCATGTTAGGGCATTGATAATTAAAATTGTTAGATATTCTTGTTGGACAGACCCTTTAAGTATGATATAGTGTCCTTCCTCATCTGTTATTATAGTCTTTGATTTAAAATCTAATTTATCTGATATAAGGATTGCCACCTCAGTTTTATATTGATGTCCATTAGCATGGTAAGTTGTTTTCCACCCTCTCACTTTAAATCTGGAGGTGTCTTTGGGCCTAAAATGAGTTTGTTGCAGAGAGCATATCGGTAGATCTTGTTTTTTTTTTGTTTTGTTTTGTTTTGTTTTTATCTATTCTGATACCCTGTGTCCTTTGATGGGAGTTGTTAGCCCATTTACAAAATTCAGGGTAACTGCTGAAAGATATGAATTTAGTGCCATTGTAATTCCTGTAAGGTGTCTGTTACTGTATATTGTCTCTGTTCCTTTCTGGTCTGTTACTTTTAGGCTCTTTTTTCTTAGGGGACCATTTTCAGTATTTCCTGTAGTGCTGCTTTAGTGTTTGCAAATGCTTTTAGTTTTTGTTTGTCCTGGAAGCTTTTTATCTCTCCTTGTATTTTCAATGACAGCCTAGCTGGATATAGTGTTCTTGGCTCATTTATTTTCTCATTTAGTGCTCTGAATATATCATGCCAGTCCTTTCTGGCCTGCCAGGTCTCTGTGGATAGGTCTTCTGCCAATCTAATATTTCTACCATTGTATGTTACAGAGCTCTTGTCCTGACATGCTTTCAGGATTTTCCCTTTGTCACTGAGAGTTGTAAGTTTTACTATTAGATGACAGGGTGTGGATCTATTTTTATTGACTTTGGGGGTGGGGTTCTCTGTGCCTCCTGGATTTTGATGCTTGTTCCCTTCATCAATTTAGGGAAATTCTCAGCTATGATTTGCTTCAATATACCTTCTGCTCCTCTCTGTCTTTCTTCTTCTTCTGGGTCTCCAATTATTCTAATATTGTTTCGTCTTATGGTATCACTTATCTCTCGAATTCTCCCCTTGTGGTCTAGTAGCTGTTTGTCTCTCTTTTGCTCAGCTTCTTTTTCTTCCATCATTTGGTTTTATATATAACTAATTCTCTCTTCTGCCTCCTTTATCCTAACAATAAGAGCCTCTGTTTTTGATTGCACCTCATTAATAGCTTTTTTGATTACAACTAGGTTAGGTTTTAGTTATTTTATTTCTCCAGAAAGGGATTTTATTTCTCTAGAAAGAGATTCTGTAATATCTTCCATACTTTTTTGAGCCCAGCCAACACCTTGATAATCATCATTCTGAACTTTAGTTCTGACATATTACTAATGTCCATATTGATTAGGTCCCTTGCCATCAGTAATGTCTCTTGTTCTTTTTTTTTTTTTGTGGTGAATTTTTCTGCCTTGTTGTTTTATCCAGAGAAGAATAGATGAATGAGAGAACAAAATACTAAAAGGATAGCAATGACTGCAGAAAAATATACACTAACCAAAACAGAAGTGACCAAAACCAGAGGGAGAAGAAATGGAGAAAAAAAGAAAGAAATATAAAAATATATAAATTTATATATATATATATAATATATATATATAGGACATATAGAACATTTATATTATATATAAATATTTATTATAAACATTATAATTATATATATAATATAAATATATAATAATATAACAATTATGTTATAATTATAATAATATCTAATATAATATTAAATATAATATAAATATATGATTCATATATGTAATATATAATATATAATTTATATATAATATATATTTAATTATATAATGTATAATATATTATAATTAAATATACATATAATATAAATATATGATTTATATATTTATTATAAATATATAAATATTATATATGTGACATATATTATATAATATATAAATATATAAATATTATATATAAATGTTCTATATGTTCTATATATTTATATAGAACAGAGCCACGCACTTAATTTTGGGTTTATTTTGGTTTTTAGAAGAAATTTTCCCAAAATTTTAAAGAAAGAAAAACTTAAGAAAAGTAAGGGTAAACATGATGAAGGGATGGAATATGACTGTAAAGATGAAAATTAAAAAAGTTTCTAAAAAAGGAATTGATACGTTGGTTGAAAAAAGAAAAGAAAAGGGAAAGAATGTGATCAGACTGGGGAGTAGAACAAAGCTGTGCAATAGATTTAGGGTATATTTTGATCTGTTAGAAGAAATTGTATCCCAAAATTTTAAAGAAAAAAAAATAACCTGTACTTATAAAAAAACATAGTTGAAATACAATGAAGTGATAAAATATTACTATAACAATGACAATTAAAAAAGATTTTTAAAAAAGGTATTGATAAGATAAAGTAGTTAAAAAACGTTAAAAGAGGAAAGAGGAAAAATAAAAAAAATAAAATAAGAAAAAAATCCAAAAACTTTAACTCTGAAAGACTAAAGGATCATGTGAGAAAAAGCCATGAATTCTCTGTTTCTTTCCCCTACCTCTGGAGTTCTACAGTTCTCATTGGTAGGTGAACTTGGTCTTGGCTGGATATTCTGGGGGAGGGGCCTGTTGCAGTGATTCTCAAATGTATTTGCCCAAGGCGTAATTGCACTGCCCTTGCCAGGAGCCAGGTTTATATAATCTGCTCAGTTTTGGTCTCGGGAGCTTTTGTTCCCTGAACACTTTCTGTACAGCTTTGTAGGATGGGAATGAAAATGGTGACCTCCCAATCTCTGGTCCCATACCAGCCAAGAGCTCAGGGCCCCACTCCTCAATGCGCCCTCAGAGAAAAGCAGTCAATCCCTCCCATCTCCCTGGTCTATGTCTGCACTCTGAGCTCACAGCCTGTGACTGAGCATTTATATCTCTGGTGCACTGCCCTTTTGGAGTCTCCAAACCCAGCTGGTTCCTGCAGCATGCTCCTGCACTGCTCTTCCTGGACAAGGATGGTGAGTCTCCCTGGATCTGCTCCTTGTTGTGTCCCTGCTTGAAGAGTATTGTCCCGACTGTGCCTCAGATCATGGTTTGTGGCAACCCTGAGCTGAGAGCTCTCTCCTTGGCTCTGTCTTTATAGCTGGCTTCTCCATTCTGGCTCCTACATTCTGGGAACTGTGCCACACTCAGGCATTCCTCGTCTTTCTGTGACCCCTGAGGGTCCTGAGACCTTGCTAACCCAGCGAGGATTCCACTCCCTACTTAGCCACTGGAGTAATATCCCTCCATGGAGGAGACTTCTATAAGTTCTGATTTTCTGCTCTGCTGCTCTACCCCTTGCTGGGTGCTGGCCCTTGCCCCTACCGTCTGTCTTCCAGTATGTTGCTTCAGATTCACTTTTCCATAAGTCCTGTCTTGTCAATTGCCTTTTCATAGAATTGCTGCTATTCTTCTCTTTAATCTCCTTTTGAGTTTGTAGGTGTTCAGAATAGCTTGATCAAACTCTCTAGCTGAATTCCTGGGACCAGACAAAATTTAGGTCTCCTATTCCTCTGCCATCTTGCTCCCCCCGCCAACCCCAGACTCTTCTTGGAACTCTGAATAAATTAATTTTCTCTGTAAAATCTGTGTTATAAGTAGAGTTCATTTTCCTAAAATGAATTTTCTGACTTGTAATCTATTTTCAATGTAACTTCTTTCTGATAATTTTCAAAAATTCATTTTACCATATTGTAGCTTTATCTAATAATTTAGCTATCTACAGGGATTTCCATTTTGAGCTATTACCATTACCTCAAGATTAACATGACTTAATTGGTAAGTCTCATCTTATTTCCCAAATAGGCTAATTTCTTCATTTTTGAAATGGCCTTTAAAAGTGTCCGCATTCTACCAGTTCATTCAGTTCGAAATTATGACATCATCTTTGATCCTGTCCTTCTGGTGTCTCCCAATCTTTTTTTTTTTTTTTTTTGGTGTCTCCCAATCTTTCATTAGTGTTATTCTCAAATTACTTGACATGTTCTGAGCTTCTATATGGGGATGGAGGTGGGGAGTGGAGAACTAGGTATTAAAATCTATTTGGAAAGGCCTAAGGAACTTACCTAGAAGTTTAACTCATAGAACAAATTTACTTAACTTAAATATTTATTTTGGTTGGATTTTGGAGATCTGATGAAGATTATGAGGGACTTCCTTTTAAAACCACCCCCGAACAACCAATTTCATTCCTTCTTTTTCCTTTAAATTTTCCTTCCCACCCTTCTAAAACTAGTTTTCATTGACTATTTTAGCCGCCTTTGGATTGTTCTCCAGTAGTCCCCTCTGTGTGGCATTAAATATTTCTTTCTGAAGCTTGCCACTCACTATATACTGGTCTTTAGACAATTGTACTTTTTTACTCAAACTAGTTAAGTATTTGGTTTCATGATATGCCATATTAATTACATTATATATTTTTATAACATTTTAAAATTACATCTATAAAAAGTTGAATTAATATGAGATTATATTTGGGGCACCTGGCTGGCTCAATCAGTGGAGCCTATGACTCTTAATCACTGCGTTGTGAGTTTGAGCCCCACGTTGTATGTAAAGATTACTTAAAAATAATTTTTTTTAAAAATGAGATTATACTTTAAAGCTTATTCTTATTGTTTAAAATAATTTTTTTTTGAATTAAGGAAACAATTTGAGTCAATGCTGGGAAAGCAGTTTTCTCTTTTAAGGTACTGGGTTACTAAAATATTCGATGGGTTGGTTTTTGTAAAGATGGCTATTCATTTTAAAATAATTTCCTTCTATGTGTGAAATATACTTTACTGCAAAGGAATTAAGAGCCATTGTACGATTAATTGGATACTTTGCAAACACATAAGTCACATTTAAGAGAAAAATTACTAGTTTTGAAAGGTAATATTTATCTGTAGAATTTATTTTCCATTGTAGAGGGAAAAACGGAGTTATATGACATCCACTAAAGTTCAAATCTGTTGTTTTAATGATTCCCTGAAGCTTACAAATACAATTTTTACATATTATGGTTTTTATTATTAAAAACTTACTACTTACCTTGTGTCTTGAACTATATATTCAGTGATCATGCAAGAAAAATGAAAAACAAAACAAATGTAATAACATTAAAGTATTTCAAGGAAGTGGGGAGTAAATTAAGAAAGATCAGAGACCGCTACCTTACTCCTTCTACCCTTTTACTACCTGATTTAATGCTTATTTTCTTTGGTATTGGAGTACATTCTTTTCTAAATGAAAAAATCCTATTTGGTTATTATGCTTCTACATGAAAAAGGCTTATGTATTTCTGCTGGAAATGCTGTTTCAAAGTATTGCAAAGATATTATGAAAAACATAGATATTCTTCAGATGGATAGGAATAGAGGCTGTTTTGGGAAGGATATATAAACTTTACAATGCAATAAGAATTCAAAATATCTTATGACTTAAATGTTCAAAGTTAAGAGAAATTCTTGCTATGTTTTGGAAAATAGACATATTATCTTCATATTTAAAGAAATTTAAAAATTTTATTGAAGGAGTAATTTAAAAACCTTTGCTAAAATTTCTTAGATTATTTACCTGGCAACAGCTGGGTTAGCCACAATTATTTTGAGCTTATTATTAAAAAAATCTTTAAGTAAAGTTTAACTATTTCCATTAAAATAGCTTTTAATTTTAGTTAACATTCTATTACCTTATTTTTTAATCATTTAATTTTATAAGTTTGTTAATAATACATGTTGTGTAAGAATGACTTTTCACAACTTAGCTTATACTTCCAGTAGAACTAGTAAACTGCTTTCTCATAAGATATGGATGAGTTTTCATATTTTCCTATTTATCTTAACTTCTTCTACATCTTCAGAAACTATATATATATATATGTATACACACACACACACACACACATATATATAAAATATTAAGGGAGCAAAAGATATTTTTTAGCCTTAATTTAGTACTTTCATAACTATCTTTGCATAAGTTAACTACTGTAATCCTTTTCCCTTCAGGATGGCATCTATTAACATACTTTAGCATGTACTTTGGCAGAAATATTTTAATTCATTTTGAAGCCTAATCTGTATCTGAAATTCAAGTCTACCACTATATTACTTGTAAAAACCTGGGCAAATTACTTAACTTCTGTGCTTCTATCCCTGTAAACTAGGAAGAATACTATGTGCATCAAAGGGTTTTTGTTATGATGCAATAAAATAGTATATTTAACCTATACCTAGCACGGTACCTATAACAGAATTGATACTTATAAAAATATAGTGTTTTGGTAGAAAATATTATTTACCAAGGTTAAATAATAATTAATTGTAAACACTATTTTATTCTTTTATATTAAATATGATGTTGGTAACACTGAATAGAAGTCCGGCAAAAACTTCAAAATTCATTCCTTTTAAGGATTTTTCTCACTTCATTATATAATGACTTGAATAATTTTGCAGTGGCTTTCTATGATTATCAATGTGGTTTCCCTAATTCAGATTATATACAGGGATATGGATATCAGAGCATGATGGTGGCTAGTTCTGATGTTCTGTTGTTTGCATATTTCCTGTTACATATTTGAAAGTGCTGGTATAGCCATCCATATTATACACAACTCTCAACTTCTTTAGGGGCTATTCTGTAATTTGATTCTATTAATTATAAAATGATCTTAATTCATCTTTGTCATGACATCCACCAATGATTATATAAAATAGACTACAGTTTATTAAATATAATGATAAAATGTTAAAAGGAGAGGAAGGGTTCATTTAGCTCTGATGTGACATTGTATGTCATCTTGTGTTAATCCACACTGGGCATGCTAATGGTGCACTTCAAGAGCAGTTAGAGGCACTTACATGCAGTTACTTTGTATTAATTAGAGTGAGTCTAGTTGCATTTTATATGGTATTCCTTAATATTGCTATACAGCAGTCATTGTTTTGTTGTTTTGTTTTTTTTTTTGCCGAAGCATCATTTTGACTCCAGCATTAATCAAGGATCTGTTTGACATTTTGTTAGTAATTGTGAATCTTACATTAGGATGTTAAATTAGTCTGTTTATCAGATATAAAGTTGCTAAAAAAAGCAATTAGTTTTGCATTTTCTTTAGAGTTTGAAAATGTGGAAGGTATTAAAAAGCCTATAACTATGTGCAAATGGGAATGTTAATGCCTATAACTTGATAATGTTGAATGTCTTCAACAGTTGAAATAATTCATTAAAAATGCCTGAGAAAATATATTAATCAAAATATTTATTCATAATACATTGCTATGTTAAATACATAAGGATTAAGACTACTTTATAATTCTGAGTAGAAAATCAAATAAATAGAAATACTAACATTATTACTAAATATATTCTGTTTACATAAAAAGAAATAAATGTGAATCAGAATAAAAGCAGTTAAGAAATACTAATTATTCTCAGGTTTTAAACTATACTATTTATTTTGAATTACGCATAAGCATGGATCATTTAGAAAATACAAAAATGAGATTGCAATGAAAACATACTTAGGATTTTACATTTTGTAAACTTCAGTCAGTATCTGTATTATCTATATTTAAAAGTAACACCTTATGAAGAATTGTGAATTTGTGGATTAAATATACCACAATTAAAAAAATAAATATGTTTAAGTAATGTAAAATATGTAAAATAAATATGTTCAAGCAACTTGGGTTTTCATTTGGCATTTGTTTCTAAAATTCTTCCATGTTGCCATATGTAGCTGTATTTTGTTCCACAATATTTACTTTTCTGTCCTGTTATTAACACATATGCAATTTGTTTACAAAATCTTGGTCTAATAAACAATGCTTCCATTAATATTCTTGTATATCTCCAAGTGCCCAAATGCAGGATTTTCAGCAAGATACTAATATAGGAGTGGAATTGCTGTGTTATTGGGAATGAAGATTTTACTGTATAGTGTCATATTCTTTTCCAAATTAGTTGAACATGTTAACAAACCCACACACAGAGTTTGTATCACCCTTTTCTTTCCAGCATTTGGTATTGCCAATGTTCTTAATTTTTGTCAATCTAATTACTAAAATATGTTACCTATTGGGTCTTAATTTTTCTGATTAATAGTTAAATTGAACATGTTCTCTTTTATTTATGGGTTATTCATATGTTAGCTTCAGTGAAATGTCATGTTATAAATTTTGACTTTTTCAATTATGTTGTTGCTCTTTTTAAGTATATTTGCAATATTTCTTAGATAATAATTCCTTGATCAATCATATGAATGCAGGTATCTTGTCCCATATGATGACTTGTATTTATTTCTTCATAGTGTTTTTTAATGAATAGTTCTTCATTTGTCATGCTTTATATCTTAAATATATGCAGTTTTATTTAAAAAAAATACAGAAAGTTCTTTATTTTAATGTTGTAAAATTTACTAATACTCTGTTTTATGGAAGAATTATTGACATGCTTAAGAGATCCTTTCCTATCCCAAGGTCAGAATGCTGTCCTTGTATGTTTCTTTTACTTGCATATTATTTATTTTTTTCCCATTACCAGATATTTTAGTGTATATAATTGCTCAACACATGGACACTCTATTACATTAACACAATATAATTATTTAAATCAAAAATTCATTATTTAGGGGTGCCTGGGTGATGCCGTTGGCTAAGTGTCAGCCTCTTGGTTTTGGCTCAAGCTGAGATCTCATGGTTGTGAAATAGAGCCCTGAATCGATGTCAGGCTCCACACTCAGCATGGCATCTGCTTGAGATTCTCTCCCTGTCCCTATGCCCCTCCCACTCATGTTCTCTCTCTAAAATAAATCTATAAAAAATCAAAATTTATACAATACTATGATTTAATCTATAGAATTTATTTAAATTTTACTGTGTTCTACCAATATCTCTGTATTTTTTTTTTATTAACCTTTTTATTTTGAGATAGTTGTAGAATTGTGTACACTTGTTAAAAATAATAGATATCTTGGGCACTCTATCTATAGCTTTCATCCAGTGGTAACATCTTGAAAAACCAAAATACAATATCACAATCTGGATATTGACATTGATACAATCAAAGTATGTGACAGTTCCACCACCACAAGGTTCTTGGTGTTGCCTTTTTATAATCATACTGTTTCCCTCCACCTTACTCCAATTCCCAACCCTAGACAACCGCTAATGTGTTCTCCATCTTTATACTTTTCCCATTTCAAGGTTGTTATTTAAATTAATCGTATGGCATTTTACTTTTGGGGGTTGACTTTTATACTCAGCATAATTCCATAGAGATTCATCCAAGCTGTTGCACAGATCAATAATTTTTCCTTTCTTTATTGCTGAGTTGTTGCTAATTCTTTTAAAAATGTTTGGCAGAGGGGTGCCTGGGTGGCTCAGTTGTTAAGTGTCTGCCTTCGGCCCAGGTCAGATCCCAGGGAGCTGGGATCGAGCCCCGCATCGGGCTCTCTGCTATGCAGGAAGCCTGCTTCTCCCGCTACCATTCCCTCTGTTTGTGTTCCCTCTCTCGCTGTGTTTCTCTCTGTCAAATAAATAAAATCTTAAAAAAAAATGTTTGGCAGAATTCTCTAATGAAACCATCTGGGGACGCCTGGGTGGCTCAGTCAGTTAGACATCCCACTCTTGATTTGGGTCCAAGTCATAATCTCAGTGTGGTGAGATGGAGTCCTGTGTTGGGCTCTGAGCTCAGTGTGGAGCCTGCTTGTCCCACTTCCTCTATTCCCCCCTCTGCTCATGCTCTCTCTCCCTCTCTCTCCTTCTCTTTCAGGTAAATAAATAAAATCCTTAAAAGTCTTAGAAAAAATCATCTAGGCTTGAGAATTTCTTTACTAGTTTTAGGACCTCAGATTATTTCATTTTAATTGAATTTTGGTAGTTTGTGTTTTTTAAGAAATTGGTCCTTTCTAAATTGCTAAATTTATACTCAGCATAAAGTTCTTTAAAGTAGTCCTTTATTATACTTTTAATGACTACAAGATCTATAGTGGTATTCTTTGTTCCATTCTTGATATTGGTTATTTGTGTCTTCTCCCTTTTTATTTTTGTCAATCTCCCTAGATAATAGTTATATCCATTTTACTAACTTCTTAAAAAAACTAGCTTTTTATTCCATGATTTTCTGAATTATTTTTCTATATTCAATTTCACTGATTTCTGCTATCGTTATAATTTCTTTTATTATTCTTCTAGCTTTGAGTTTCCTTTTTTTTTTTAAAGATTTTTATTTATTTATTTGACAGAGAGAGAGAGAGAGAGAGAGATCACAAGTAGGCAGAGAGACAGGCAGAGAGAGAGAGGGGGAAGCAGGTTCTCTGCTGAGCAAAGAACCCGATGCAGGGCTTGATCCCAGGACCCTGAGATCATGACCTGAGCTG
Source organism: Procyon lotor (assembly GCA_028646535.1). NCBI lineage: Eukaryota > Metazoa > Chordata > Mammalia > Carnivora > Procyonidae > Procyon > Procyon lotor. The sequence continues at coordinate 18,417,596 of CM053605.1, forward strand.
AAGGCAGAAGCTTTAACCCACTGAGCCACCCAGGTGCCCCTAGCTTTGAGTTTCTTAATGCTCTTCTCTTTGTGCTTTCTTGAGGTAAAAACTTAGTTTAGTGATTCAAGACATTTCCTCTTCTGTAATGTAAGCATATAGTGCTATAAATTTCCCTCTCAGACTGCTTTAGCTGCATCTCACATATTTTGATATGTAGTACTTTCATTTTCATTCAGTTCTATATATTTTTCTTTTTATTTCCTTTGAGACTTCCTGATAGACCCATGGATTATTTAGAAGTATGTTGTATAATTTCTGTGCATTTAAGAGATTTTTCTTTTGTCTTTTTGCTATTGATTTCTGGTTTGATTTGATTGTGATCAGAGAAGATATTATCTTTTTTATTAGTTGGAGGTTGGACCTGTATCATCTTTTCTTTGGCTGGGAGGTAGCAAAATATCCTGCTGCTACACTTTTTCTCCAATCCTGGCATCTCTAACCAGTTTATCTTCTTATTTCCATTCTTTAGAGTTCCACTTTGGTTGTCTTGCATTATTTCAGGGTTTATATTTGTGGGGAAAAATAGGAAGAGAGATGAATCTATAAAGTCTAGTTTGGACTGGACATCTCTTCATAAAATTTTGCTTCCTGATTAAATATTTAATTACCTTGAAATCAGCTCTTTAAAAATGTGGAGTAAAGCAGGAATCTTTTTTTTGTTTGTTTCATTAAGAAAATTGTTTGTCCCAACACAATTTATCATATGTTTTTTCTTTTTTCCCAGTGGTCTGCAGTATCAACTCTGTCATTTAACTAGTTTCCATGGGTTTCTAGATATATGTGGCTTTGTTTATATTATGTTTCATCGTTTACTCCTGTGGAAGTACTATACTTTTTAATTATTATACTTTTTAATAAGTTTGAATATATCTTAGAGCAGTTTTCTCATTTCTTATGTTCTTCATGAAGAACTTTATGTTCTTCAGAAGCACTTTATTTATTCTGTAATTATCTGTATATTTTAAAATAGGCTTGTCAAATTTCTAAAAAATTTTCTGGGGACTTTTATTGAAATAACTTAGGTTTTATAGATGAATGTAATGATAATTAGCATCTTTATGATATGGAGTGTTTTGATGCATGAATGAACATGGTTTATCTCCTCATATATTTAATTTTCTTTAATATCTTTCAGTAACATTTTTATACTTTCTTCATTCACATCTTGTACATGTTTTTCTTAAATGTAATTCCAAGTGCCTTATAATTTTTTTGCTATTATAAATGATATTTACAAGTAGTTAAAATAAATAACCTCTCCCTTTGTCGGCTTTGAGGCCTCCTTCAGCAGAAATCAGGAAGGAGCCTCTGAGCTCAGTGCAGGATCAACCATGACTCCATGCCTCCTCTATCAGCAGGAGTGGAGAGGGAACTTTCAAGCTTGGAGTAAGTCCACACCTCTGCAGGACACCATTGGCAGGAGACAACAGAGTGCCCAGGTACACAGAATCAAACCACCCATCTACAGGACATGCTTTTGTCAGCAGGAGCCAAATGGGAGATTCTGAGCAACACATGTTCCTGGCCTGCCCATCCTTAATCCTATCTTTCTTTGGTACTCATAGCTTGTATCTTTGTTCTTTTTAGTGTTTATAAGGAGTTCAGGACTCCCAGTTCATTTGTTCCAGAATTCTAATTCTCCCTAAATTTCCTTTTATCACTTTTTCTGACCCAGTCTCTTCCTTACTTCTCCTGACTCCTGAAACTTTTTCTCTGTCCTGTTTGCAACTGGTCAGAAAGATGCTCTGTATTTTTAACTTCTACTATGAATGTTATCTTCCCCTTCTGTGCTAATGGAAATCTAGCTTTTCCCTAGTTATAGTTTCTCCTGCAGCATGTGGGTACTAGTAAACATTTAATAGTTTTTTGGAAGAAGAAACAAACAAAATCTTAATTTGTTGTTTTTTCTAGTCTCTGTGCTATAACTACATCAGAGTCATTCATCTTCCATCATAATTTGCCAAATGTGAAGTTGGAGATTAATGTCCACAGTCAGCAGTTATAAGGCAGTATGAGCTAGAGGTGTCTGGGTGAGCAGTGGGTTAAGTGTCTGACTCTTGGTTTGGGCTCAAATCATGATCTCAGGATCCTGGAATTGAGCCCCGCACCAGGCTCCACACTCAGAAGGAGTCTGCTTGTGATTCTCTCTCTCCCTCTCCCTGTCCCAATTGTGTTCTCCCTCTCTGTCTCAAATAAATAAATTTTTAAAAAAATAAGCCAGTATGAGTCAACTCCAGCTCATCCTGTCCTGTAGCATTCTTAAGAGTACCGTTGAGTACTAAGAGTATGGTTGAGTATGCTACTCAATCATAATATTGGATGTGGAACTGAGATAAATTTCCCCTGTGCTTCTCATTTCTGCCTTCAAGTCCTTTTCTCCTCCTCCCTTCATGAATACAATCTGCCTTGACTCTCAAATCATCAGATTATCCTACTCACTGTAACTTTAAATAGAGGCATTTTTTCTCAGATCATTTTTTTTTGGTAAATTAAAAAAATCCCTGTGACATTGTCACTTTCCTAAAAATGAGTCCTGTTATAATTTTTCATGATTTTTAATTCTTCATGACTTTTAATTTTAATTCTTCAGGACTTTCAGTTCCTTGGTAGCCTTTGCTTTAGGGATCTTATTCCATTCTCAGTCATTCACTTTCTGATTATTTCCTAGGCCTTAATATTGGAGATAGATGTCATAATTTTTCATTTCGCTTGCTCTTTGAACTTCATCTCCCCAACTCCTGCATGTTGAGGTGTTCCAGAGCTCAGTTCTAGGGTCTCTTCTGTTTGCTATCACCACTCCATAGGTGATTTCATCCAGTCTCATAATTTTAAATTACCTTTATGTTAACAACTCCTTAATTCACATCTTATACTGAAATCTCTTTCTGAACTCCCCTTTTGTATGTCCAACTGCATGTTTGACACATGCAGTTAGCTATCAGTTCTCCACTAAAGTACTGTCTTTTGGAGTTTTCTCCATCTTAATTAGTGGAAATTCCATTCCTCTATTTACTTAGCCAGAGAACCCTGTAGTTATTATTGAGTCATTTCTCTCTCACACACATGACATCAGATATGAAAGGAAATTATTTTGGGTCTATCTTTGAAAAATATCCACACTTCATCTTTCCTTGCTACTAACACTGCTGCTCTCTGTTCTTTAGTTTTTGTTTCCATCATCTCTAGTTTGGATTAATGCAATAGTGTTTTAACTGGTCTCTCTGCTTTGTCTTTGTTTTCTTTGAACACAGCAGCCAGAGTGATTCTCTTAAAACATAAGTCTGTCCATAACATTTGCTTAAAATTTTCTAGTGGTGTTCTATCTTAAGTGACGTTTTTATGGCCTCTGCTGGTTTACATGATGTGGCCTTGTTTTAACTCTCTGACGTCATTGCCTGCTATTCTCCCATCTTTGACTCAACTGTGGTCACACTAGCCACCTACCTTTTGTAGAATACTCTATATATGCCCCTGCCTTTAGGCTTTTTACTTGCATTCATTTATCTGCATTCTTCCCTTAGACATCCAAATGGCTCATCCCTTCCTTTAAAGCTTTAATCAAATATCTCCTTGTAAAGAAACTGTCTATAGCCATGCCATCTAAATTTTTCCAATCTAAATTTTAATGGTGTCTCTCATTCTCTAATCCTTTTTTGGTCTCTTTCCTGCCTTTCCCCCTCCCCTCCATATATGTCTTACATATCTTTCTCTTACATATCTTCGTTTTACTTATTTTTAACTTCCTTATTATACCTCTTCTCTAGAATGTAAGCTTCATGAAAGCAGGGATATTTATCTGTTTTATTCACTGATATATTCCCAGTTCCGAAAACATGACTGGCAAATATTAAGTATCCATAAATATTTGTATTTGAATGAATGTGTAAATGAAAAAGAAGTTACTTGCTGTTAGACATGCTGTAGACATGAAATTGATTATTCTAAGTTGAACTTAAATATAGTGACCTTGCCAAAGTTACTCTTTCAAAAGTTTTTCTGTTTTTTAAATTTTTATTGTTTATAATGATATCATCTATGAATAATCATGGTTGTGATTTTCCTTTATCAAACCTGCAAAGTTTTATGTATACTTATCTTTGTGCATGGTCTAAGACCTCTAGAAAGTTGAGTGAGAGCAATTGGAGTGGGCATTCTTATTCTTTTTTGATTTTACAAGAAATGAATCTGATGTTTTAACATGAACAAATGATATTAATTGTGAGCCTTTGGTAGATATTCTTTATCAGGCTAAAAAATTAACCTTTACTTCCATGTTTGCTAAGTTTCTTTATTTGTGCTTTATCATGAGTTAGTGTTAATTTTGGTAAAAATAAATGAATGGTAAATTTTTTTTACCAAAAATGAATGGCAAATAAATTCATGTTTATGTGTTAAAATGCATTTTATTATGAATTAACATTTAATTATCTGCTTTTAAGATCATTTTCTCCATTTAATATTTTAATGTGATAAGTAACGCAGAATTTCTGATGTAAACATTCTCTTTCATTCTTGGGATAAAACTAAACTTATTCATTATATGTTATCTGATTTATATGTCATTGGATATAATTCACTGTTTTTTAAAGGATGCTTCTATTTTGTGAATAAAATTGGCCTTTAATATCTCTTTTTAGTCACAATCTTTTTATAACAGTAGTATCATTGAATGAGGTGGGGAATATTTCCTATGTATTTATTTATGTATTTTAATTTAAATTCCAGTTAGTTAACATGCAATGTAATATTAGTTTCACGTGTAGAATTTAGTGATTCAACACTTCCAAACAACATCTGGTGCTCATCACAAGTGTACTCCTTAATCCCCATCACTTATTTCACCACCTCTGTACCAGCCTTCCCTCTGGTAAAACCATGAGTTTGTTATTAGTTAAGATTCTGTATCTTGGTTTTCCTCTCTCTTTTTCCCCCACTATGATTGTTTGTTTTGTTTCTTAAATTCCACATATGAGTGTTATCATATGGTATTTGTCTTTCTCTGACTGACTTATTTTGCTTAGCATAATACTTTCTACCTCCATCCATGTCTTGGCAACTGGCAAGATTTCCTTCTTTTTTTTATGGTTGAATAGCATATTCATCAGTTGATGGATATTTGATCAACATCAGTTGATATCCATTCATCAGTTGATGGATATTTGAGCTCTTTCCATAATTTGGCTGTTGTTGATAATGCTGCTATAAACATCAGAACGCATGTATCTCTTTGAATTAGTATTTTTGTGCTCATTGGGTAAATACTTAGTAATGTGATTGCTGGATTGTAGGATAGTTCTATTTTTAAATGTGCTGCATTTTCAGAAATTTCTTCATTCTAGCTTTCTCTCTATATATGTTGAATTTCTTTTAAAATCTGTCCTTATGTTTTTGTATGTAAACAGTTTTGTCTTACACTTCTGAAGGCTACATTTGGTTTTTTTAAGACTATTCTTGATAATTATTGCTAGTTCCTTGTTGCTTGCACTTGTTTGTATGTATAGTTTTTATTTCTTTAAATGTTACTAAAATTCTGCTTCTCTATCTTATGTTGGTCCTCAAGCTTAGTCTCAGGATTGCAATTCTATTTTTGGCATTTGTCATCACAGCAACCCATCTTTTGCATATGTGTGTGTGTGTATATATATAAGCTATTTTTCCTGATTTTTGCCTTCTCTCATGTTGAGTGGAACAATGTAATAAAATTATGTTTTACTTAGGTTTTAGCAGAAAAAAATTTCAAAGTATGTAGTCATATATTGCTGTAATCAAAAGTCCAATATTTAATTTTAGTAATTATGATTCTTTTTTGTTAGTCTTTTGAGAGACTAGAAGTAAATGGTAATCTATTTTTAATATGAAATAAAATCATAACAAATTTAAATGGTTTATTTGGAATTAAAATATTTTCTATTCCATTGATAATCTCAGCTTTTCATTAGAGTTGTCCTACAAAGGATGAGAGGAGAAAAAAAGATGAGTTTGGGAAGTACATTAACTTAGTATAGGGTCTGCTAGAGTTGAAGCAATGTCAAAAAGGAGCTTTAGATTTTGATAACAAGAAGAGGCATAATATGAGATAAAATTATAGGTAATCAAAAGGGAGTTTGCTTATGTTCTAATGGCAAAAGAATAGTAGATTAGTCTATCTGACACATAGTATATATTTTGTATATTAGTTATAATGGATTATAAATGCCATTTTCTACATTTTTCAGTAGTTTTCTATTTCTAATTTTTAAAAAATTTTTCTCATGAATCATATAGTGAAGGCTTAGAAGAATAGGTTTATAAATTGCATGCAATTACTTTATTATTTCCTCTATTGTCATTGGAGAGTTATTCAGTAGATATTTATGGAAGTTAGGTAGATATGGGGAAGAATGGAAGAATCTTTTGAGGATTTCACGTTAGATCAAATATTTTTTTACACTCAGGAAGAAAAATAATTTTATTTACTTGAATCTAAACTGCCAGCTTTGGTATGTAAGTGCAAATGTACCCTGTGAATGTTAATGTAGTATCAAAATATTTTATCTAACCCTTATATTAATGTTTATCATTTACATTTAGATAACTTATAAGTTATTTTTATAACTAAAATAATTCAGAGCATTGGATTTTAGTTCTTAGCAAATTATCTTGATTTAATGACTTATCTTAATAATTAATAAGTTATATCTTAATAAAGTATCAGATACATAAAACACCAAATTTAATATTTAGATAACATCTACTTATCAGATAAAAAAATTAAGTTATAAATTAGCATATTCACTAAGAAAATTTGGCATTTATTTAATGGCTTTAGGACAGTTTTTTTAATATTAAATATCTTTTAGGACTCTTTTTTTTAGCAAAGTTTTAAGTTTACAGCAAAATTGAGAGGAAGGTACACAGCTTTCCCATATAGCTTCTGCCACAACACAGGTGTATCCTCTCCCATTATCATCATACTCAGTATGAGTGGTATGTTTGTTACAGTCAGTGAGCCTACATTGACACATCATAATCAGCCAAGTCCATAGTTCCGTTATGGTTTACTCTTGGTGTTGTATATTATATAAGTTTGACAAATGTATAGTGACATGTATCTGTTATCATAGTATCATTCAGAGAGTATATCCACTGCTATACAAAAATTGTTTTTGCTCCACCTATTTATCCTTCCCTTCCCCCAACCCCTGGCAACTACTGGCATTTTTACTATCGCTATAGTTTTTCCTTTTTCACAATGTCATGTAGTTGCAATCATACTTTTTTTGTATGTAACCTTTTTGAATTGGGTTCTTTCATTTAATAATATCCACTTAAGATTCCTTCCTGTCTTTCCATAGCTTGACAGCTCATTTATTCCTAGTGCTGAATAATATTCCATTTTCTGTATATATTACAGTTTATTTATCCATTTACCCACTGAGGGATGTCTTGGTTACTTCCAAATTTTGGCAGTTATTAATAAAGTTGTTATAAACATTCATGTGCACAGATTTTGTGTGACATAAGTTTTCATCTTTGGGGAAATATCAAGATCATGACTGTTGGATTGCATGGTAAGAGTGTATTTATTTTTCTGAGAAACTGCCAAAATATGTTCCAAAGTGGCTATACCATTTTGTATTTCAGCCGGCATAGAATAAGAGTTCCTGTTGCTCCACCAGCATTTGGTGATGTCGGTGTTCAGGATTTTGGCCATTCTAAGTAGTGTGTAGTGCCATCTCATTGTTTTATTTTGCTTTTTCCTGATGACATATGATATGATACGGAATATGCTTTAAGATGCTTCTTTGCCATCTGTGAGGGGTCCATTAATGTCATAGGTTTATTTAATTGGGTTTTCAGTTTTCTTACTGAGTTTTGAGTTCTTTGTATATTTTGGAGAATAGTATTTTTTTTTTTATCGGATGTGTGTTCTGCAAATATTTTTCCTCATTCTGTGGCTTATCTTCATATTCTCTTCACATTGTCTTTTGCAAAGCAGAAGTTTTTTTTTTTTTTTTTAATTTTTATTAACATATAATGTATTATTTGCCCCAGGGTACATGTCTGTGAATCGTCAGGCTTACACATTTCACAGCACTTAACAGCACATAGCCTCCCCAATGTCCACACCCCAGCCACCCTATCCCTGCCCCCCACCCCCTGCCACCCTTAGTTCGTTTCTTGAGTCTAGGAGTCTCTTATGGTTTGTCTCCCTCCCCGTCCCTTCCTGTTTCATTTCTCTCCCCCACCCCCCCAAACTCCTGCCTTGCCTCTCAAATTCTTCATATCAGAGAGA
>CM053605.1:18426412-18594616 GCA_028646535.1 Procyon lotor
CGAAAGAGATTGTCTAATATCTTCTATGCTTTTTTCGAGCCCTGCTAGCATCTTGATAACTGCCATTTTGAACTCTATTTCTGACATACTACTAATGTCCGCATTGACTAGGTCTCTAGCCATGGGTACTGTCTCTTCTTTTTTTTGTGGTGAGTTTTTCCACCTTGTCATTTTGTCAAGGTATGAGTAGATGAGTGAGAGAGAAACTGGAGTTCCGCAGTTTTCACTGATTGATTAACTAGGTCTTGGCTGGATATTCTCACTGATCTTCTGGGGGAGGGGCCTGTAGCCTTGGTTCTCAAATGTCTTTGCCCGAGGCAGAACTGTACCACCCTTGCCAGGGGATGGGTCAAGCACTTTGCTCAGGTTCGCTATTGGAGTCTTTGTTCCCTGAGCGCTTTCTGTACCGCCCTGGAGGCTGGGAATGAAAATGGCGGCCTCCCAGTCTCGGCCCTAAGGAGCAGAGTGCTGGGTGCCGCGATCCTCCACATGCCCTCAGAGGAAAGCTGTTAATCACTCCCATCTCCCTTGTCTGTGGCCCCCGCTCTGTGCTCAGCTAGCCTGTGGTGGAGGGCCTCTATCTGTGGCGCGCACAGCCCCGTCTGGAGTCCCCAACCCAGCAGATTCCTGCTGCGTGCTCCCACACTGCTCCTTCCAGAAGGGGAAGAAGGGGGTGTCTCCAGAGCTGCCTCCCATGGGGTCCCCGCTTGATGTACGGCAGACCTATATGAACTATATGTCTCGGTTCCTATAGTCCAAGGTAGGCCTATGTGGCATTGCATTGTTCCTTCTCTGCTGCCGGCTTCTCCACCCCAATACCTGGCAGCTCTGCCACACTCCGGCTCCCCTGATCCCTCAGTGACCCCACGGGTCCTGAAACCACACTGTTCCCACAAGGGCTGAACCCCTGGTTAGCCTCCAGAGCGATGTCCCTCAGTGGAGCGGACTAGAAGTTCCAGATTTTGTGCTCCACGGCTCTGTGGTTGCTAGGAGCTGGCCCTCCCCCCAGGGTCTCTATTCCTGTCACTTAAAATTCACTTTTTCCACACATCCTACCTTTTTGAAAGTGGTCAATTTTCTGCTCCTAGAATTGCTGTTCTTATTCTCTTCTCTCTTCTGTTGTGTTTGCCGGCTTTTAGAGTGGTTTTCTGCCTCTTTAGCTGGACTTCTGGGACCCAGTGTTCTCTGTGCCTCCTACACCTCTGCCATCTTGTCTCAACCTCGGTCCTCTCTCTTTTTATTGATGAGTCTGGCTAAAGGTCTATCAATTTTGCTTATCTTTCCAAAGAACAAGCCTCTGGATTTATTGATCTCTATTTTTTTGTCTCTATTTCCTTTATTTCTGCTCTAATCTTTATTATTTCTTTCCTTCTACTGCTTTTTGGCTTTGTTTGTTCTTTTTCTAGCTCATTTAGGTGTAAGGTTAGGTTGTGTAGTTGAGATATTACTTGTTTCATGAGGTAGGCCTGTATTGCTATAAACTTCAGAGATTTGGGGCCCTGTGTTTTCAATGTCATTTGTCTCCGTGTGTTTTTTATTTCATAATTGATTTTTTGATTGACCCTTTCAATTGTTTAGTAGCATGTTACTTAGCCTCTATGTATTTTTGTTTCTTCTAGATTTTTTCTTGTGATTTATTTCTAGTTTCATACCATTGTAGTTGCAAAAGATGCATGATCTAATGTCAATCTTTTTTAATTTATTGAGGCTTGTTTTGTGGCCTAACGTGATCTATTCTGGAGAATGTTCCATATGCACTTGAAAAGAATATGCATTCTTCTGCTAAGAATTTAACAAAACAAAACAAATGAACATAGGGGAAAAAAGAAAATATAGCAGAGAGGGAGGCAAACTATATGAGACCAGCAACCCTCAGTTTGTTTTCTATAGTTAAGAATCTCATATAGTTTGCCTCCCTCTCTGCTTTATGAGCACCAGATGTTATATGTAAGTGATGAATCACTAAATAATACTCCTGAAACTAATATTACACTATGTGTTAACCAACTAAATTGAATAAAAACTAAAAATTAAAAAAAAAAAACCTTGTAGAAACTGATAAAAACAAAGTGTATCTATTAATAATATCCTGTGACAACAGGTGTAGATTAGGACTGCCTGGGATAAATGAGCATGCAGAGCGACCAATAACATAGAAAAGGACAGGAAGATATTCCATCTAACAAAAAAGTATAAAAGACTCTGCCTTAGAGGGAAAAAAAGAATTCATATATGAGTGATCCATTTCACCTCTCAAGCTAAAAATCCAAGTGTGGCTAGTTGGAAACAAAGGACACAGAAAGCCAGATAATTCAAAGATACTCCAAGTACAGACTAAACCTATCCCTACCTTCTTAGGGAAAAATCTAGGAAAATGGACAGTCCCTTAAAAAGATCTTAATATTTTGCATTTTGCTGGAAAAACATAATATCCTTCAGGTGGTGTCTGGACATTGACTGAAGACAATATGTCTGTGTAGACAGACTTTAAGTGGTTTCTAAATTGCCTACAGCTTGAATTAGCAGTATAGGAAAATCAGAAGTCTCAACTTATCTCTGAAGTACATGAAAATATTACTATTTTAGCACTTAACCAGAAAAAAGATGAGTCAGGATGATGAGGCTATAAATGTTAAGGATCTCACAGATGCTGTGACAGAAGCCATGGATTTAGCAAGGTATATTAGGTTCACATTCAAAAGAACCACCTAGAATCATGCACCTCAATACCAGGAATATGACCAAATAGTCACACTGCACAAGCAAGCAAAGGCCAAGTATGTAGGCTTCAGGCCATATGGATATATAAGTGCCCCTTGTTGTAGGAACCACCTGGGAAAGAATGAGAAGATGTGATTCAAAGACAGAAAATTAGCACTGATATGTTTTAGCTCAACAGTTAATATAGCATTCAGATACCGGGCATTAAACACAAAGAAACTATTTTAACCCAGGAAGACCTGGATAGCAGGTTCTTTTTTGTCTTCAGCAAAAGTAGAGGTTCAAAGATAAAATAACTAGCAGATAATACAATTCTTTGCTAATATGAACAATAGTGTACAAAATTCAACCTTGCCTCAAACACACAGTGACTTAATTCTTTAAACAAGTTTCCACTTTAGATACATATCAAACATAAGGCAAGTAATCTGATCTCTGTTTAATAGGTAAGAATATAAGTAAAATGGCCTGAATGCTCATATGGCTACTGTGCAGTTCAGCTGGGATTCATACATACACTCTCATTCTTTAGTTCTTCTGACTAAACCAGTAAGAAACACTCTAATCTTTAGTTCTTCTGACTAGTCCAGTAAGAAACAATCTGAAACCCAAAGAGTATATGTGACCTAAATGTGTTCTCAAATGGCCTTTGATCTAACCTCAGAAATTCAACTCATATTAAAGATAGGGAAATTTATGGCCTTTTCAGGAAGATAACTTAGCCCTAATTACACATAAGATACAAGTAGATCCAGTGTAGGACAGGTTGCAGATACAGAAATCAAAAATTGAGAGAGGAGTGTAAGCATTTGCCAGTGTGGATTCCTGGAAAACCCTAGTATCCTTGAATAGTGAAAGTCCGTATGAGTGGTCTGTCAGAGGTGTCAAAGTATACATGATCTTTTGGGAGTGTATGACCAGATCACAGATGGATTCCTCCCTGGAGAAGGATAATAGTGAGATAAACGTGAGACCAGGGAATAAAGAGAGTAAGATGGGTAGCAAAAGTCTAATCAGGGCCTATATAAGAAGTAAAAGCAATCTAAATCTAGCATGAAGTACTCCAAGAGTTGTGCTTTTTGTTGGGATGCTGGGGAGAGGGGTTAGATGAAAAAGAGCAAGGAGATGAAATTCTGAAGGTTTGATATATAACGCCATAAAAATATAAATTATTATTAAACTCATTTTATGCAATATTACCAATAACACAATCCAGACATTCAAGAATACAAAATTAAAATTCAAGTGCAAAGAAGCATGGAGACACAAGTAATGTTTTGCATTTTAGTAGCTAAGAATTATACTCAAAAACAGACAAAATACAAGTTGATTAAAGCATATCTTAACAATAAAATCACTCAAGTAAGAATATAACTATCATGCAAGCTAGTGTAGCTTCTGAAAGTTTGGCCAAAACTGAAAATCTACAGAAGATAATAAAACAATGTTAAGCATAGTTGCACTTTTATATTTTCTAATAAACTGTTACGTAATTTTTAAGTGACCCATAAATATTTTGTTCTATCTTTCTTGATTTCTATACCAGAAGTTCCTCATCACTGTCCTAGGCCTATGCAAAAATCCCCAGAAGAATGGAAAAAGGTGTTAACAGCAGAAATTACTGAAAATGAGTCCAAAACTAGGGCTGTCAAATATTCATTTAGGGATAAATTCCAGGGAGTTTTACTCATTATCTCACATACATTTCACAACATTTTAAAAAGGCAGGTCACTGTGGCTATACTTTATATATGAGAAATATGAATTCAAAGTATTTAAGATTCATGTTTATAGGTGTCAAAGTTAGCATTTAAACCCAAGTTTGAGGACACCTGGGTGGTTCAATCTGTTAAGTATCTGCCTTCAGCTCAGGTTATGATCCCAGGGTCCTGGGATCAAGTCTCGCAGCAGGATCCTTGCTAAGAGGGGAGTCTGTTTCTCCCTCTGCCTGCTGCTCCACCTACTAGTGCTCTCTCTCTCTTTCTCTGATAAATAAATAAATAAATAAATAAATAAATAAATAAATAAATAAAATCTTTAAAAAAAACTTTAAGATTTTATTTATTTATTTGACAGAGAGAGAGAGAGAGATCACAAGTAGGCAGAGATGCAGGCAGAGAGAGAGGAGTAAGCAGGCTCCCTGCTCAGCAGAGAGCCCGATGCGGGGCTCGATCCCAGGACCCTGAGATCATGACCTGAGCTGAAGGCAGAGGCTTTAACCCATTGAGCCACCCAGACGCCCCTTATAAAAAAAAAAAAAACTTTAAAATAAATAAATAAACCCAAGTTTGACTACAATTTCTGAGATTTTTTTCCTCTAACTATACTTCATATCTCCTATAAATTCATGTTTCAGTTAAATGTTTAGTGATAATCTTTATAGGTTTAAAATGAACAAAATAATTTTTATGAATATTTCCAAATGAATCTCTTTTACAACATAATTGTTCAAAACCTTTATAAATTTATCTCAGAAAGAAAACCAATATTTCTACTTATATTATTAAAAAATAAATGGCTAAAAATCATTTGAAGTGGCTTTTATGGCCTCTTTACCTGTCCAACTGCTCTGTCTCTTTCCAGAGAGGTCAGCATTTTCTGCTTCAGCAAAGTGTGGTGCTTCTCATGTAACACCCTGATAGTTGGTTCATATGATGCATAATGTAATTTTAACCTATGAAAAATAAAGGGCATCTTAAAGGGTAATTGAGTTAAATCAGTGATTTCCATCTAACAGCTAAACCTTTTCCCTCTTTTTTTGCAGTCAAATAAAAAATGAGTAACTATATAAAGGTCAACATAACAATCCAAGAATTGCCAGAAATATTACTTGGTATGCTACTACCCTAAACATGGTAGGAATGAGGAAGTCAGATTTCTTTTGAGTTAACTAGTTTTCTATTTCCTACCAACAGTTTTGCTGTATTCAAGAATGTACTCAGAAGACTGTCACTCATTGAGAGAAAAACTTGTAGTTTCTTTAATCAATTCAGAAACAATTGTCAAAAAGACAAGGGCTGCAAACAATGGAAGAATAAACAAAGAGTGCCATTCACATCAAAATGAGCTAATGGATGATCTTGAAAATAAGTTTAACTTATATTAAGAAAATTAAGTATAAAATTTCACTATCTCATAGAAGAAATAATTCAACTCAACATATGATATAAGCACCTTTAAGAAACTGTTTTGTTTGAAAATGCCTTCAAAATATATTTTTTTTTTACCCTTTTTACTGAAGTGTATTTTACTTGAAGTAAAACTTACAGAGCTTAAATGTTACAGTTCAGAGTTTTCAGAAATATGCATGCCCAGGTAGTCCATACTGTTATCTAAATACGGAGCATTTCTAATGCCTCAGGAGATTCTAGAACTTGATATATTTGGAATCATAGATCATGGAATCATGTTCTCTTATGTAACAACCAACATAACAGAAATACAATTATAAGAGATTATGAAAAACTATATGCCAACAAATTGGATAACCTGGTAGAAACGGATAAATTTCTAGAAACACATAAACTACGAAAACTTTAACAGGAAGAAATAGAAAATCTGAACATATTTGAACAAAAGCCCAGAACCAGATGGCTTCATAGGTGAATTCTACCAAACATTTAAAGAAAAGTTAATACTTATTCTTCTCAAACTATTACAAAAAATAGACAAGAAAGGGAAACTTCCAAATTCACTCCATGAGGCCAGAAACTGGCTTCTTTCACTCAGCATAATGTTTTTTAGATTCTTCCAGGCTGTTGTGTATATCAGTAACTCATTTCTTTTTATTGTGAGTCATATTCCCTTGTATGTATATTCTACCATATGTTTATTCAATATTCTGCTGATGAAGAACTGATTTATTTTTAGCTTGGGGTCATTATGAATAAGGTTGCTATGAACACTCTTATACCAAATCATATACGATATTTTTTGGTTCTCTTTCTCTTAGAAAAAATACCTAAGAGTTGAATCGCTGAGTTTTAATTTACACTAACAACAGCAATAGATGACAGCCTTGGTTACTCTACATTTGGTGATTAGTCTATCTAGTCTTGTCAATTTTATTATCAACTTTATCAGTTTTATTATATTTCCAAACATATGATTTTATTTTTGTATATTTGTTTATCCCTTTGCGAGTTTATTGGTTTCTGATCTTTTTATTATTTCACTTCTTTTTCTTTCTCTGCTTTTGTGGGGGCTTTATCTGAGCATCTAAGGTACAAGATTAGATTATTAGTATAAAATTTTCTTCTCTAACATAAGCATTTAAAACTATCAATTTAAAAAAAATAAAAAATAAAGCTATCAATTTTACCTTAAGCACTGCTTTGGCTGCATCCCATGATTTTTAATATGCTGCATCTTCAGTCATTCATATTGAAATACTTTCTCAATTCCTTCTTTGACTAATGGGTTATTTAGAACTAAGTTACTTACTTTCCAAATATTTGGGAATTTTCCGGAGAGCTTTTTGTCATTGATTTTCAGTTTAATGTGGTTGTGGTCAGAGAACATATTTTGTACGACATCAATTCTCTGAAATGTATAGGCACTTGTATAGACACAAAATATGACCTATTTTGTGCACATGAAAAGTCCAAAGTAGAATTTAAGATTCTTAAAGATTTAAGATTTAAGAATCTTAAAGATCTTAAGATTCTCTTAATCCTAAGAGACTTTTTGCCTATTTTTTCTAATAATTGCTAAAAGACAAAAGTTAAAATCTCCAATTGTGACTGTGGAAATATGAATTTTTGTTTTATCAGATTTTGCTTCATATATTTTGAAGCTCTTACATTAGCATCATGCATATTATGACTTCCTGATAAAATGACCCTTTTTTATCTTATTAAAAGAGCCTCTTTTTCTCTGATTCTCAGGATGACCCTGAGGATGCTGTTTCTGCATTCCTCTCCTTAGGCCCAGTGGGCACACAGAGTTGCTCTCCTTCCCTAGAGAGTGCTAACACTTTAGCTGTGCTACAAACTGTGGAAGAGGTATCTTCCCCAAAAAGTAAATGATGTCCTCCTAAGTTGGCCCTACTTCCTCCTCTCTTAATTGCCAAGCTAATAGTTTGGTAAGGGAGAAAAGAGACTATACATCTAAACTGCTACAAGAATTAATCATATACTAATAGGAACAAAAAAAGCACCCCAAAGATTGGATTTTGAGGTGTTAAAAAGGGCTATACCCTGAGACTAGATAAACAATAATTTGCTTAAGACACTGGATTTTAAAAATAAAAAACAAATACTCCAGTGGATACAATAAAGTCACTGCTGAGATTGACTCTTAGAAACTTGGAAAAAGTAATAGCTAACACTCAGAAAAGTGAAAATGTCTTGAGCTGCCCTACTGACAAAGAGTAGAAAAGGAACTCCATAACACTACAGCAATTATACACTGTGATGACAACCCCTGTTCTTCCACAGAATTACCTATAGCCATTTACTTGTGTGACTATGTACTGGGAAAAGATATTTTAAGAAGTTATTATTAATATCCACAAGCCCAGAGTGACACCACAGCCCCTATGCCAGAAAGGGGATTTATAGAGGCCAGAGAATAAGTACCATCATGGCTAAGGTCTGGCTCAAAGTGGGCTTATTTGGTCCATGTACCCACCCAATGATCAATCTGATTCCTTGAATAAATAATTTTTTTAAAGATTTTATTTGACAGAGAGAGATCACAAGTAGGCAGAGAGGCAGGCAGAAAGAGAGAGGGAAGCAGGCTCCCTGCTGAGCAGACAGCCTGATGCGGGGCTTGATCCCAGGACCCTGAGATCATGACCTGAGCTGAAGGCAGAGGCTTTAACCCATTGAGCCACCCAGGAGCCCCTAAATAATTTTAACCTATATATGAGGCAGCTGGAGTTAAGCTATCAAAGTTGAGAAAGTCACTCCAGTGTTGTCTTCTGACATAGGATAGACTACTTGAAATTGCCTCACAATTCTGTTTAATTTTTTTTTTAGTCTTTTTTTTTCTCTGAGGCTCCGTTAACTCTTTTCAGCTTCTTACTGAATTTTGTGTTGCAAAAACGTTTTTCAGTTTGAGAACTTCCATTTGGTTCTTTGTTTATAGTTCCCATTTTATTTCTGCTATTTTCCAAATATTCACTCATTATATTCATTATTTTCTTTAAAATTCTAAACATTTCATAAGAGCTGTTTTAAAGTCTTCATCTACTAATTCTGTTATTTCTGTCATTTCTGGGTCTGTTTCTACTTTTTCCTGGATATGAGACACATTTTCCAGTTTCTATATATGTTATATATTTTATCATATTTGGGACATATATTTAACTGAACTTTGTTCTCCTCCTTTAAAGAGTTTTGTTCTGGCATACTGATGGGCAGTTTGAGCTTTTCAAAGCTTACTTTTAATCTTTTATTAAGGCAAGTTTAAAGTAGTCCCTTCTCTAGGGCTAAAACAGCTCTGCTCCTATGACATGGTTTCTCAAGGGTCTTTTTTTTTTTTTAAGATTTTATTTACTTATTTGAGAGAGAGAGGGAGAAAGAGGGAGAGTATGAATGAGGTGGACCATAGGGAGAGGCAGACTCTCCACTGAGCAGGGAATCTGACGTGGCTTTATCCTGGGACTCCGGGATCATGACCTGAGCTGAAGGCAGATGCTTAACTGACTGAGCCACCCACCTTTAGCAAGGGTCTTAACTGAATGCTCAGAGTTTTTAGTGAGGTTCCTCCACTGTAGCTGGTCAGAATTCCTACATCTGCAAACGCTGGAATCTCCATTTAGCCCACAGTTTTCTAGCAGCTGTTCTTGTAGGCATCATTCTCTTACTATTCCACAACTTAGTATTTGGTCAAAGATTAAAAGGAACTACTATAAATACTTCTTAAATTTGTTTCATGCACCTCTCACCTTTTGTGTATCCTACCCTGCAAATGCCAGCTCCCTTGGCAACCCTGAGCTCAGATCTCTGCCTCATCAGTTAATCAAGACTACTGTGCTCTGAGTTATACTTTCTCACACTATTGAATGAATAGTACTTCTGGGTCAAAATGTAAGGTGATTATGCCTCTCGTTTTAAAGGGTTCCCTTCTCTTAGGCGTCACAGTCCTATTCTGCCTGTTTTCCAACATCTGAAAAAAACAGCTGCTTAAGATTTTATTCAGTTTTGTAGTTCATTACAGTTGAAGAGCTCATCTATTACCAGTTGGAAAGCTAGTTCTATACCAGTTGCTCTGATATGGCTACAAGTAGAAGAGCCCCAAAATAATTTTAAATATTTTCCTATTAAAAAAATAAGAGGGCGCCTGGGTGGTTCAATCAGTGAAGCCTGACTTCGACTCAGGTCACGATCTCAGTGTTCTGGAATGAAGCTCCAAGTTGGGCCCTATGCTCAGCAGAGAGTCTTAATGTCCTTCTCCCCCTCCCTCAGCTCCTTCCCCCCACTTGCGTGCTCGCTCTCAAATAAATGAGTAAAATCTTTAAAAAAATAAAAGGAGTCTTTGTTTTGCACAATATTTTCATGAAAGTATAAAAGTCATTGATTTATAAGACATATTTATCTTAATATAATTTATTGTTATACCTCATTGCTGAAAGCAATAAAACCTAAGCACTAAAGTTAAGTTACATATACATTTAATATATATATAATGTGTATTAAAATTCAAATATTCAGCAAAGCATGAGAGAATAATAAAATAAAAATCTAAGTAGTATGTACAGTTCTATCATCTATTCCATTTAATGTGCTTAAGTATAAACACTTTGCTGTATACTACACACTTCCATGAATACTATGTATTTATAAACACATATTCAAGTACAGAATTATATACACAAAACAATTTGTACTCTAATTTGTGGACAAACTGAAGGACTGTTGCTATTGATGGAACAATTTTTCCTGTATTTACTAATTTTAGCATCTAACTCATTCATGGGATATAACTTTATAATCCTCTATCCCAAGAATTAGCATCATGTAGAAAAGCACTAGAATTTAACAAGGAAAAAACATTTTAAAAAACGTTCTGTTGGCAAGGAAGCAGAGAAACATGTTGGTGGGAATGCAAACTGGTACAGCCACTCTGGAAAACAGAATGGAAGTTCCTCAAGTTAAAAACAGAACTACCCTATGACCTAGCAATTACACTACTAGGTATTTACCTAAAGGATAAAAAATACTGATTCAAAGGGACACACGCACCCTAATGTTTATAGCAGCACTATCAGCAAGAGTCAAATTATGGAAAGAACCCAAATGTCCATCGACTGGCGAATAGATAAAGAAGATGTGTTGTGTGTACACATACACACACACACAAACACACACACACACACACACACACAGAGGAATATTACTCAGCCATCAAAAAGAATGAAATTCTGATACTTGCAACAAGGTGGATGGGCTGGAGCGTGTTATGCTAAGCAAAGTAAGTCAGAGAAGGACAAATACCATAGGACTTCATTCATATGTGGAATTTAAGAAACAAAACAGGTGAACATAGGGAGGGGGAACAAAAAAGAGAGGAAGAAAATAATAAAACAATCTTAACTATACAGAAAACAAACTGACATTTGCTGGAAGGGAGGTGGAGGGTTTGGGCTAAATGGATGATGGACATTAAGGAGGATGCTTGTGATGAGTGCTGGGTGCTATATGTAAGTGATGAATCACTAAATTCTACTCTTGAAACCAGTATTACACTATATGTTAACTAACCAGAATTTAAATAAAAACTTGAGACAAACAAAACCTTCTGTTTAGTCTGAAAGAGTGTGTCCTGTAAATTCCATAATAGCTCATAATTCATCTGCTTATAAGTTCTAACTTTTGAAATTGATAATTTTGTAAGTAAATTCCTAAGACATGTTAAATGAGAACTACTATAAAGCTATAGGTAAAAATCAACTAAATTACAGAAAAAATTAAGACTAATATTTTGTGGTTTACAGTGAAAGGGATACAGATATATAACTGAAATATTCGGGTAAAATATTAACATAGAGAACTTAGACTCTAATTTAGCCTGGCATGAAAAACACTCTTCCTTATAACTGATTTATTATGCAATGGTACAACTATCAGACAAGGTGTTCACTAGTGATGAACTTCATCTCTAGTTTCTTTGTGACTCTAATGATATCACTGAAATTTTGTTTTAGATCCTTAGAAAACACACACTAGTGATTCATCCAAAAGGTTAAATGGAGACATTATTCTTAAAGATTAAATGTGGAAATAAAGGCTAGTTGAATACATAAATGTTAATCATATTACAGTGTAATGTGTACTTCTTCATCAGGGCCCCTAAAGATTACAAAAACTATAATCTGAAAGTGCTGAATTTTTATATGAAATGAACTACAATAGTATTCCCTCTAAACATACTAGGAAATTTAACAGGTATGATATATTTTTAAACTTGGGCTAGAGACTCAAGAAAAAAAAAACAATTAAAAAAAGTCAATTTACCAAAGAGTAGAATATCCAAGCAGCAACAGTGAACAATTATATTTCAGCTGCCACAATTTGATACAAATGTGCTCTCAAACTGTTATATACCCAAGTGATTTAGGTACCGAAACCTGTTTGAATTAGCACAGAGAGTGCGAATAGAGTCAATCCTGTGATCTTTTCTATGAAAGAATGTGCTGTGATTCAAACTCACTTATTTACACGTGTGTGCATACACACACAAACTATTAAAATACCTTTGGGCTTTTCCTCTGGGTAAATGGGTGGCTCACCCTAATGAAGGTACAACAATTATTTATCTTTGGATAAGAAAAAGTTTAGCTACCTTCTACATGACCAGTAGGAAGAACAGGCCCCTACATTGTCCTGGGTGTAGAACAATTCCCAAATTTAAAGAATGTACTTTTAAAACAAGATACAATACATAGTTCTGAAAAGATCTGTATAAAAATACAAAAGGGAAATCTAGATATAGTAGTATATATTCAACATACACTTTCATTGTTATGGTATATGCAAAAAAAACCCCTACCATTTATTATATCCAATGTACTGTATCAAGGATTTATACATTTTGATCCAAAACATATTATCAGCATTGTTAAGAATAAGAAACAAAACACAATGGACATCTAAAGGTAAGTGGTGAAGCCAGGCTTCCAATGTTTACTTGAGACCAAAATCCAAGCTCTTTCCATTATACTGTACTACTCAGTTACTGTTTAAGTTAAAAAGGAAACAAATCTTTTTGAACGTTTTTTTCTGAATTTCTCTGGACTAAGAACAATTTTATGAACCAAAATATTCAAACCAAAATATTAAACCAAAAGAATTGGTTAAAGTCAAAGAATAAACATTCTAAGTCCTTTTTTTAAGTTACTGAATCTCCCTCTTAAAATGGTGCTTTGTTCCTACAGACACTTAATTTAAGAAAAATAAGAAAAACTCTAGTTTCTACAACTTATTAAGTTTAAGTACATTGATTCTGAAGCTTCATGGGACAGCCTATGATTTAGAAATCATAAAGCCACAATAACCATAATCACCTACAAAAGACAACAACTGTCATTACCATCCCTAAACCATGTTGTCCCATACAGTAGCTACAGCTAAATAGGGTATTTAAATTTAAACTTAAATAAAATTAGAAATGGAGTGCCTAGGTGGCACAGTCAGTTAAGCATCTGCCTTCTGCTCAGGTCATGATCCCAGGGTCTTGGGATCGAGCCCCACGTTGCACTCTCTGCTCAGCAGGGAGCCTGCTTCTACCTCTGCCTCTGCTTGTCATTCCCCCTACTTGTGCTCTCCTCTCTTTCTGTCAAATAAATAAAATCTTAAATAAATAAATAAATAAAATTATAAATCTAATCCCTTAGTTGTGCTAGTCACATATCCAGTGTTTAACAGAACATGTGAATTAGTAGCTATTAGATAGTACACATATAGAATATTTAGAACATCACAGAAAGTTCTATTGGATAGCATGAAATATAAAAAAATATTTCATTAGGGATTATAAATTATTTTCTTGTTTTTTGTTTTATTGGGGGGGAGTTTCTTTCATTTGGAAGTAGGAGTGGAAGGGAGGAGGGAAAATAAAACTGAGTAATATTTTAAAAATAATTTCTAAAAACCTTTGCATAAATTCAAGGTCATTCAGTAAATGCACCCGCTCCACCTCACCCCTGTCAAGCAGCTTTTGCACTTTATTCTCTTTGCATACAATATGGTGAATATGCCATATTCCTTCATGACTTGGTGCCTTTGCACAGTGTGTACTGTCTGTCCTGAGCACCCTGCTCCCTCTCCGTCTGTTAACTAATACTTCAGAATTCCTCTACAAATAGGTCCCTGAACCTTCTCACATCTCATTCTGGTTAGAGTGACCACTCTTGGTTGGCATAACAACAATGCAGAATATTTCAGTTTAACTCCTCCCCTACCACACATCCTAGCAGTCTCTGGGAATCTTGACGGCAAGGGTCTAAAGTTAACTTATCTTTGTATTTCACACACATAGTATAGTCTGGCAACAGTAAACACGCAATAAAAGCTGAATGATTATTTTACCTCAAACCTTCTGCCATAGCCAAGTTTACTTAACATTAATTAAATAACTCTTTAATAAATATGCCAACAAATATTAGCAGCTTACCCTTTGAGGTCATTAATTAATTTGTTTTTTTCCTGGACTATTCGCTTATGGTGCATTCGGTGAAAATCACGTTCTTTTTGAGTTTTCAGTAGATCTCCTCTAGCCTTGCTGAAAATAATAATTTTAAAATTAAAATAATAATTTTAAAAATCACTACAATTCCAAAAAGCTGCTTTGACAAAAATTTGACAAAGCACAACATTTATTCATGATAAAAACCCTTCACAAAGTAAGTTTAAAGGAAACGTACCGCAACATAATAAAGGTCATATATGAAAAATCCACAGCAATATGAACCAAGTTGGGGAAAACCTGAGAGCTTTTCCTGCATTGTCAGGAATAAGACATGGGTGTCCACTCACACTACTTTTATTCGACATAGTACTGGAAGTCCTAGCCACAGCAATCAGAAAACAAAAAGAAATAAAAGGCATCCAAATCGGCAGGGAAGAAGTCAAACTTTCACTATTTGTAGATGACAAAATATTCTAGATTTAAAAAAACCAGGGGCACCTGGGTGGCTCAGTGGTTAAAGCCTCTGCCTTCAGCTCAGGTCATAATCTTAGGGTGCTGGGATCGAGCCCCACATCAGGCTCTCTGCTCAGTGGGGAGCCTGCTTCCCCCTCTCCCTCTCTCTCCCTCTGTCAAATAAATAAATAAAATCTTAAAAAAAACAACTGCTAGAACCAAAAGATGAATTCAGTAAAGTCCCAGGATACAAAATCAACATTTCTATACACCAATAATGAAGCAGCAGAAAAGAAATAAAGGAATCAATCTCATTGATTGTACAATCATACTCAATTGTACTAAAACCGTAAGATACCTAGGAATAAACCTAACCAAAGAGGTGAAAGATCTATATTCTGAAAACCATAAAACACTGATGAAAGAAATTGAAGATGACACAAAGAAATGGAAAGACATTCCATGCATTCATGGACTGGAAGAACAGATATTGTTAAAATGTCTACCAAAGCAAACTACACATTTAATGTAATCCCCATCAAAATACCAATAGCATTTGTCACACAGTTAGAACAAACAGTCCTAAAACTTATATGGAACCGCAGAAGACAGCAAAGCCAAGGCAACCTTGAAAAAGAAAAGCAAAGTTGGAGGCATCACAATTCTGGACTTCTTATATGACAGAGCTGTTGTAATCCAAACTATGGTACTGGCACAAAAATAGACATATAGACAAAGAAAGAGAATAGAAACCTAAGAAATGAACCTACAACTATATGGTCAATTAATCTTCCACAAAGCAAGAAAGAATATCCAATGAGAAAGAGACTGTCTCTTTAACACAGTGTTGGGAAAAGTGGACAGCAACATGCAAAAAAATCAAACTGGATCACTTTCTTACACCATACACAAAAATAAATTCAAAATGGATGAAAGACCTAAATGTGAGGCCTGAATCCATAAAAATCCTAGAGGAGAACACAGGCATTAACCTCTTTGACATCAGCCATAGCAACTTTTTTCTAGGTAGGTCTCCTGAGGGAAGGGAAACAAAAGCAAAAATAAACTATTGGAACTTCCTCAAAATAAAAAGCTTCTGCACAGTGAAGCAATCAACAAAAGTAAAAGGCAATGTACAAAAAGATATTTGCAAATGACATATCTGATAAATGGTTACTATCCAAAATACATAAAGAACTTACGTAACTCAACACCTAAGAAACAAATAATTCAGTTAAAAAATGGGCAGAAGACATGAATAGACATTTTTCCAAAGATGACCACAGATGGACAATAGACACATGAAAAGATTCTCAACATCACTGATCATCAGGGCAACGTGAATCAAAACTACAACGAGGTATCACCTCACACCTGTCAGAATGGCTAATGCAACGACATAAGAAACAACAGGTGTTGGTAAGGATATGGAGAAAGGGGAACCCTCTTGTACTGCTGCTAGGAATGCAAACTGGTGCAGCCACTCTGTAAAACAATATGAAGGTTCCTCAAAAACTTAAAAATAGAATTATCCTATAATCCATCAAATGCACTATTAGGCATTTACCCAAAGAATACAAAAACACTAATTCAAAGGGATACATGCACTGTGATGTTTATAGTAGCATTATCTACAATAGTCAAATTACGGAAACAGCCCAAACACCCATTTATTGATGAATGGATATAGACTATGTGATATATAGATGCAATGGAATAATACTCAGGCCTAAAAAAAAAAAAAACAGTGAAATCTTGCCATTTGCAACAAAATGGTTGAAGCAAGGAATATTATGCCAGATGAAATAAAGAAAGACAAAATACCATATGATTTCACTCATATGTGGAATCTAAGAAGTAAAACAAAGGAGCAAAGGGAAAAAAAGAGAGACTCTTAACTACAGAGATCAAACAGATGGTTACCAGACAAGAGATGGGTGAGGGGATGGGTTAAATAAGTGATGGGAATTAAGGAGTGCATTTGTCATGATGAGCATCGGATGTTGCATGGAAGTGCTGAAGCACTATATTGTATACCTGAAAACTAATATTACACTGTATGTTAGCTGACTGGAATTTAAATAAAAATATTTTTAAAAAATCGCTCCTTATTCTTTTCTGAAAAAAAATATTTAGTTATCAGTTCAAACCCAGTATTGAGCAATTCTAAAGATAATTTAAAAAAACAAAGAATCTGTTATAATGCACATTGAAGGATTCTAAGCAACATAGTACCTATGGGGTTGGCAGTTGAATTGGCCACCACCTATAGCTTCAAAAATAGTTATTCACACCTCATTTAAGGAAAAGGAAGTTAAATATATGTGCCAAAGTAACTTATAATCCATCTACTTCCAAAAAGAATTTGTTTACAAAACTGAAATATATATTTAAAACAGGATAATTGAAAATAATTATAAATAAAGGAAAAGATTTACAAAATGCTTGAATATATGGTTAAAAGACAATGTATTGGTTTACTTAGTTCCGATAATTGTGAAAAAGAAAGCATATATGTTCTCAGAAACACAGATTTTTATTTAGGTAATACATATGAGAAATATGTACCATCTGTAGATCATATTAGTAGAATAAATGGTAACTTGGTGAGAAAGGTTCTTTAGTATCTGTGTGTAATACAGAGGCATTCTTCAACTGGATATACTTTCTGAAAACCCCTGATAGAAAGCAAACAATGCTATTCTTTTTAAGCCTAGGCTGTAGGTAAAAAATTAATGTGGGGGGCGCCTGGGTGGCTCAGTGGGTTAAAGCCTCTGCTTTCGGCTCAGGTCATGGTCTTAAGTCCTGGGATCGAGCCCCGCATCGGGCTCTCTACTCAGGAGGGAGCCTGCTTCCCCTTGTCTCTCTGCCTGCCTCTCTGCCTACGTGTGATCTCTCTCTCTCTCTCTCACTCTCAAATGGATAAAATCTTTAAAAAAAAAAAAAAACAATGTGAAATGTTTCACCTACCTCCACAATGTTAGTTTCAATATAATAATGTAAACTATAATTATAATGCTATGTAACAGTCTTAGTTTAACTGACAAAGTGTTACTGCATTGAGACTATCATGTCCTGAAAAATGGGTGCACTGAATTCAGGTACTTACATCTCGTAAGAGGTCACAATGGAATTAATCTGCTTCTCTGTATTACAGAATTTCAAAATATAGATTCACATAAAATAACTGCAAAAATATATATATTTCTGCATGAAGAGCTATGTCAAAGCAATCTCTGAGGAGCAAAGACTGAAATGCTGCCAAAGAAGTGGAATGAGTTTAGGTTTTCAGGCCCCTGATGAGGCATATTGTGATCAGTGAGACTTCTTACTGCAAGATCAAGTCCCATGTGGCATATGATGAAAGGGTCTCATTCATTCTTCCAAGTTTCTTTCTTCCCTTCTCAAATCCTCAAACTCCCCCATTTTTTAATATGACCTTTTTTTGGACATGTTCTTTATTTCACTGCCAATGTTGTTTTAAAAAAAAGGAAAGCCCAAGTTATATCTCTTTGGAAATGTGAACAAAACCTAACTCTTCTCAATATCACTCTCCTTAACTCACTCAATGTTCCATTTTTTTAGTGTATTCTGAATATCTGTATTTAGTTGTATTTCCTAATTATTAAAAAGACTAATATAGCACATTTGTCTATGTAGCAGACATTCGGTTGACTCTTTTAAGGCTGAAAACATACATAGATATAGTTTCAGATAGGAAATGATGACACACCAAGTTTATAATAAAAACAATTCTAATAGTAAAAAAAAGTTGTAGTTTTCATCACAAGTATATAAAGAATATGTCACAGTCCTCACAGGCTACTACCACCATCTAACCCTCAACTTCATCTCCCCGCCAACAACTTTAAAGGTAGAAGACATGGTTGACTGAGATACCAGTCAGTCTTGAAAAATCATCTGAGGAATATGCCAATTATGAGATGAACAATGTATTCTGTCCAGGTTTTAACCCTCGGTGTGAATGAAGATGGACCAAAAATGAAGGAATCCTTCTGCCACCATGGGCCTAATGAATAGTGAGTGAAGAGGAGAACAGACTTGAAGTAGAGTGATTTAAAAAGATAAAAGGCTAAAAAAAAAAAAAAAAAAAAAGATAAAAGGCTGAGTTGATTTTTTGTCATGAAAACACAAGAATACCATCGGAGTTCTCATTCCTTTTTAAAGTGGCTTACATACCTTCTTGCACATAAAAATACTCAATAAATGTTACTATTATCACTATTACTATCACTATTACTATTTATTATAGCAGAAAAGATATATTCAATTTCTCTAACAGCTTGATTTATTTACCTAAAATGTAGATAAATATCTTCTAATGGACAAAAAATATCAGGATACATGCTTATTAGTAACACTGTAAACTTTATAAAAGAATTTAAAATTTTAGGAACATCTACTTTGAGTCTACTAAAGTGGTCTCACTTTCAACAACTTAATGAGTTCTATAAATAAGCTACTGTTTTATTTCTCTTATCTGAAAAATAAACCCATACTAGGTTTAAAAATACTTAAAAAAATAATGTTGCAAAATCTCTTAAGCAGAACTACAAATGTGCAGCACTGCATCAGCTCCCTTTTTAAATATACATTTACAGGCCTATTTGTACTTATCCCAGGAAAGAACAGGAATTGATTGAAGTATTAGACCTTAAAGTTTTCTGGACATTAAATTGGTTTTCAGGGACTTGCTTTCTATTTGCACAAATGAATTCTACTCAGTAAAACAATTTAGATTCATTTCATGGTGATGCTTCTGTTATGACCTTCCTGCTGCCCATCTGCTTAATAAAAAGAAAATAAAAGTTGCACTAAAAAATAAAATGTATAATATTCATATAAGCAATTAACATTTTATTAAAGATTTTATTTATTTATTTGACAGAGAGAGAGATCACAAGTAGGCAAAGAGGCAGGCAGAGAGAGGAGGAAGCCGGCTCCCTGCTGAGCAGAGAGCCCGATGTGGGGCTTGATCCCAGGACCCTGAGATCATGACCTGAGTGGAAGGCAGAGGCTTTAACCCACTGAGGCGCCCCAAGCAATTAACATTTTAAACTATACAGTATTTTCTTAAATACAGCATCATTGTGATTTAAAAACAAATCTTCTACTAAGACACCAGAGATTCTATTTAAGTACAATGAAGTAAAATTTATTCAACTAAGCATTCTATTTAGATTTGTTAATCATAAATAACATACTTCTTAACATGCTTTTTCTTAATGAGATGGCAGAATGACTAATTCTCCCACTTCAGGAAACCAACATACCAAAATCTACACTTAAAGTATAAAATATTAAAATACTCATATTTTTATATTACAAAAGCACTGTCCCAAAAATTCCATGTTTCAAGTTATGAATGTGATTTAAGAGTGTGCTCTTAAAAATTATTTTTAAATGAATGCCTCCAATAAAATAATTTTGTGAACTTAAAGTTTTAACTAAGTATTTTAAGTGACCACTTAATAATAGATTTATTGGGTTTATTGTTATATTTTGGCAAAAGGAAGCATACAAACATTTTCTTGTTTATTTGCATCAAAGTAGGCCATCTTTGTCATGTATTTTTCTCATGCACAAACAAAAATCAAAGTAACTTCTGGTAACAGTATTACATAATTACCAATGTTTCGTTGTTTCAACTGGTTATAAGTGAATTCTTTAACTCACTAATACTGGAATAATTGTTGGGTTATTGGGGTTCAATCATACTCCAGGAAAACTTTCATTACATACTTAACCAAAAAAGAAAGGATATACCCATATCCAGAAAAAAATTTACCTTCTTAATTTAACAAGCAATTATGTAAACACTAAACCATAAAATTTTATAGGCCTCATTATTATCTTTATTTCCACAGTGTTTGTTTCCGAAAGTCATTAAATTAAATGGGTCTTTGGAAAAGCTGGATACTCTCTGACTTTCAATAGAAGTGAATTTTGTAAGTGATGTTAGGGCTGCTTAGTAAAGCACCTAAATTTTCCTCAATATTAATTGCTTTTTAATTTTAGTCTTTTTTATTTCCATATTTTCTGGCAGACGATTAAAAACCGTTTTTCATTATTTTTCAAATGGTACACTTTAATCTTCTAATTAGCAATCCTAGTCAGTTTTTATTTTCTGTCAAACCTTCAGTACACGCAACAAAACTTTTCTGGTCTGCATTATATTTCTCTAATGTAGAAGCCCAGCAAATGACAGCAACACTCTAAATGAAGTAAAACTTAACTTTATGGAGAATTGTTAAAAATTCCATTATGAAGGGAAAATGATGCCTACTCCAAAGGAATGGTATAAAAGGAGCAATATCATCAATTAATTACTCTAAAAATTATGAAAAGCTAAACTAAAAAGCCAAAATGTTAATAGCACACATTCATTTAAGCCCCTCCTACTTGTCA
The DNA here is from genome assembly GCA_028646535.1 of Procyon lotor. NCBI lineage: Eukaryota > Metazoa > Chordata > Mammalia > Carnivora > Procyonidae > Procyon > Procyon lotor. The sequence goes on from CM053605.1 coordinate 18,447,650, forward strand.
GAGGTAGGCTCCGGGGTTATGCTGATCACAAGATATACTCCCATTATATGGAGCTCACAACATAACAACAAAATACATATTAGATAATTAAATGCAAAAGTATAAATTTCAAGTTCCTTCATAAATATACAGTATTAAATCAAGGATAATCTAAACAAATCGAGGGATATACCATAAAATAAAAGACTAAAATTTATTAATACATCAATCCTTAAAAATACTTGTGTATATGTAAATATACGTGTACATACATACACTCTTCCCAAATCATATTATAAATTCAACTCAATCTCAAACTCCCACCTTTCTACAGAAATTGACAAAAGTGACTCTAAAATTTACATGGAAATACAAAGGACCCAGAATAGCCTTTAATAGCCTTTAAAGAACAGCAAAGCTATAGGATGTGACCTGATTTCAAGAACTCACTGAAAGCTACAGTAATCAAGAGTGTGGTACTAAAATAAAAGAGTGTGGTACTAAAATAAAAGATTAATGGAACAAAATAGAGTCTCGAAATAGACCCACAATTATAGGATTAAATGATTTTCAATAAAAATTCCAAAGAAATTCAATAATGAATAAAAAATTTTTTTAAGAATGGTGCTAGAAGAAATTGATATTCCTTCAGAAAAGAAAATTAATCTCTAGCTACTACATTACACCATATACAAAAATGAATGATAGATATAGGCTGAAATAAGGTTTTAGAAGAGAACATAGACTAGCATCTCCAAGACCTGGGAGTAGGCAATAGTATCTCAGATAAAATATTAAAAGCAATACTATTAAAAAAAAAAGAAATGAGACTTCATCAAAATTTAAGACTTCTGCTCACCCAAAGACGCCATAAAGAAATTGAAGAGTTAACCATAAGCTGGGAGAAAATATTTACAATGTTCTGACAAAAGATTTATATCCATAATATGTAAAGAACTCTTACAACTCAACAATAAGACAAACAATCCAACCAAACATGGACAGGACTTACACAGAAAGTAAGAAAGATGAACAGTCAATAAGTACACACACAGACACACACACACACACACACACACACACTCACTATCATTAGGTATTAGAAAATGCATATCAAAACCACAAAAGTGATGGGCGTGGCTCAGTGGGTTAAAGCCTCTGCCTTCAGCTCAGGTCATGATCTCAGAGTCCTGGGATCAAGCCCTGCATCAGGCTCTCTGCTCAGCAGGGAGCCTGCTTCCCCCTCTCTCTCTGCCTGCCTCTCTGTCTACTTGTGATCTGTCAAATAAATAAATAAAATCTTAAAAAAAAAAAAACACAACAAGCTGCTACTATACCATTACTAGAATGGCTAAAATGAAAAACACTAATAACACTCAATGTTGGTGACAATGTAGAATAACTAGAACGCTCATAGACTGCTATTGAGAATGTAAATGACCCAACTAAATGTTGGAAAATGGACTGTCAATTTCTTTTTTTTTTTAAGATTTTATTTATTTATTTTTTAGAGAGAGAGAGAGAGAGTGCACGCACAAGCAGGGGAAGCAGCAGGCAGAGGGAGAAGCAGGCTCCCCACTGAACACGAAGCCCCAAGTGGAACTTGATCCCAGAACCTTGGGAATGATCTGAGCCAAAGGCAGCAGGCCAACCGACAGAGCCAATTTCTTATAAAATTATAAGGTAATACCTTACTCTTTGGTCCAGTAATTTCACTAAGTTTTTAACCAAAAGAAAGAAGGCACATTTCCACAAGAAGACTCGGACATAAATCTTCATAGCAGAATTATTCATTAGGAACCACAGTTGCAAACCATCCAATAGAAAAAAGAATAAACAAAATATGACATACACTATATAACAGACTACAAAACAATAAAAAGGAACAAATTACTAATAAATTCAAAAATCATAGATATATTTTACAGAGTTTATGCTGAATATAAAATGTCAAACACAAAGAAACACACATTCTGTGATTTCATTTATGAAGTTCTTAAATAGGCAAACTGATCAAATATCGAAACACTGATATATCAGAATACTGATTGCAGGGGCAGGGATGCCTAAGAAGGGACATGGAAATTTCTGGATAGAGAAAAGTGTTCTACATTGAGATGGGTATGGAAGTGATGAGACTTTACCTGTTTGTCAAAATTATATAGCTTAGTCTCATATACCCCAACTTATGTAAATTATAACTCAAAAAAAGAACTATAAAAAATAATGCATTACCCTAAGTGGATGGATGTAGGGTAGGGTGTGGGTAGAGATGAAATAAGAATGGCAGAAAGATGGTTAAGTATTGAAACTGATAGGCCCATGTGTTTCATTATTCTATTTTGTTTACTTTCTAAATCCTTCATATTTTTTTTCAGAATTAGGTTAATATATGTAAACAATAAGTTGCTACGTACCTGTCCCCTGGAAAAAATACTACTTTTGGTGTTTATTCAGTGTTGCTGCTATTGTGAATAATAAGGTTGACAAAGATCATGACGATGATGTTATTCTACCTACTTAATATATATTGTATTCCAGGTATTATGTTCATTATCCTATGATAGATAAGTCAAGCACAATCATTGCCTTCATCAAGTTCACAGGAGTATAGAGATTATTAATGAGGAAATAATGAGGAAATAAAATATAAACTTCTATAACTATAAACTAGTGAATGTTATGAAAGGAAAAAAGGGTGCTGTAATCTAGAATACTGGTTTAATCTTTACTGACAGACATTGTGCTAAACACTTTATCTTTGTGACAGACATTGTGCTAAACACTTTATTTTTTTTAAAGATTTTGTTTATTTGACAGAGAGAGAGATCACAAGTAGGCAGAGAGGCAGGCAGAGAGAGGAGGAAGCAGGCTTCCTGCTGAGCAGAGAGCCCGATGTGGGGCTCGATCCCAGGACCCTGAGATCATGACCTGAGCCGAAGGCAGAGGCTTTAACCCACTGAGCCACCCAGGCACCGCTATGTGCTTAACACTTTAAAATGATTCCCCTCAAGGACAGATAATATCATCCAACTTACACATGAGGACATTGAATGATAATTATATTATTATATCTAGTAAAGGGTAGAGCATCATGTAATTGTGTTGCTCTGTCCACAATACCTGACCTATATCAATGTCTGTTCTAAATTAATCTGAGTGGAATTAATAATGCTGAGTTTGATAACAGCAGATACTGTCATTTCAAGAACATAACTGTTCCATAAAATTTTGTTTGACTTCATTACTATGCTGAAACCAGATAAGTCAACCTACAAGAAAGTTATGCAGGATATAACGTATTCCATATTTCCATCATGTGACTCCATCCAGTCTATTTTCCAACAAAAACAAGCTCACATTATGCTTTTCCTCAAAATTATCCATTGGCCTCACATCCCACTCAGAGGGAAAAAAAGCAAAGTTCTAACATATGGCTCTACCACTTATCCCCTGGTTCCAGTCACTACAGTCTCCTTACTAGCCCCAAGCCAAGCTGTACCCACCACAGCCTCTGTGTACTTCCTTTCCTCTGCCTGGAATTCCCTTTCCCCAAGTTTATACATGGCCTCCCTAGCTTTCTTCAGATATCAGACAGGACTTCTCTCATCACCCTATATAAAACTGCACCCCATTTATCTCTGTCTCCTCTACCATGTTACTTTTCTTCCTAGAATTGGGACTATATCAAAATAAACTATTGAGGGCCACCTAGGTGGTTCAGTCAGTTAAGCATCTGCCTTAGACTCAGGTCATGATCTTGCGGTCCTGAGATGGAGCCTTGCTTCAGGCTTCCTGCTCAGCAGGGAGTCTGTTTCTCCCTCTCCCTCACTCTCTGCCCCTCCCCCCCACTCATGTTCATTCTCTCTCCCTCTCTCAAATAAATAAAATCTTTAAAAAAAAAAAAAAACTATCAAAACTACATCTAAATAAAAAGCTTTTTCATAGTGAAGGAAACCATCTACCAAACAAAAAGGCAATCTACTGAATTGGAGAAGATATTTGCAAAAGATATATCCAATAAAGGGTTAATATCTAAAATATACGAAAAACTTATACAACTCAATACCAATTTAAAAATGAGCAGAGAAAAAAATTAAAAATAAAAAAAAAGAGCAGAGAACCTGAATAGACATTTTTATAAGAAGACATACAAATGGACATGTGAAAAGATGCTCTATAGCACTAATCATCAATACATTCAAATCAAAATCACAATTGAGATATCCTCTTACACATGTCAGAATGCTAGTATGAAAAGCAAAAGAAATAACAAGTGTTGTCAAGGATGTAAGAAAAAAGCAACCCTCATACACTATTGGGAGAAATGTAAACTTGTGCTAACCACTGTGGAAAATGTATGGAAGAATCTCAAAAAAATTAAAAATTGAAATACCATATGATCCACTAATTCCACCACTGAGTTATTTACCCAAAGAAAATGAAAACACTAATTCAAAAAGATAAACACACCCTTAGCTTACCGCAGCATTATTTACAATAGCCAAGATATGGAAGCAACCTAAGTGTCCATCAACAGATGAATGGTAAGGAAGGTGTCACACACACATAGAGGAATAATACACAGCCATAAAAAAGGATGAAATGGTACCCTTTGAAACAACATGGATGGACCTAAAAGGTATTCTGCCAAGTGAAAAAGTCACTCAGAGAAAGACAAACACCATAAGCTGTCACTCATATGTGGAATCTAAAAAACAAAACAACATAATAAACAAACAAAAACCAGAATTAGACTTATTAATGCAGAGAACAAATTGATGGTTGCTAGAAGTAAGAGAGGTGGGGGGATGGACAAAATGGGTAAAAGTAGGAGATACAGACTTCCAGTTATGGAATAAATAAGTCATAGGAATAAAAGGCACAATATAGGGAATACAGTCAATGATAATGTAATAGTGATGTATCATGACAGATGATAGCTATATTTATCATCAGCATAGCATAACAGAAGTTGAATCACTATGTTGCACACATGAAAATTATGCAACAGTGTATGCCAACTATACTTAAATGAAAAATTATTTAAAAAATTAATCAGGTAGCAATCCAGAACCATGAATTTAAAGCTCATTTGAGAAAATAAATGCCTTTCCCTATATTCTTGTACCTAAAGATACCTACAGATTGAAAGTGAGGGAATGGAGAAACATTTATCATGCAAATGGATGTCAAAAGAAAGTTGAGTAGCAATATTTATATGGGACAAACTAGGCTTTTTTGTTCTTATATTGTTTTTATCCTGCTTTGTTATCAGGATATTATTGGCCTTATGGGCAGATTTTATTCCATTATTTTTAAGATTTTGATAAAGATTGTCATTTTTTTTTTGAATGTTTGGTAGAATTCACCTATGAAACCATGTGGTCTTGGACTTTTCTGTGCTGGGAGATTTTGATTCCTAATTCAATATTTATTCTTGTTATTGGTCTAAGATTTCTTTTTTCTTGGATCCAAGATTCATGATTCAACCATGATAATTTGTGCAGTTTTAGGAATTATGTGTTTTTTTTCTTAAGTTATGATTTGTAAGCATATAATTGTTCACAGCAATCTGTTATGATACTATGTATTTCTGTGGGTTATTGGTTGTATTGTTTTCTCTTCCATTTCTCATTTTGGTTTTTGAGTCGTCTTTTCTTAATGTTAAAGCATTGCCAATTTTGTTAATTTTTTTGGAAAAACTGGTCATTACTTTCAATGCTATGTTATTGTTTACTGTGGACTCTTTCTGATTTTTTTCTTTGTTATTTCTTTCCTCTACTGAATTACAGCTATTGTCTTTTTCTAGTTCCTTGGGGTGTAATGTTATTCATTTGAACTTTTTCTCTTAATACAGCATTTATAGCATAAATTTCACTCTAACATTCTACTTTTGCTGCATCCCATAGGTTTTGGAATATTGTGTTTTTATTCTATTTTGAGACATATTTTGATGTGCCATTTGTTTTTTTATTTGGCCCATTGCTTATGCAGTAGTGTGTTTAATATTTACACATTAAATATTTAATATTTGCATTGTAGATTTTCCAGCTTTGTTTTATTGTTGATCTTTAGCTTTGTGGTGTTTGGAAAATATACTTGGCATGATTTCAGTCTTCTTAAATTTGGATTATTCGTTATGTCTCTTCTTACATGTGTACTTGAAGAAAATGTGTCTTCTATTTTTCTTGAATGGAATGTTTTATACACACACACACACAACACACACACAAACATTCTTAGAACCAGGTATTCTGAAGTATGCTTCAAGTAAAAATGTTCTGGTTGAAAAAAATAATTACTTTAACTGAAAGTACTCATTTAAAATAAAGCATATAAGAAGGAAGGTGGGTGGGTGGATAGGTAAAATAGGTGAAGAAGATTTAGAGTGTACTTATCATAAAAAAAAGAGTATACTTATCATGATGAATAATGGTGTATAGAACTGCTGAATCACAAGACTGTACAGATGAAACTAATATAACACTATGTTAACTATACTGAAATTAAAAATAAAAAATAATAGTAGGAAACCATTGGGGAATATCAAAAACAGGAGTAATTCTAAATCTAAGAATTATTGAAGCAGATGTCAAGAAAATGAGAAAGTGAATTAAATTCATGATGTTGAATTTCAAAATATGTTTAAGTGTATAGTAGTAATTTTGTAAGAAATTGCATTTGGATGTTTTGTCTATTCTTTAACATGTCTGAAGTGGTCACAATAATCAAATTACATACAAATGTGTAATTCAGAAATAAATTTTTATGGGAACATAACTGATTGCATAATTGGTCAAAAGTTACCAAAAATGGCTTTTCACATGTTTATCTACTATGACCTTAATTTTAAAATTGAGTATTAAAAAATTTTAAAAATAAGTAAAATTGAGTATTCAAACATATGTACAATAAAAAAATAGTAAATAAAATGAAAAAGGGTCTGCATTTTATTATAAAAGTAGTTATATTTTCCTTTTTCAAGAAAGATTATCAAACTCGGAAACCACTTTGGAAACCAGTCTGGCAGTTTTTATGGAACTACGCCATGAACACAGGGAAATGAAATTATGTGGCTACAAAGTCTTACACAAGAATGTCATAATTGCATCATATATAAAGCAGATACTTGACAAATTTCCACATCAAAAGAAGTATGAATAGACAAATCATGATATATTCACCTAATGCAATACTATTCAATAATTTAAAAAATGAACTATGTATACTTATAAAACTATGGATGAATCTCAAATATCTTAAGTGAAAGAAGGCAGACAGAAAAGAATATATATATACTAAATGATTCATTTCAAAAGAACTTCAAGACTGAATTAAACCAATAGATGGCGATAAAAATCAGAACAATAATTGCCTAAGGGAATGGGTACAGGAAAACTTTCAGGGGTGATGGAAATGTTCCATATATTGTGATTTGGTTTAGTGACTATATGGGCATATATGTTAATCAAAACATTGAAATGTACACTTAACATCTGTATATTTAACCGTATATAAAATTTTTTTAATTAACTTTATATTTTAGGGAAAAAAAGAAAGATTATCAAACTACTACTTACATTTTTCCTCTCCAATATCTAGTATATATTTTTACCTTCAAAGTAACTATAAACACTTTTTAATAGTACATTTTTTTCCCTTATAAACATCTATGTATGAGGAACTTCTCCAAATATTTATTTCTAAAGCTTTTTTTCTTTTTAATCAAGATATAATTTACTTAAAATGTTGTATTAGTTTCAGGTACACAATGATTCAATATTCATATATAGTGCAAAACAATCACTATAATATAGTTAACATCCATCACCATATATACATATATATCATACACAAAACTATATTTTAGATAACACTTATATGCAAGATAAGGAAAACCTCTGTTCTAAAATAGGCATTGCTTACAACAGGGAAAAAGACCATTTTTTTTAATTATAGCAATTCAAATGAAATTTAGAGTGAAATATTTCCCTTTTCACGTCTTCCTTTATGCTTCATCATTGCTGAATTTCAAAAATATTAATGATGTGATGATTAAAAAAAATCCAAGGATGATAGTCTTTAGAGATATTGATGATAATAGCTGACATTTTCAAAGCACTTTGTGATTTACACAGCTCTTTAATATAGATTGTGTCATTTAATTATCACATCACTCCCTAGGAGTTAATAATATTATGTATAATTACTCCCAGTTTAACAATAAGAAAACTGAGTTAATAAGTAGCAGAATAGTGGAAGCTAGATATTTGAACCTTAAGTTCAATACTCTTTCCATGGCAACTCTCTTCTCTAGATAAATATTAAGCTTAGAGCTATACTATTTCTCTGATTTTTTGATATATCATTAAATGCTACCAATATAATCAGAACAATATATAGCGTATCTGTAAACCTCACTCTTTTTACATACCAAATATTGGTTATTATTAGAAAAGTATTTAACATCTACACTTATCTTGCTTTTAGAAACAAGTTTAATCCTGAAAAGGAAAACTTTACGGTAAATTCTATAGAAGGAATCCCATGTTTATTACTAATCCCTATTGGAAAAGTATCTTCAAAAGTCAAACTGAAAAACCTGTATGATAAAACATTACAATGTAGAGCAAACTTACAGCATGACAAAAGTAGTTTTGGTAATATTTTACAAAACTTCATTCTCCATTTTCAAAAATGTATCCAACAGAATTAGGCTCCAGAGACGTGCTTCACCAAAAGGTGTCATGAGAGCACGATGTGCTTAATATTCATTTAATGATATAAATATTAGGCATCTACTAAGGGTTAAGTATCTTTCCTTCAGATTTTCCATGTCGAGTAGATTAAAGCAAATAAATATTTTCCTTTTCTAATCTGTTAAAGTTTAATTATATCAAATAAGATATATTTAAGAGATAATAATCATAACCATTGAAACAAACTATATTTTAATATAGCAAATTTTATATACATTTAGTAATCTGATAGTTTAGTAAACACAAATAAGAATCAGATTTTATCTGAGTGATATCTGTTTTAATTATGGGATAATAATTTGCACAGGTAATAGTTTATATGGTTTTGATTATAGTTATTAAATATAATATTCAATAAAGAGCCAGTAATCAACCAGAACTATTTTGTCACTATGACAAAACTGATTGCAAAAAAGAAGCTCTATCTATTCAAAAGAAAATTAGCAAACTCAAGCAATAATTCAAAGAAGATCAGGAACTGAAAGAGTATGCGAGGCACCACTCTGAAAAATTTGCTGTGTCAAATTCCCAGTGCATCCATTAGGTGTCTATACAATATCGCAGTAAGCATCAGGGCCAATAATGCAAACCACTTCTGAGAAATGAACTGAGAATAGAGAAAATGCAGGTTCTAGTAACTTATCATTCTGTGGATCACATACACTTCTCTTTAAAATATAAAATGTCAAACAGTACACCCATAGATAATATGAAACTTGTATAATTTATAAAAACATTTCTGTAAATATAAATAATGAGTGAATAAATGATCATACAAATTATCTTTTACATACTGACATCTTTTAAAAGTAGGAGTTTTTAAATATTCCTTCACTTTGCAAAACAAAGTCTTGATTCATTATATTAAACTTTTTTTACAAAGATCTTAAAAATATTATGCTCTTGTATGGTAACTCTGCTTATCTAATTTTTTGTTTTGATATGATTCTTTAACAGAGAAAACCACTCTTTAAGTATGTTTAATAAAAAATAATGAACAAAGCATAAACTTTCCCTCCCCCGTATCTAAGCATTGATTTTCCATCTAACATTGTCTTAGATGAATAGACTCATCCCTGTTCAACACATTCACATATCTGTCTTTGCCAGAATAAGTGTTTATCTAAATTCGTTCACCAAAAACCACATCTTCCATTAATTTCAGAAATATTTGGCTTCTGTTAAGTTTCTCCTCTATGTATATATTCATGCTGGAGATTATAAAATAACAGGTTTCCTTTGGGGAATTTTCAAACACCAAAATTCCTCTAACTAGGAATATACTAGCTCTTTCCTTCCTCTTTGTCTCCTATAATTTTGTTATTATTTCAGAAATTAGCTTATCTCCATAAGGGAAGATTTCCACAAACCATGAAAAGATTATCAAAACCATAAGAAAGTAAGTGTTACATAACAAATTAACCATCTCCTATACAACTCCCTGTATTCCACTTTTTCTGGTGGGTTGCAATTGTGAGAGTTCTGATCATCTATTCAATTAATTTGCTAGTGAAGCCTTTCACATTCTTTCCAACTAGAATTTAAATATAATTCAATTCAGAATTAAAGCTCTGGTACATTAACCACGGTTAGCTTCATTCAACTCTTCTATTTAGTCCAAAAGAAAAAAAAAATCATTTAAAAATTAACATACTCAGCTGCCTGTTTGTAGCATTTCAAGTCTTTCTTCAAATTTTTGTTCTCATTTTCTAAAAGCATATTCTGCGTGTAGACATCTGGAACATTCCCAGTATCTCTAAGTTCAGTTACTCCCTTCTGTATTAACTCATACCTAGAATAAAATCAAACAAAGGCTTTATATTGTTTCTTTCTACTAAATTAGCTTAATTTATGTACAATTCAAAAAGTTAAGTCCTAGGGGATATTAATAGAAATGAGTTGTGGTATTACTTTTGTAAATTAAAATGTCAAAACTCACTATATTTAATTTTTTAAAATAATTAATTGCTAGATATTAATAACATGGTATATATATATATCCAAATATTTCCTATGTTCCAGGCAATAATCTAGACACTGGTGAATTTAACAAAACAGTCTAAGCCCCCATCTAGTCTACTGTGGAAAGTGATATGTACTATGAAGTAAAATACAGCAGAATAGATGTAGATGTATCTCTCAGGATAGAGAGACTAAAATGGAGAATGATGGGGGCATTTGTGCTATTTACATAGGTTGAAGATAAAGTATGACTGGCAAAGTGCTATCTGAGCAGACAACTGAAGAACCAAGTCATGGGAAGAAGAAGAGCATTCCTGGTTGACAGAAAAGTAAATGTAAAGATCCTTAGAAAAAAACTGCATGACATGTACAATTAAAAGCAAAACCCTGTATATCTGGAGCATCTGGAACTGGAGGAAGGGAGAAAGTGGTGAGAAATAGGTCAGGAAGACAGCAGGAAGCTGGATAGAGGAATGTGATTTTACCTGAATCAGACTGAAGCCATATGAAGGCTTTGAGAAACAAGTGATACTCGTCATATTTGTTTTAAAAGGATTAGTCTGTTGGAGGTAGGTAGGAAGGATGTGTAGATGGGAGATGGGTATTAAGGAGGGCACTTATGATGAGCATTGGGTGTTTATAAGTTTATAAGTGTTTATTCACTGAATTCTACTCTAGAAACCAACAGCAGACTGTATGTTAACTACCTGAAATTTAAAAAAAAAAAAAAAAAAGGAACCTTTTTTTTAAAGATTTTATTTATTTATTTGACAGAGAGATCACAAGTAGGCAGAGAGGCAGGAAGAGGGAGAGGAGGAAGCAGGCTCGTTGCTGAGCAGAGAGCCCGATGCGGGGCTCAATCCCAGGACCCTGAGATCATGACCTGAGCCAAAGCCAGAGGCTTAAACCACTGAGCTACCCAGGTGCCCCAAAAAAGGAACTTCTATTGTTAAAAAAAATATATTATTCCAGCATCTGCTTAAAGAAACTGACTCTAGAGGAGCAGAGTAGAATTAGAGAGACGGACTAGTTTAGAGGCTGTTGTAGTAGTCCAAAAGAGAGAGAATTGTGGCATGAACAAAGTTGGTAGCAACAGAGATTATGAGAAATGTGTCCCTTTTGGACATGCTGTAAAGGTGGAGCCAACTTATTGGTGGAGCCAATAAAGATTTTCCTATGAATCATTTGTCAAGTATTGGTTGAGAAAAAAGGGTCAAAAATGACTCCAAAGTTTCTGGCAGAACATACATCCATTTACAAAGATGGGAATGAATGCAATAGGAATTGGGTGGCTGGAGAAATTAAGGATTTGTTCAATGCAATATGTCTACTAGGCAATTAAGTGAAAATGAATACTGGGTATACATGTCCAGAGTTCAGGGAAAAAGTCAGGACTTGGAATGCAAACTGGAGAATCTTCAGTAAATAGATACTATTCAAAGTCACAAGAAATACTAACAGAGACTAAGAATGAAGGGATAGTGAAGTAGTGAGTGAATATGAGAGCACTGTGGCTCAGGACCCAAGCAAATAAAGGGTTCCAAAAAGGAAGACACGACAGTGATAAATGCTGCATACAGGATGATAGGAGTACCAGTTACTGAACTTGGCAATGTGCAGCACTGAAAAAACTTTAATAGAGTCATAGAGATGATGTTCCATTAGAGTAGGTGTAAGAGTAGGACATAAGGAACTGGCAACATACTCTTTCAAGGAGACAAGATAAAGTGGAGCCTAGGAAATCAAGATGAACTTAAAAGAGGATGTGGAATTCAAAGTGTTTTTTGTCTTCTCTCTTTTTTTAAGACAAATGTAATATTGTACATCCATGCTTATGGGAGGTTCCAGCAGAGAGAAAAAGCTTAGCGTACAGAAAAAGAGAGAGAGGGGACAACTGCCAAAGCAATGTCCTTGAGTAGGTAAGAGGAGCTGGGCTCCACTAGACAACTGGAGGGTTGGCCTAAGATGACAGCATGCGCAGCTCAGCCTAAGAACAGAACGGGCAGGTTAGTAGAGAGAGAGGCAGGATTCATAGAACTTCTATTTTCCCAGTGAATTAAGAAGGAACATCAGAGAATCATTTACAGATTTGTAAACGATTATAATTTTAATTATATGTATACATTAAATATAGGAATAAAGCTAAATAAAAAACAATAAAAATGGAAAAACATTTCAGTAATAAAATTATTAAGAAAGAAATCCCTACAAAGTTTGCTATAGTTGAGCTAAACATTTGTTTAAAGATGTTTAATCAGCACTTTCATATTATGAATCATAATTTTATTAATATATTACATATTAACAGTCATATGGTTGTGTGTTATATGTCTTATCTGATACTAACAAAAAAAAGACAAGCTTTGCAGAATATCTAAAAGGTTAAGAAAATAGAATCAATATTAAGTAATATTTGCTACAATTTATAAAACAACAGATAGCTATTTAATCATAAATTCACTATTATATTCATACTTAGAATGTGAGTTATACTTAGCAGAGAAGATGTAAGGATTGATTAAAGTATTAGACCATAAAGTTTTTCTGACCATAAAATTGGTTTTCAGCAACTTGCTTTATTTAATACAGAAAAAAATCAATAAAGAAATTATTTTGACATAAAAAAGGGGTATGTAGTCCTTCTCTAAATTAAATGCTATATAAATAAATTAATATGTGGTAAAATAAATACAAATCAAGCATAATACAATATATCACATACTATATCATATATATCTGAGGACATTCAAATATAATTTATTATGAAAAATTTCTGTAATCTATGTAAAATTATCAAAGATGACTTTAAACTCAGTAAAACTATTCTAATACTGTTAGATAATTAGGAATCTTAAATCACAAACTCCAGAAATACATTAATACATTTCTCAGTTAAACCAGCATTTCCTACATAAAATTTTTTGGTTTTGTTTCAGTTGTGTGTGTGTGTGTTAAAGAAATATCCTGGTCTTTTCATTTCTTCCTCTTTATTCATTCACACTTAGAATAAGACTGAAAAGTGTTCAAGATGGGAAAAAAGATCGTTATATAACTATTAGGAACAGAAAGGAAAATTTACTACCAACAGACCTGCCAATAAAATTACATTAATGGTCTTCATATTTACCATAAGATCCATAAACTACTTAGAATTATATAGAAACAGAAAATACACATGGATTTCAGGGAGAAAGTACAAAGGCTTAAAAAATATTTGTCTATATACCAAAAAAGTTTAAGGCCCATTGTCACAAATGGCAAATAGCATGACAGAATTTCAGTAAACACATCAATAGCGTCGTAAGAGTAAGGGTTATTTTTCCTTCCTGATGGCACCCAAGGCATAGGATATAAAAGACAGGAAAATAGTCACCTAGATAATAACAGGTACCAAATGAGAATTCTTCCTCCATGTTTTCAGGGACAATTAGGGAAAATACTTCACCAACAAAGACAAAATTCTGTTAGCTACTGCTAACCCACAGTGCAGACTTCTTTGTGATTCATAGAAAAAATTCCTACTACATTCACATATACACACACAATCTTTTTGGTTTGGTTTGGTTTGGTTTTGGTTTTGGTTTTTGTGAACAGACAGAAAATAGTTTGGAATTTGGGGGAAAAAAAAAGCTTTCTGGTCTATATGGTCTCTACTGTGACTGACTAACTTTGCTGTTAAAACATGAAAGAAGCCACAGACAACACCTAAAAGAAAGGTTATGGCTATGTGCCAACAAAATTTTATTTATAAAACAGAGGCAGACCAGATTTGTTTGTTAACCTTATATTTAAAGAATTTTCTGCAATTACTTTTTGAAAATTGAAAGACAACAAGTCCAATTTTACTGCCCAGGTTTTTTCATTACTTTGAGGTTTTTGTTTTACAAACTAACAATGGGGAAAACTTATCTGTCAACTTTTTAAGATTAAATGAATTCACAGCAATGAATATTATAAATGTTTTTCTCCATAATAAAAAATGATAAAAATGTATTTAATATTCCTATAGTCCTATGCAGAATAAGTAAAGGTTTATGATCAAAGTAAAAAATGTTTCATGTGAAATAAAAATAGTCAATACTGCGTAATCTTATTACAAGGAGTTTCTATGTTTATTACAAACTCGCAGCTAGGGATAAGGATACAATTATTTGGACCACAGTATTACTAAGCCCATATAATAACAAGATACATGAATTTTACGTTAACATTGTTGTGCTATACTAAGTGGCACGCTTATATAGGAGTTCTATAAGTCATAAAACCATTGTAGTTTCCTGAAATTTCATCTCAATCCAAATTGCTGAATCTAAAAGGATAATATAATACAACAAGCACTTAACTGTTAAGAGTATACTCGGTTCCAGATTTCTCAATGGGAGTCATTTCACACTTTGGACTGGACAAACATGTAAGTACTACATGTCCTAACACATCTTCTTAGAAGAAAAAAGGATCTGAGCCACATTAATTTTTCATTTCATTAGTACTGTAAATCAATCATCTATCCACTTTTACATACACACTTTTACATTTACTAATATATTTGTAATTAATTATTAGGGACATTTTTTTAAAAATCATTCACACAATTTCCAAATTCAATAAGAACACTATTATTTTTCTACCATGAAACTTGCTCTTTTTCCTAAACTGATTAATGAAAAATGGTTCTCTTCATTAAATTTATTAACTTTAGATATGCAATTTAAAGTAATAAAACTTATTTCTTCTATGTACATGGTCTCAGTAGATGAGAACCAAAAAAAGCAAATAAAAATTATATAGCAGTAGGATTAGTAGAAATTACAAATTGCTCCTTATATTTAAAATTAGGATTTAGTCCCAAAACAATATAAACATTTTTCTATATCCTAGTATTCCCTTTCCATGATATGGAATGGCTTTTAAAATGGCTCAAACATATTTTTATATCCAATTATTTAATAATATTTCATTAAAGAATGTTGGGCTTCTGAAAACATGCCTGGTGACATTACTGCTTAGTAAAGGAATAAAGACAGCACAGCTACTGATTTTCATAACCAATAAGTTATTAAAATTTTCATTATAATAAGAAAATCTGCATTTAGACAGCATTTGAAAATATAATTCTGCTTATTTCTAAATGAAGAAATATTTATAGAAAAAGAATCAATCAGTTCTGTGAGTAGAGAAAGGCAGGCCATTACACACTAGAAGCAAAACAAATGAAGTAGTATTCTTGGTAGGATGTCTTAATGCAGGAAGTATTACCCTTAATAATTATGCAGAATATATTAGAAAAGTATTTCATAAAAGAGCTTTGTATTAGATAATCCCAGGAGATATTCCATTTTCTTGATTTTTGAAAATCACTCAAATTTGAATATTTAAAAAGGATGTTTAATAAAAACTTCTTTTAAATTGATATCTTAATTATGTGAGAGAGAGAGAGAAAGAAAGAGAGAGAGAGAGAGTGTGTGTGTGTGTGTGTGTGTGTGTAAGTGTGTGTGTTGTAGTTCCAGTGGTGGGGATGAGAAAGGCTTCCATCCATTTCATCCATTTTGCATAAGCTGAGCAACTTCAAGTCCTTTAAGACAGTAAGAAGTGTACATGTTAGCATTCCTAGGGAACTATTTATCCACATAATTATTTACCATTCGGACTGAAAGCAATCAAGAGTTCTGGTCATTCCCATTTTGATTAGGAAATTGCAGAGAAAGTCTTCTATCACTTCAGGTATTAGTTGCTTTGAAGGAAGAACTGTTTTCTGTTCCTGAAATTTAAATGTGCAATTATTTATTTTGAAAATATAAAATCATCACTAAGCTTTGATTATTGGTACAAATAAGCTGTCCATTTATTCATTCATTTGTTCATTCTTTCATTTATTTCTGTTGAGCGTTATGTTCCAGGAACTGTTTTAATCACTAGGGATAAAGCAGTAATGAATTTATACACTAAATGAGACTCAGTCTTCAATACTAATAGTCAAGTGGATGGAGAAAGAAAATGAGTAACTAAATTAAAAATATACAATATGGCAGATGGCACTAAGTGCCTGGGAGAAAAAAAAGCAGAGGACTGAAGGGAGAGAGGGCCAAATGTAGGGCAGATATGTGTGTGGAGTTGGGCTGCTATATATGTAGGGTGATGAAGGAAGATTTCACTGGTAAAGTGGAATCTGAGCATAAATCTAGAGGAAGATAGAGCATATTTCAGTTATAACATCAGCAAATACAAAGACTTTGAGGCAAGAGTGTGACTAGATTATCTAAAGAAGAATAAGGAAGACAGCTTGTCCTTTCAAAAGCATATAACACATTAAAAAAAAAGTTTAGGCCTTTTAATTCTTTCAATTACTATCATTATAAAAAGAAATATAATGAGTTTTGGTGCCTTGAGCTTTAGAAACACTATGA
This sequence comes from Procyon lotor, assembly GCA_028646535.1. Classification (NCBI taxonomy): domain Eukaryota; kingdom Metazoa; phylum Chordata; class Mammalia; order Carnivora; family Procyonidae; genus Procyon; species Procyon lotor. Next base: position 18,464,757 of record CM053605.1, read on the forward strand.
TACCGAAGAAATTATGTGCTATGGAGTGACTTATCCTACCATTTCATAACAGAAGTAAGTCTATCAAATATTTCAGGGGTCAGCTAACTGTGTAAAAAAGTTTATTAGAACTCAGCAATGCCCATTTGTTTATATATTGTCTACAGCTGCTTTCATACAACATGAGAGAAGTGAGTTGCAATAGACATCTTATGGCCCTCAAAATCTAAGTATTTACTATAGGACCCCAGAGAACAAGTTTGCAGACCCCTGAACTAGAAAAGTAGAGATATTTCAGCAAGTGTGATATGAAATTAGGATAGCCATAAAACTACCATAATATAAAAAATAAGTCAAATAATGGGTAGATGCTTTAAAATATCAAAACATCATTGTCTCTAGAGTACATTCATTTTCTTGTCAGTGGCAAGAACTTACCAATCTAACTGCTGATCATTTAGCCAGATCTATTTTCATATACATATAAACTCAACAGCAGACCTTCTTTCCTCCTTCCCCTTAACACGGTAATGGTTACATATCAGGTAAATGTTATATACCTGGTAATAGTTACACAGAAATTCAGGGAGGAAAGAATCTCTGTTGCCCCAAAAAGTTCTTTTCAAAAGGTGTCATTTTTGTGAAGTTATGCAAGAGTAACCATGATGTAGAAAATTACAATCCAAAAAAGAATATGACTACTTACTTAAAGTGAAGGTGTAATGATAAACACACAAAAGAGAAAAAGGCATAACAAGTAATAGGACAGCATTTAGTATGTAAAACTTAAGTTTAGCCAGTAAAACTAAAAGTCTCACTACTAAATTATAGACTGTATTCAAACTACACAAACAATAGGTTGTTTTCAATTCTCACCAAAATCTGAGTATCTGTAGCCTGTTCTTGGACCATCTGAATTGCTTTTGCTAGATCTTCTTCACCTTCTGGAATGCTGAAATTGTCATCTGGTATCTAAATCAAAGAGAAAGAGGATTAGGAAGAGCAATCAGGAATATAAAAATACCTTACTTCATTTCAGAAATAATTTTTCTCACAAAACAATGGATCAAAAACATGACACCATATCATTCTGAGGTTGACATGGATAACTTATAAGTTAACTTGAAGTTAAATGTATAACTTACAAGAATGACTCAATGTCACCTTTGATAACCTTGAGATCAGCTTATGGGCATTCGCTCTTACGTATAAGGATAAATGTAGTCTAACAACTCTGCTGAGAAAAAAATGTAAGGCCACTTCTTTTTTGTAACTTATTAGCAACTGCCAATCTCTAGTTCATTAAAAAAAATAAAACTCCGCATCCCCGCCAACATCTGTCATCTCCTGACTTGCTAATTTAGCCATTCTGACTGGTGTGAGGTGATATCTCACTGTGGTTTTGATTCGTATTTCTCTGATGCTGAGTGATGTGGAGCACTTTTTCATGTGTTTGTTGGCCGTTTGGATGTCCTCTTTGCAGAAATGTCTGTTCATATCTTCTGCCCATTTCTTGATTAGATTGTTTGTTCTTTGGGTGTTGAGTTTGAGAAGTTCTTTATAGATTTTGGATACTAGCCCTTTATCTGATATGTCATTTGCGATTATCTTCTCCTATTCTGTCAGTTGTCTGTTGGTTTTGTTGACTGTATCTTTTGCTGTGCAAAAGCTTTTGATCTTGATGAAGTTCCAATAGTTCATTTTTGCCCTTACTTCCCTTGCCTTTGGAGATGTTTCTAGGAAGAAGTTGCTGCAGCTGAGGTCGAAGAGGTTGTTGCCTGTGTTCTCCTCCAGGATTTTGATGGAGTCCTGTCTCACATTGAGGTCTTTGATCCATTTTGAGTCTATTTTTGTGTGCGGTGTAAGGAAATGGTCCAGTTTCATTCTTCTGCATGTGGCTGTCCAGTTTTCCCAACACTATTTGTTGAAGAGACTGTCTTTTTTCCACTGGATATTCTTTCCTGCCTTGTCGAAGATTAGTTGACCATAGAGCTGGGGATCCATTTCTGGGCTATCTATTCTGTTCCATTGATCTATGTGTCTGTTTTTGTGCCAGTACTACACTGTCTTAGTTATTATAGCTTTATAATAGAGATTGAAGTCTGGAATTGTGATGCCGCCGACTTTGGTTTTCTTTTCAACATTCCTCTGGCTATTCGTGGTCTTTTCTGGTTCCATATAAATTTTAGGATTATTTGTTCTGTTTCTTTGAAAAAAATTGATGGTATTTTGATAGGGGAACCCTCCTACACTGTTGGTAGGAAGGCAAGCTGGAACAGAAAACAGTACGGAGGTTCCTCAAAAAGTTGAAAATAGAGCTACCCTATGACCCAGCAATTGCACTACTGGGTATTTACCCAAAGATATAAATATAGTGATCCAAAGGGGCACGTGCACCCGAAATTTATAACAGCAATGTCCACAATAGCCAAACTATGGAAAGAACCTAGATGTCCATCAACAGATGAATGGATAAAGATGATGTGGTGTGTGTGTATATATATATATACATATGTATATGTATATATATATACACACACACAATGGAATACTATGCAGCCATCAAGAGAAATAAAATCTTGCCATTTGCAATGACATGGATGGAACCGGAGGGTATTATGCGAAGAGAAATAAGTCAGTCAGAGAAAGACAATTATCACATGATCTCTCTGATATGAAGAATTTGAGAGGCAGGGCGGGAGTCATGGGGGGGTAGGGGAGAGAAATGAAACAAGATGGGATAGGGAAGGAGATAAACCATAAGAGACTCCTAAACTCATGAAAGGAACTAAAGGTGGCTGGGGGGTGGACAGGGTGACTGGGTTATGGACATTGGGGAGGGTATGTGCTATGGTAAGTGCCGTGAAATGTGTAAGTCTAACGATTCACAGACATGTACCCTGGGGCAAATAATACATTATATGTTAATAAAAAAATAAAAAATAAAACTCACTACCTAGATGCTAAGCTCTTGGAAGAATGTAATTGACTCTAATTATGACATTAATGATGGTTAACACTTAGCACGTGCTTCTTATGTGCTGATCAGTTCTATGCCTCTCATATGAATCTTTCAGTAATATCATGTGACACATATTCATATTATCTCTATTTAACTAATAGTAATAAAAAGCTTATCTACTGTTTGCTCTGTCTTTTACTTGCCCAGGCCACAAACTGCCAGGCTTGCTTCCACAGTTGTACTTACAACATCTGTCATCTAGGAGCAACTCAATATGCCAAGTCTTGGAAATAATGATAGGTTCCATCTGAACAGTGAATTAAAGCAAAGATGTGAGACAGGAACTACACTATACAGAATTATAGTTAAGCTGAAAGGAAGCATGGGATCTGAGCTACAGCCAGTAGTGGGACTTTGGGAAACCCATCCAAGAGCAGAATGGATAGTAGGGAATGCCTGCTGGACAGAGTTGACAGTCTATAGTAAGGATTCACAAAGCCAGGGAGAAGGAGCTAACTTTGAAGCCCAAGTACCAGGAAAACCAAAAGAGCCAGATGCATTAACCAATCCTAACTTTCAAATAGAACTTTCACCCCTCACTCTTAAATAGCTGGTATTAGGTAATTCAAATGAAAAATCAGCATCTCTTAAGGAAAACAAAAAATAAAACAAAATGAATGTTTCATAAGAATGACTAGTGAATTTACAGACTGAATATCTAAAATGAAAAAATTACCTCTTCATATTCATAATCATCTTCAGATGCTTCAGTTATGGTGACCTCTGAAATCTTGTCAAGTGTCAATCTCAAAATATATGAAAAAATGATTTATTTAAAATTGATTTGACGTTAAAATTTAGTGTCAGATCCAGTTATCTTACCAAGTTGGTAAATGTAATTTAGACTGTTTTTTAAAATTTCTCTTCCCCGTACAACCTACAAATATAAACACCACACTCTGACTTCTTTATTTAAAGTATTATGAATTTTTCAAAAGCACACCAACATTTAAATATAAGCAAAAAACATATTTCAATGTTTTCATAATAAAAGTTACTTTAACCCCTACTTTTTTATTACCTCAATTTTAAATTGAGGATTAAATTTGTTCTCAGGAAAGGAAACCTAATTTTTAAGTAAATGCAAACTATACAGTAATCCTAATTCAGTAGTTCATAAATTATCAAGAAATAAATATTAAAATTTCAATGGGAAGGACTCTAATAAACAATTCTAACAGCACTGCTGTAAGACTTTCGAAAATTATAAGTACTTTAATTACAAATGAAAATTTCAAGATAATATTTAATTTTGAAAGAAATCACAACATATACCAATAGCATTACTTCGTTGGGTGGTAGGTTTGCATCTTTTCCTAATGTATACATGTGATTATGCCAAGTTCAAAATGTATGAAATTAAACATTTTAACATACAGTAATGGTTATGAAAATCAAGGATGAGATTAGCCTAGTTTTCATCTTGCTACTGGTTATGAGAACTCAACTTCCAAGAGCTAGCTAAAAGAATATAAAACATCTTAAGCTATTTGTAGTAAGAATTGGTGTCATTTACAAAGAAGCCAAGCCCTGTCCTTAAGGGTTTTACATGATGAATCAACTCCTTTCATCTTCATCCTACCTATAAGCTATTATCATCTCCATTTTGTAGATTAGGAATTATAGGCAAAAGGTCACACAGCTAGGACCTAACACAGTTGGGAATCAGCCCTGAAGTTGGGTTTCATTATGCTATACTTAAACCTCTTGTTATTCCATGTTCGTTTTCTGTATTATGTAAACACTTGAAGTGTTTGCCAATTATCTTACACACAGTTCTAAACCTCTAAAAGATAGGTTATGCAGTCTTGTTATTCAGCTCCATCATAAGCTATAAGTCTTCACTGTTTGCTTTATCCAGTTGAGGAGACACTTAAACCTAGTTCAGTTATGACCAATCCTTAGGAACCTGACACTGTCAAACAAGAATATATCTCCCCAAAAAATGGTGGAAAGTAATTTAGGCTCAAAAAATAACTAGTTATTTAACTAATTAAACAACTAATTAAAATAAATAATTAAATGACTAATTTAAAATTAACGTGGTAGATTAAACTACTACAAAAATAAAAAGTTACATACCTGCAGCTGATCCTATAACTTTGAACTTACCCATACTGGGTACCAGGACTCAAGTACATACCTACATTAGTCATCTACTGCTATGGAACACTTTCCAAGAGCACTGACCTCAGTCTCCTTTAATCCCTTGCCAGCAGTCTTCTTAAAGACCATGAGGCTTCCACTAACAGTCTGTTCAAGGTATATTAGCTTTCAGTAACATCCTACTTAAATAACTTCCAATATCTGTCCTATATTCATTTCCAGAGCCACTCCAATACTTTAAAGTATTTCTTATGTTAGAATCCCACTTTCAGGTACCAAAATCTGTACTTTTTATTATTGCTGCATAACCAACTCTCCAAAACTTAAGGCCTAACAATAAATATCCATTATCTCATAGTATCCATGGTCAAGAATTCAGTAGTGACTTAGCTTGTGTGTTTTGATTTGGGGTCTCTCATGAGCCAAGGCTGCTATCTTCTGAAGGCTCAGCTGAGACGACAGGATTCATTTCAAAGATGGTTCTAACATTGTTGGCTGAAGGTTTCAATTCTTCCCCATGTGGGTCTCTCCATAAACTTCTTAAGCATTCTCAAGATATACTGGCTAGCCACCTCCAGAATAAGAAATAGAAGAAAACAAAGTAGAAGCCACAATATCTTTTATGACCAAGCCTCAGAAGTCACACATCATCATTTATTCACTATCCTATTGGTTACGTAAGTCAACCCTATTCAATACATAAGGGAACTATATACAGGACCATGAGCACCAGGATGTGGAGATCACTGGGCATGATTCTGAAGACTGACTATCATAATACCTGAAGAGGTGTCAAGAGTATTAAAAGAGTTAACATATGTAAATCATTTAGAATGGTGCTTGGCTTCTAATTAATGCTATTTAAGTATTTGTCATTATTTCCTCTTCTAGAAAGAGATGAGTACCTGTGGAAAAGTCTCATAAGTCTCTCATGGCCCAGTTCCCCCATGCATTAAGATGAATGGATTAAAAAAATACATTCTAAATCTTCCTCCTTTCTAAATTTATATTTTTCTGACACATTTTCACTTAATTAGATAAAATTTCCTGAGGTTCAGCTATAGGAAATCAGTCCCTTTTTTTATGGAAAAGAATGCCCTCTTCTGAATGACATTTACTAAAACTTGATTTTGTAAGAAATCACTTGTCTTCAAGTCTCCTGAAAAGCAATGCCATCCTTCATCACTGATCATACCATAATAAATTTTACAAGAAGTAAATATTCTAAAATCATTTGGATAGACTTTGAAATTGTAAATAAGCCAACTGATAAGATTAATGTGAGGAAGAAACATCAAAGCATAGGTTGTTAATGGCAATATATAGAAGAAAAAAGTGATTTGTCCTCAAAGCTTTGGAATTATCAAACTTGCCACACTGCTACCCAGAAAATACTCAAGGCAACAGCTTTCAAACCCTAATAATATATTCTGTTTCCTCAAAATCAAAAAGAATGAAAAAAATATCATTTTATAAACCTTAAAAGTATTGTCATATGGATCACTATATTTATTCTAATAACAATCCTGTGAGATTGAGTAACACAAATACAGTCATTTCTAAATTTAAAAAAAGAAAGAAAATGAATCAGGGAGATTAAGAGATGCATGAACAATAAGTCTTATAACACTGAAAAAATAAAATAAACATATTTGGGGAAAAAAGAAAAAGAAAAAAGAAAATAAAATAAAATAGCTTTGTTCAGTGGGATAAAAAAAAAAAAGAAATTTGCAAAAAATCATATACCTACCAGTGACAGAGATAGTTTCTTGAATAAAAATACCAGGAATTTTCTACAATATCATATTTCTACAGTTTCTACATGTTTCTACAGTGATACAAGAAGAATGTGCAATTTCTACCAAAATCCTAAGCAATGAACCTCACTTATTTTCCAAACTGTCAAGTGTTATATTACGAACAGCTAAATCAAATCATTTAAATAGCTCAATTTGAAGACCTGAAGGAGAGAGGGGTATAAAAGAGCTACAGAGCTGCAGACCCAAAAATAAAATCGCCAAGGGCAATAGATTAATGAGACAAAAGGTCAGGAAGAGGACAAACATCCAAAATAGGAACCACTATTTTCCTGGATTGGTATTTTCAGTATCCACAAAAATGATCTGTAGAGAAAATCTTCCCAGGAGCAACTGATTTGAAATGTGATGTTGAAGCGTTACTGAAGAAATAAATGTACTTTGGCAAGTATGTTTGTATGCATCTGTCTATCTGGCTTAGCTGGCTAATAACACATGGACAAATGAACAAATGAATCCCCAAACGATTGTGTGGCAGTGTACAAATAAGCATACAGTAAAAAATATAAAATAAGTATATATGAAAATTAGAAGAGAAAGAAAAAGGAGAGAAATAAGACAAGGTAAAGCTGCAGTACATGGCATAAAGTCTCATGAATTTTGTCAAACATCATCCACAGGTTTAACCCAAAGCTTCCCAGCAGTCAAGGAAAAGAGGGCAATGTAATCAGATACCAATTCAGTATCCATCCACTGAAAACAGATGAATTTCTCAGCAGATGTACACCAATTTCTGGTTCCGAAGCCTGAGAGAAATGACACTCTTCAGTTATCATAAAAAGAACACTGTAGGTTATACAGATACTCTCTTGGTCCTCGGGACAGCCAGAAAGACTGAGTAAAGCAAGATCTGATGGAACACCAAGTATAAAAACGGTTGGAAAACACTGCTTTAGAAACAGTGTTGCCAGGATAGGAATAAGCAATTGATCAAGAATTGCCTGAATGATAAAAACCCTTTAGTCTCATTCTACTGCTACTGAACAACTTTCTCGAGTAATCTAATCTCTTAGGTGATCCTATTCTCCAGGAAATGTCCATACAATTAAGCTGGTCACAGTTCTCAGGCAAAGTAATTTTTTTTTCCATTGCAGAATACGCCAGAATTCTGGCTTAAAATCAGTTTCCTAATGCCCTTCTGATTCTGAGTCCTTAAAAAACTCCCTTCTTATTATCTGCCTAGTATTCCTTCAAAGAACACTGTTGAACTCCATTTCCAAAATTCATTTTTTCCGACCTTTCTATTTCCTTCAGATGTAGTTACTGCCTTTCTACCTATTTGAGGTTAACTTGACATTTAAAATTGTGCCTGGTTTTCTAGTCCGATCCTGCCCAGGGTACAGTCTGTGATTCCCCTTCCTCCCTGACCTACAGCCACAGCCCATAGCACCACCCACTGCTAGGCCAGATTGTGTATCCTAGAGTCAGAGCAAGGGTCTCACTCCACATCTCCACTTGCTCTGGAAGAAATTCAAAAGGACTTGTGATTTTGCATACTATGAATCAGTTCCCTGGTACTTAGTCACGATGGATGTACTAATTGGTTGTTTCTGCACTAGCAGAATTTGTACCAGATCCTGACCTTGTAGATCCTATCAGAAAATAGGTCAATATACATCCACACTGAAACTGCCAGGAAACCCTAAATCCATCACAGCACTACAGAAGACACACTGCAAGAAGCCTCAGAGAAACATTTCAGCTGGCATAATGGAGCAGAGCTTGAGGTCACAGTTGCTACAATGGGGTCACAAACAAGGTTCTGTAAATGGACCACAGCCAGAAAGCTATGAACAATTTTCAGATGTGAGCACCAAAGTTCTTCACACACTGGTCTCTTCCACTGCTGCACTGGAGGTAGTAATCACTGCCAGCAGGAGCATCTTTAAAAAGAACTGGAGTGAAACATATCGCTAAATGTATTTTACATAGATTTCCCAAAGCTACTATAGACAGAAATTGCTTTGTAATCTTTGCCATCACTGCAGAGCCAATGTACACAGAGGCAATCTAAAATCTAGCCTGGATCCTCCATGATCAACATTTTACTTACTAAATTGAAATAAAAGTACTGTAAATAGCAAACATCACAGTCATGGTTCCCGTTCTTAGGAATGCCAGTCTCAATAAAGTAAGTTAACTGAATAATATATACCAAAGATGGCAAATAACTGGCACACTTGCTTCCACTTCCCCCATTGTTGTTTTTTCCAGCAGTCTTTCCCACCAAGGCTTCAAGAGGTCTCAGAACTCTTATTGACACAACATACCAGAAAGTCACTACTGATTTAACAGACTCAGCGAGAGTGGAAATTTACTGACTACTCCTGCCCCAGACACTACTGCCATCTTCTGCCTCAGAAGCTGGAAAATAACTTTTTTTCAAAATATAAGTCTTACTGTTCTCATAGTGGGTGGAGGTTTAAGTTTTTCCAACTTCTAACAGGAGATCCAAGGATATGAGCTCTACATATTATACCTCTTATCTGAAAACGTAAAGGCTAGTAGTTAAGAAACTGGCCTACAGCCTTGTTACTTCAATTATATTCCTTAGACCAGTAGCACCTGCAGCACCTGGGAGCTTGTTAGCAATGCAGAACCTCAGTACTGATTGGGACTTACTGAATTAGAGTCTTCTTTTAAAGATCCATATTCTTTGATTCATGTGCACATTAAAGTTTGCCTAGACTAGAGGACACACAACAAAATACAATTTTTTCTTTCCCAATAGCTTATGATTTTCATGCAGGTAAAATTCAGCACTCCAGGTTTAGTAACATGTTTTTTGGTCTAGATTCTACATTCAGACTGTCTATCCTTTTATTTGAATATATGTGGGGTACAACTAAGCACCCAGGGTAAAATTCATTTTTCCAATGATAATAAGAAATAGATGATCTGAGTACATAATGATGATTAAGGCTCTTAAAAAATATCTTCTCATTCAATACTATAAACATTTCAGAAAATAACATAACAAATGGGAAAAATCACTAAATGTTAAAAATAATATAGAGTTTTAAATGACAAAAATTCAATTTTAATTAAAGTGATCAGTGAACATTACTACTGCAGTGAAAGATTCTCTAGGGATGTCATTTAAGAAAACAAGCATGAATCTTCTTACATGGGGTTTCTAAGTATGATCACCATATTTTAGGTGACTAGTTTAGTGGGATCTTTAATTTTGCATTTTTAAAAACAGTTGACTTTGGGACTGCATTCAGAGTTGATTAGCTTCAAAGTACTGGCTTAAACTCACTCAACCCTCAGAAATTGCTATTGGGGCCAAAGGAGACCTTTTCAGTGGCCAGCAAACTTATGTCCATGATCTAACTAGCCAAATTCTTAGTGTTGGAATGCCTTGAAAGATAAAAAAAATCAAAATCTAGTTAAGTGAGCAGAGAATCAGTGCAAAAGGAGGTATACTTGGTGGGGGGGGGTCCACTTTCCTAGAGTCCACGTATCCATTATTCTTCCTTGAACAAATCTTTCAACGAGTAGCAACAAAATCAATTAAGTATTAGCTTTCTTAGTACAATTCATTCCAGCCTGTATCTCCCAGCTGGACTGAGCATTCCCAAATGTCCACAGCCACACGTTAACTGTACAGTTCCTATGCAACTGAAAACCTTACCCAAGTGGTACTGATTTCTAATACAGAATTCATTCTCAAAGACAACCAACCTTTACAAAAATTGACCCTTTACAGAGCACATAGTTAAAACCTAGCCTTATATTTTGCGATGTTGCAAATATCTTTCTAATAAAGAGTTCTCCAGAGAACTCATATACTCTGTAAACAGATTTCTTAAAAGCTCTGGAGATAGCTAAAAAAGGAACTACCTGCATGTGTGTTTGTGGAAGTTTAAAACATATGTTTAAAACATAAAAGCAGCAATATCCTGAACTGCTCAGAAGAGAAACAGAACTCCTACCTTTACAAGTATTAGGTTACAAAGAAGGGTTAAGAATTCTTTTTCCTGAACACATTCTCTAAACACATAATGGGGGCTTTACTAATGAAGCCATTCTCCTCATGGTGGATCCTGGCTATTTCTGGTTTGGACCCTATTAGTCTGTACATGTTCTTTATGTTCAAATATTTAACAGAAAAGAAAAGGGTGACTTCCCGGAGAATTAAGAGTCAACCTCCTGCAAAGACTTAATATTGAATATCTTGTTGTCTAGTGATATACGAAGCATCTGTTCAGTCATAAATAAGGGAAGCCCAAGACCAAATGCAGTAGATTAGAAGTGATTAAGTATATGTGCAAAGTAGAGAACATCAGATTTCTGATTCATTTGTGCATATTATAACTTTTATTTATCCACTGTGATAGCTCAATTAAATTACCTGAGAGCCAAAGACTTTAAACTCAAGAAAGTCTCACTTCAGCAACTATCATAATTGCCTTAAGAAACAATGTCAAATAACATTATACAGTCAACTCTTAATTATGCATGTTAAGAGAGCCCAGAGATACAGGGGTAATTGGCATTCTAAAGTAATCCTTGAACTTCATTTTAACTAAGAGTTAAAGCCTCTCTCATGACTAAACCTCTTACCTAAACACTGAATGTAGGAAAATTGGCAAAATATGTAGTTTTGCTATCCCTTGACTACCCTTGGTTGAAACCCAAAATTATCAGCAACTAAAGGAAGGTGGAAGAAAAGCAAAGGGGCCAGATAATTCATAAATTGGATAATAAAATTGTAAAAAGTTAAGAGTCACTTATATTTACAAATGTGATTATTTGGAAAATTCTTTGTAAGACAGGTTTTATGCAAACTGCTATATATTGACAGTTGTGACTCAGCAATCTCCCTGAAAATTAAGTAAACCTAAAAACTGAGGTATGTTGAAGAAAAAAGTTAACTCAGTGTGATTGTCTCATGCTAACAACTGAACCACGTGTTAGAGGAATCATCTTAATGCAGACAAAAATAAGATGCCTGGCCACTACCAGGGACACTAAATAACTTTACACTTGATGGAAGTAAGTTCTGAAAGAATTGCTGACTCATTTCTAAATTTAAAAAGGAACATTATTGGAAAAGGCAGCTATTTAGAGCTATGAATAGTATAAAGCCTCATTTAAGACACTGAGGTACCCACAGATTTCATTTAAATTGATTTTGAACTATTCAAACTTACATTCCTATAAAAATGTTTGCCTTGCATAAAATACTACATATTATCTTTGATCTTTCCAACTAAGTTCTTCAAAGCTCCCTGAAGCACCAATGTGTACAGAGCCTTAATCAGGACAGGTGGAACAGTTTGCCAAAGCCCACAAAATGAATCGCTGTTAGATCTCTGAAGTCTTGAATTAAAGCTGGGGCATTCACAGTTGGACAAAAAATAGGGTAGGTTTTAGAGTTTCCTTGATATCTTTGAGAAGAAAACAGATAATCATTTCTCTCCTACCTGCCTGAAAAAAGTAGGGATCTTTTTCTCATGAACTCTCTAATCTCTCCAGTACAGTTAAGTCTGTAAGTCTAGAGGACGTGAGCTCAAAAGCCGTCCCAAGAAATAATGAACCTAATTAATCACATATTGCTATTCCATTTTTCTCATATTTCCACTGACAATTGTTCATCACTGTCTGATTTCTTCCTAACATCTCTGAGCCTTTCAGCTCACCAGGTCATCATTTAGTTGCTTCAAAATAAAAATGCATAATTGTTATTAGCCAAAAACGAAACTACATAGGAAGTTGATGCTTACAAAACAAATCATTTAAACACTGGACAACTGAAGCATCTACAGAATCACAGGCTGAATGCTCTGAGCTTCAGCTCATTAAAAGCAGAGGTCTTCCCCTGTCTCCTAACTTTCCTGACTGAATTGATTCACACGGTATTCTGAAGGCTGGGGCTTATTTAGGAAAACCTAAGGAGGGTTAAATCAATTTGTTGTACCACCTTAACATAAGACTTCCATTCAAAGTTTCCAGAGTGGATACTAAGTACAAGATTCCCGAAGGTTCTTCCAACAGGAACACAGCCGCCTAACTCCTATAAATGGTCAAGTCTTTTCAGCAGGTAGCTATCGGGGACACGGCGGCGCAGACGCCACCTTGAGGTCCAACAGGCGTCTGGGCCAGCTGGGCGGCCACAAACTGCACAGGGCGCCTGGGATGAGAAGCCCGCGCCCTCGCCCCCAAACCCGTTACCAAAGGAAGCGCCTGGAGGACGCGCCTACACGTAAGGATACGCTCCAAGTAGTAGGCGCCCTCGGCGGCCACCGCATCCGCGGTGTCCCCAGCAGCCGTGAAGTCCACGCCCAATGCTTCTTCCAGCACCCGCAGGGCGGACGTGGGCATCCCTGGTTTAGCAGCCATCGGAGGTGCTCCCGGGCCCCGCCCCCCGGACAGCCTGGTGCCTCCCTGAGAGCAAAAGCGAAGACGCTTCTCCACAACCGCACGCAGCTCTCGCGAGAGTCTGACACTCCTCACTCTCCCACCAGGCAAGCTCTGCGCTCTGAAGGGCGGCCCCAGCCCCAAAGCGTTGGTGCCCTCTGACCTTCACAGGTTACCATGGCAACGTTGTTGCCGAGTTACCCTGGGACGCAGTTCCTGGAATGGACGCGAGGAGGAGCAAGAAACAGTTCGCTTGGATTTATTTACATTTTCTTCCCAAACCAGCTTTTTTTTTTTTCTTTTTTTCCCCCGTTTCCACCCTAGCGATAATTTCTCACTTCATTTTCTTCCCTTTCTCCTGGTTCTTACATGCCCACCATATCACCCTTTAATTTTATGTGTGGAGAGTCCCAATTGTTCCCAGCGAAGACTCCTGGAAAAGAGAAAGAACATTAGTGCCGGGAGGAGAAAAATAAAGTTAGAGAAGTCATTATTGAGAGACTGACGCAGGGGAACTAACCTCAGTCGCTTAGCAAAAAAGACCTAGGGTAGTCACCTTAGTCAATTTCCTTCTTGGGCTCCTTTAAAATATTTATCTGGACATCTGTTTTGACTTCGATTTCATACACTGGGGCTTGAAAGAGTATTTGTAGTGTTGACTCTTGCCAAGAGAGACACTTTCATAAGAACTACGAGGTACAAATGGTCCTAACACAATGTGTTATAAATGATATTTGCCCAATCGTGTGCACTCCTTTTGCGATGACTGACTCTCAGGTTTGTATTGTGTATATGTCAGAAGCATCTGCTGGGCTTTTTTCTTTGCAGATTCTTTTCCATTCTATGTTTCTTGATGAAAAATGGATGCCGTATTGGAATATAAGAAACGCACAGAAGATCATAGGGGAAGGAAGGGAAAACTGAATGGGAAGACATCAGAGAGGGACATAAACCATGAGAGACTCTTAACTATTAACAGGATTCCTGGAGGGGAGGTTATTGCGTGATGGACATTAAAGAGGGCATGTAATGTGATGAGCACACTGGGTGTTATTATAGGCAACTGATCAATTCTTGAACTCTACATCTAAACCCAATGATGACCTGTATGTTGGCTAATTGAATCTAAATTAAAAAAAGAAAACTGGATGCCAAAGAGCAATTCATATAATTATAAAAGCTTCCATTTATTACCAAAAAAAATAACTGATAACTTCCTAATAGGTGGTTGAGAGCCTGGGTGTTGGAACCAGAGAGGCTGCATTCAGAGCCTGGCTCCAACACCTACTAGGTAGGAAACCTTGGGCAAACCACTTACTGCCTCTAGCCTCAGTTTCCTCATTTATAAAATGAGGATAATAATAATACCTACCTGAAAGCATTGTTGCAAGAGGTAAAATATAAAGAATTAAGAACTTACCAAGCACAAAGTAGACACTAAGAAATAGATTTTTTTCTATTGAAGTTAGTTGCTTAGTTTTGTTATGTTTTTTAGATTAACCAAGGGTCACAATTAGTCATAATATTCCCTTGTTTCTTGTATCTGTTATTTTAATAACTTACTCTTTGTCCTTGATGTCTCACATTAAACGTATCCTTGATGTTCATTAAATGCAAGGAACAAATATAAGGGGCTGAAAATATGTTTAATAATTAATTAATTAATTAATTGTTTAAAAATTTGACTTAAAATATTGAGTGATATGCTGATCCCAAACTGGATATTATATTTGTAAGAAACTTACATATATAGGAATATTTTCAAGACAAAACTTAAATGATTTTAGAAACATGTAGCACTCAGAGCACCTGGGTGGTTCAGTTGATTAAGCATCTGCCTTCTGCTCTGGCCATGTTCTCGGCGTCTTGGGATCCAGTCCCATATATCCCACATCAGGCTCCCTGCTCAGCTAGGAATCTGCTTCTCCCTCTGCATGCCCCTCCTCCTGCTTGTGCACATGTGTTCTCTCATTCTCTCTCTGTCAAACAAATAAATAAAATCTTTAAAAAAAACTTTATAGAAACAAGCAGCACTCAAAAAAGGGGAAGGTTTTAATAGAGCCATAAGAAAATAAATAAATAATGGCCATTATCCACCACTTTCCCAATGGCCATTGGGAAAGATTCTCATCAAATAGCTTTTTATTTTTTTTATTAAAAAAATATTGTAACTCAAAAAATATCATCACTGCACTCCTCAAATTTTTTTTAAATCTGGACATCTTATTCTGTAAAAATTCCAAATAACTGAAGTATAACTTCAGAGTTCCCAATCTGATTGTATCAGTTTCATGGATTTTAAATTGGCAAGTCACCCAAGATATTTTTGGTTCAACTATAATTTGAAAACATTTCACAGGGACCTACACTAGGGTATATTCAAAAGTTCAAATTAGAAGCATCTTTAATATTTTATTTTTTAACCTTTAGATCTCTACAATAAACATGTAATTTTTTAAAGCAATGCAATAAAAGCAAAAATAATCTTAACAAATATAAACGGAACCAATAATTGCCTTCAGATAAAAAACAGTATATAAACTTTTGTTAGAAGTCTAATATCTTAAAGCTAGTATGTCTTTGCAAGGTATGACTTTTAAATATTTTTATATTGGAATTATTGTTCTGTTAGTTGCTGTTTAATTTTAAAAGGGTGTGAATGCCTCACTAAAAAAAAAAAAAACAACTTTAGATCATAGTAGTGGTTACAGTTATAACGCTGCCCTACAGTCCTGCTATCATGTAGTCTTTCTATTCTATAGTCCTTCTTTTTTAAAAATATTTTACAACCTTCCTTGACGTGGTAAAAAAGAAAGTAACTTCACATTTTTATGAATGAATGGCAAGCTCTCTAGTTTTCTCTTGAATATGTTCCTGAAAGAGGTAAATAAAGAAAACCAATGGAGACAGTCAATATAAAGCCACAAGTACAAAGGACAACAGATTTTATTTGATCCCAGCCTAACTGCTCCATTTTTATAAAAGTGAAATTATTTTTAAAAGCAAAACCAGTAAGTAACAATGGATTTATTCTCCCCATTTGTAGTTTCAAAGCAGAAAATATTCATATGCAAAAATATAATAAAGTACTATTCAACTTTCACAAGTATGAGTGTTAATTTACTTCCAATAGAGACCAAGTCATTTACTGATGCATCTCTTTATAAAAGTAACTATTTTATTTTCTTTCAAAATTTCACAGTAAATGGTAGCCAGTTTTAGAATTTCAGAATTTATAAGAATTGTATAAGTAATGGTCATTGACTGTGGTGAAAATTATCATTTTTCAAGAATACATCTATATTTTCCCTTTTTATACAATTAAGCCTTTAAAAATCCATGTCTCCTGTACTCTCAGTTCAAGTAGGTCAAACATGTTCAATCCTCTGATTCTGAGGATCACAAAACCCTGGGTTAAACTGGTAAAAATATTCCATTCCATTTGACTACCATGAACAGTTCCTGAGTTGGCATGTATTTTAAAAGGAACCAAGGATACATGATGGGAATTTGTTGGGAATTCTGATAAAGAGACTCTTGCTCTGTTCCTTGGGACTTATGTTCCAGAATTGCCACAGCTACCTTGTAAGTGTGAAGAAAATTTCTGTCCAAGAATTGAGTCAATGTGAAAAAGCAAAAAACCCCAAGTCCAGATAAAATCACCTGAACCTCTAGTACACACATATTTCCTTGTTCTGTTAGCTGAGAACCTAGAAACAATATCCCTGTAAAAAATGAGTACATTTAGGACAAAACCTTGGTTTCTAGTACCATTTTCCAATAAAAGGGATAGCCATTTGGCAATTCTCCAATTGGAGAATTGATAAGGAAGTATATGCTTCCTTATCAATTATCAATAATTGGTTCATTATACATGGTCTCCAATTGGAGAATTGCCAAATGTCAGGCTGAGCTGAGAGTATATGAGTTGAGCCTGAAGAATCTTACAGTGCCAGAAAGTAAATGTACCCCCATCACTAAAAATTTATAATAATAGAGTACATTAGAGATAGGAACCAGTCGAAAGAGTTCCCCCAAAATATGCAAAGCTAGAACAATTTGAGCAATGAAATTAATAAAGTAGTATTGGAGTATAACCCAAAGTATAAAACAAGTACTTATGAGTCCCTTTGATATAAATAAATGATCACATACATAAAAAAACAGGAGAGAATGGACACATCTCCTGTCAAGAAGAATTCCAAATAATATATGTAGATGTGCCACATTGTGGGAGTGGAGCCTAATTCCCTACCCATTAAGTGTGTGCTGCACATGGTGACTTTCTTCCAACAAATATAATATGGAAAGGGGGGAGTGGAAAGGGTAACTTTAAAATGGAGAAACTTGGCAAACTATCTCAAAAACCCATGACCCCAGACTATGAGAAAAACATGAGACAAATCTCAGTTAAGGGATATTCTACAAAATATCAGTACTCTCTAAAATAGTCAATATCATCAAAAGCAAGGAAAATGTGAAAAACCATCACAGACATAATGGTTAACTGTAATATAAGATCTTGGAACAAAAAAATGGACCTTAAGTAAGTACTAAAGAAATATGAATAAAGTATGGATGTCAGCTAATAATAACATATCAATATTGGTTCATTATACATGGTCATTATACCATATTCATGTAGGATGGTAATAACAGGGAAAACTAGGTGTAGGTATATGGGGACTTTTTATACTATCTTCACAACTTCTTGGTAAATCTAAAACTATTCTAAAATTAAAAGTTCATTTAAAAAAATTACTCAAATCTTTATTCTGATAATGCCCTAAACAAAATTCATCCCTTGACATTTCTCTTACTTAAAACAATAAATTACTTTTGCTTCAGCAAATTTCTGTTGGGCTTTCTATCACTTACCATTCAACAAGACTCAGGTCTTATCTTTATTATTTTCACATTGTTTAAAGGTATACTTTACTGCTATGGGTTTGTTTTTTTTTTTTCCTAAAAATGTCTGACATAACATATCTATGAGTATTTAACACAAAGATGGAAGAAACACAGTTTCTTTTCACATGTAGTTGGAAACTGATGACTTATTTTAAGAATTCCAGGGCACCCTCTTCTATCTTGTCTACTGATCACATACTTCCTTATCTATGGACTGAAAAGAGAAAGATAAAAAGAAGTAGCCAGTTTAAAGGCAACAACAATGGCAGTGATTGGAAAGAGAGAGAAATTGTGTAGAGAACAATGCAAGTTAGAAGTTGTAGTTGAAGCAGGGGTAGGTAGAAAAGGAAGTCCAACATAGGAGAGCATCATGACAATTCCAACAGTAAATATCAAATGCACATCTAATGCCCACATCTAGCAATGGAAGCTTGTGGAAATTCCTCTGTCCAATATTCAGTAGGGTGTATAGCAATTTCCAAGACAGCCTTGTTAGGTGGACCTTTCTTTTAGACATTGCAAGCTTAAATGCCACATTTCCATAACTAAAAGCAACAGAGCAGACTTATCTAAAGCGTTTTGTAATCCCTAATTGATTATATTTCTTAGCATTCCACAGTGATCCATGCCAGTAGAAATAATGAAGGAAGAAAAAGAGAAGGGAAGGGAAGGGAAGGGATGGGAAAGGAAGGGAGGAAGGGAGGGAGGAAATGAAGGAGGGAGGGAGAGAGGGAGAAGAAAGAATGAAAAGAAAACAAAACCTTCTTCTTAGACATATACCTGCAATGCTCAATTCTTTGGGGAAAATGGGAAACAGAATTGGAATTTTCCTTTTTTAAAAGATAACCCTTTTATTGTTTGTTGTTCCTCCAGTAGGAGAGTTGGGCTGGTAGTAGAAAAGCCAGTTAACATACTGTATTCAGAATGGTCAGTTTTGGGGAATGCTGGCATAGAGAGTTGTGTGTCAAAGGATTTATCAAAGTCAGAAGGCTGAGTGTAAACTGAGAGTCCAGAGACAAGACACATGCAAATCAGAAGATTCAGGCAAAATCAGAGTAATGGATTAAATGGTGGGTAATAGATAAAAATCCAAGATACATATGTCAATTCTAGAAGAGTCAGATTTTAATTATTATAATGAAAAATGTCATATATGTTATGGTAAATGAATTCTTTAGTTCAAATCCACATTTGCTTTAAACCCTACATCCCCCACCCTCCAGTTCTGTCACTTTTTGCTGTTTTGGTAAATACTGCAACTAACATGGTAAATAGGAATACTTATTTTATACCTTTATTATAAGAATTTAGAGGAGCTTGATATGTATGAAGCACAATGCTTGGCATACTATAAATAAACAATAAAAGATCACAATTTCTAACTGATTAATTACATTTTACTCATTGAACATACCTACATTAAAGAACTATTTTGTGCTAGGCACAACACTAAGCTTAAGGAAAGATATAAAAATACACATATTTATTCTATGCTACAGAAATATTAGCGTGGCAAATATCTATTTTTTAATCTAGATTTTTTTTGGCATTAATAATAAATTGACCTAAGTTCCAGATGCACCTTCCTCCAACCTCACACAGATACACCATGATTTTGAGCAATTACATATTTTGTTTTTTTTACCAATATTTTAAGAGCTAACTGGGCACAAGGAGGTGTTTCTAAAGCTTTACTAATATCTGCAGGAGAAAAATAATCTATGTTTTACAAAAATATCAGAGGGATTTCGATAACAGTTGTCTAACGCCAAAATAAAGCAGGAGAAACGAGATCTAAGCAAGGGTAGCAACAACTAAGCTAACAATTATGAAGGCTCTAATTTTCCATATTTTAAGTAGAAATCTATGGGAACTGACATCCTGCCAATATTACCTAACATTTCTCTTGCATTTACAGAATATTATTTTTAAATTTTTAAAATTATTTAATAACTCCAATATCCAGAAAAGGTTTATTTATGTAAATATACTTATTCTTTATCATTTTTCATATTTATATACTTTAAACAGTCAATGCCTTGCAATAATTTCTTTTTTACATAGGAACATTTGAAATATTAAAACAAATAGAATATAAAATATTCATATGACTGAACTTAGCAGCAAGAGAACATTAGGTAGGGATTATTACTAGATGATCAAGAATTTTTTAATAAACATATCGGAATGTCCAATGGCTACTGAATTGAATATTTGAATTTAGAAGGAAATAAATATTTAATTTTCTAAGAAACTTCTGTCATGAAAAAAAATCTTTAATAAGATTATTCACAATTTTGGCTTCTGAGAATAAAAAGTAATCTGGAAAATATTTCTGAAAATCCCTCTTCCTATATGATTTTGTGACTGTGAAGGCCATTGAACCCACTACCACTCACAGCACTCTCAACCATTAGTCTTCATTCCTTGACAAGTCTGAACTATATATAGTGTCTTTTTATGTTTCTTATCATTTCAACTTATGATATTGCTAAGTGTCTTTTATCATTTTCTTCTTTTCTATATTTTTGGCCAATCTTTTTATGTTTCTTATCATTTCAACTTATGATATTGCAAAGTGTCTTTTATCATTTTCTTCTTTTCTATATTTTTGGCCAATCTGTGAGAACTGTTTGTAATTACTGATATTGGGTTTTAGTCTATAAATTCTATGATACATATTTTTCCATATTTATCATCTTGTTATTGACTTTATAATATATTTTGAAATGAAAAACTTTCAATTTTTCTGTAGTTAATTATGGTTATATTTTCTTTTATGTCTTGGTTAATATTTTGCCAAATCGTAGATACTATAAACACTCTCCTAAATACTAAAAACTCCTAATGTTCTAATTTTTTATTTTCCACATTGGCCTTTAATTCATCTATGGTTTATTTTATGTAGGAGATAAAATAGATTCTTACCCAGTGGCTAGTCAATAATATCAGAACTTTTAAAAATATTTTCTCCTTTCCCATTGAATATATCATCATTTTATAGTGAGATTTATTCATGAAACACTTATTCTTATAAATTGTTTTTTCCTATACCAATGCCATACTGATTTGGGTTTAGTGTTTTGGTTGTTTTTGTTGTTTGTTTTTCAGATATAGCATTTGGATATCTAGAACATCAAGACCTCTTTCCTATACTTCTTTTTTCTTAGCTAATTTGGAGCAATAGACATTCATATTATTTATACATGCCTCCTCCCTCCCAAAAAAAACCCACCTTGGAATTCTAACAAAAGCTGCATTGAATATATATATTAATTTTAGAAGTATTGACTTCCTAATAATGTCTTCCCATCCAAGGACATAGTATACTTTTCCATTTTCTCAATTTTGTTTTATGTCCTTCAATAAGATTTTATACTTTTACATCACGAACTATTCCAAAGGTATATAAAGTATGATAAATTATTTACTATGTGCATTTTACAGAAATTAAATGATTCTTTCACTTAAGAAACATTTTATATAAAACAACTCCCAGTTACGAGGAGTTCCTTGATTTAAACCACTTCATTTTGTCTTGCAAAGCATTATATATGATTTCATTTCATTTGATTTATCTAATAGTTATTGAATTTAATCAATCTTCTCTACAAACTATTTTCAGATAAAATTCTATTTAATGGTTTGTTCCGTTCTAAATCATTTTCGATCAGTATACTTGTATTGATTGCTTTCTCTTGTTATATTGAACCACAAAATGTCAAAAAAATAAGGAAACATGGTATGTTCAAATAAAGAATTTAACAGGTTAACATCCAAATTGATTCAGGTTTGATTATTGCATACCACTTACAGGCTCCTATTTACCTTTAATTCTTTCCTTTCTCCTTTCTTTGCCTTCCTAATATTCAAATTTCAGATGATTTAAAACTCTATATGTGACTTTTTTGGTCTTCAGAAGAAATTAAGTCAAAAATATAATATTCAGGGCAACTGGGTGTCTCAGTCATTAAGCATCTGCCTTCAGCTCAGGTCATGATCCAGGGATCTTGGGATTGAGCCCCACCTCTGGCTCCCTGATCAGTGGGAAGCCTGCTTCTCCCTCTCCCACTCCCCCTGCTTGTGTTCCCTATCTCACTGTATCTCTCTCTGTCAAATAAATAAATAATATATATATATATACACATATAATATTCAATGCAACACATATTTACTGATTTCTTCCATGCACAAATAATGCATGGTTCCTTATTCCAAGAAGTTTATAACCTAATAGAGAATTCTACTTTAAAAAATTATTTAAGAAAAAATTATTTTTCCAGAAATATATAGCAGCATAAAATTAGAAAATGTTACCAAAATAATGAGAAGGGGGAGGAGACACAACTTAGGTTAAGAATAAAACAAAGACAAAAAAAAGAATATAACGAAGACCAACAGAAAGAACAAAATCCAAATAATGAGAAGAAAAGTGGATTCAATGATACACGATGGTGTGTGACCATGTAGAATACATTTTGAAAATAAGTTTTAAAAATTTATGGTGTTGGAGCACCTGGGTGGCTCAGTCAGTTAAACATCTGCCTTCAGCTCAGGTCATGATCCCAGGGTTCTGGGATTGAGCCCTGTATCCCACTCCCTGCTGGGTAAGAAGCTCACTTCTCCCCCTCCCTCCGCCTGCCACTTACCTTGCTTGTGCTTTCACTCTCTGTGTCAAATAAATAACATCTTAAAAAAAAATCATGGTGTCATAGTTGACTTTCTATTTAAAACTATAAACTGATCATATAATTCCAAGGTGTAAACCATCACCTTTGTTGCAAGTGGGTCTCTAAGCTTAGTGTTCAAACCAGCAGCAGCAGCACTTGGGAACGTATTAGAAATGCAAATTCTAGGGTCCAAAACAGACTTACTGAATCAGAATCTCTGAGGTGAGGTCAGTAATCATGTTGTAACAAGCTTCCCAGATGATTTTAATGGACACGGACGTTTAAGAACGATTCCCCTACCACATTTTCAACTAGTTTCCAGTGGTTGTCTTCAATGCATCTGGATGTAAAGGATGCAAAAATTGGTGCTTGTAAACAGGTGTTTTCTATGGTGCTTTCCAGTTTTCTCTGGCCAGTCATCAGGTGATGAAGTCACCAACAAGTTCAAGATAGCTCCTTATGAACTTTTGAGCTCTGGATAATCTGCCCCAAATGCTACGTCCTAGTCACAGAAATTTTCCCTAGGTGATAACTATGCCCACTGTTACTTTAATTACCACCCAAAAGGTGGTACACCTTTCACCCACTAAGTGAGACAATGACAATGACATTAATTCCACCTCCAAAATGGTTATTGTTTACAGTGCCCTGGGGGTTATCTCTCAGAGAGAATAAATGGCAATGGGTAGTCTATAAACACATATACCACACACAGAGAATGCATATCAACAGCCTTGGATTACACTTCCTAAAGAGCTGAGAACCTAAGCAACACAAATAAGAGAACCAATGAAACCCAAAAAATGCTTTTGCTCCTGAAAGGATGCACATAAGTGCAGAAGGAATATTTGAATTATTTCATCTACACAAACTTTTCAGAAGTGTTAAGTAAAATAATACAAACTTTAAGGCGAAAAAACAATTTACATATATGTATTTTTATGTATTATTTTTAGTGATTTTTGAACAAAAATATAGGCATATATGTCCTTAACCAAACTATGAACTTTATCATCTATGTTAGAACCTCACTGTCATCACCTGGCAGATGAAGGGAGACAAATGAAGATACATAGACAACTTTTGAACTGGCATTTAATGCCTGTCAGTGTCAAAATGCACAAGATATTGAGGAAACACTCAAGACCAAGAAGAGAATATTAGTAAGTATAGTACAGTCACAAATAGTGCAAGCTCTGAAGCAACATTTACCAGCAGGGTAACAATGGAAAAGT
Organism: Procyon lotor; assembly: GCA_028646535.1. Classification (NCBI taxonomy): domain Eukaryota; kingdom Metazoa; phylum Chordata; class Mammalia; order Carnivora; family Procyonidae; genus Procyon; species Procyon lotor. The sequence continues at coordinate 18,488,863 of CM053605.1, forward strand.
TACTTAACCCTTGTGAGTCTCAATGACTCATCCATAAAACGGGATTATAAAATAATTTATATGGAGCTATAGCAAAGTTTCCGGAACATTATAAGAGCTCAGTAAATCCTACATATTACTAACTATTTTTATAGACTAATCTAAGACAGGTGTGCCTCCCGGGGCTTAGCAGATCTGCCAAATTTCAACTACTAGGTGCAATGGAAAAGCAGAGCAAATTTCCTCTGAAGCACTCCCAGATGTCTCCCGCTAGATTTCTGTAGCCCTAGAGTTTTTCTTTCAAATTCTTGGGGAATTGAGCAAGCAAGAATGGGAAGCCTGAGGGCATTGATTTGCAAAGTGTGTGCCAGCCAGAGTAAATTTCACTAGCATGATTCCTTTATTTCTATTTATACCTATTCTAAAATAGAAGATAATTCTCCCCAATAGAACTAAAACTTCAGTAAGGAAATATGCTAACAGATGATCAAGGGAAGTGAGAGTCCCACAACTTCTCAAATAAACATCTCCAAATTTAGTGAAATTAAATGACAGTGAATGAGCAAATATACTGAGTTCAACCTGGATTTCATCTCACTGGAAATATGTGAAAAAATTTGATTATCTAATCACAAATTAAAAATGTGAATTATAATGTTTCAGTTAATCAACTCATAGTCTTGAGTTCCTGAGACTGCAGGAAGGATCCATTTTTCTTTCGGATGGATAGTCATACTCTAAAAACAGAATTACTTCTACATAATTTACCTTTTTTTCTAAAGATTTTATTTATTTGACAGAGAGAAATACAACAAGAGAGGGAACAAAAGGAGAGGGAATGATAGCGGGAGAAGCAGGGTTCCCACCGAGCAGGGAGCCCGATGCGGGGCTCGATCCCAGGACTCTGGGATCATGACCTGAGCCGAAGGCAGACGCTTAACGACTGAGCCACCCAGGCGCCCCTACATAATTTTATTTTTATAATTAAATAAATATGTACACACAAACAATATTTGTTATAAAAAGGACAAAATATAAAAAGAAAAATGTATAGTATGACACCATCCAAAAATGGGAATTAGTGATTAATTTTGTAGAAGTTAGTATGTTGTTTCATTTATTTTAAAGTATATTTACTCTCAAACTAATTCAACAGTATACCTGTAGAGCTACTGAACTGGAGCTAATTAGGTTATTATTCGGCTTCTCAGAAAGTATTTAATAATTGTAGAAAATTCAAAAAATAAATCAATTGCCCAAACCATTGTTAATTGAAACAGACAAGTCAAAAAATAAATCAGCATTATGTCAAAATATATCAACACTATTTTTGATTGATGGATTTCTCCTTTTGATGTAGCCAGCATTATTGTGTAGGAAATTTCCATTTGTAAATTCAAAAATACAGTTTCTTCCCTTTCTCATTCATCTCATCTATTATCTGAAAATACAAATTTTCTATTTACCTGTTCTTTCACCCATTTTCACATTCATCTTCATGGGCCAAGTTAAGCAGAAAAGAGAATGAGTACTCACTATTGAAAAGCTTCTAAGAAGTTATATAAGCACCCTAATTATTTCACATATAAAAGATACTGCAGTTAAGCTGCCAAAAATATTGAAAGCCGGCAACACTTGACTTAAAAGTTACCTTCTAATGTGACATCCATCCAAAGAGACTAGATTATTTTCTGCTCAGGCCATGGAGTCATTACAACTAAAGTACAAAACGTAATCAATCTATATCTTATTTATAAGAAATGAAAGTTTTTGACTTGGAAGAAAAAATCTCTCTCAATTGAATTTATTTCCACACCAAAACCAGATTAAACCAAAAGTGGAACATTTTCCTATTTAGAGTTAACCTTTACTCAGTGAATCACATATAAACTCCTTCTGATATATTTGAAATAACAAGTTTTAAAAAAAAAGAGGAGAGTATAGAAATTACACTAGTGATGGAACTAAAAGACAGAGCTTAGTTCTTTCCAGTATGAAAATTTTATTTACAAAATAGTCAAGGAATATATCTTATAAATCAAACCTTGGATTAATGAAATTTGGTGTTAAACTAAGAAAAAGCAAACCAGAAAACATTAGAGAATATTTTAAAAAGCTAAGTATTATAAAATCCCCAGCTATCTGGAACTCTTTGAATGCTTTATTATTTTGGACCCTCAGATTTTTTACAGGCATATAATGTTTTACCTCTGAAAGTTAAAGGACAAAATTTTGGTACATAACTGTTTCTAAAAGGTATTGTGCATTTCTCTGAATCCTTAAATAAAGAATTTTGCTGAAACTCTAAGTCAGCTTCCAGTTGATGAAGCATTATTATTATGAACATCTGCTATTTCACCATCTGTAAATCAAAGGCATGAAAGACTAGCCTATTTTAAATGTCTCTAGACTTTGTAGTCCTACAACAGCTTTCAGTAGTAATGTGGTTTCCTCCTTTGAGGATAAACTGCTCTCTCTTCTACACGCCATCAGCATGTCTACATAAAGTATCATTCTAGAGTTTATTTTGTTTTCTCTAATCTGTAGAGGACCTACTCAAATTGTGTGCAAAATAATAATAAATCTTTTGAAAAACCAATGAAACAAGGTGGCATTAAGCTAGGTGCTATTTCTTTAGCAGGAGGCCATCTTTATTTGCCATGTAGTGGAAGATAAAATTTCTATTTGGGTTAGGTAATATTGTGAACTGGTAAATTCTAAATAGGTATTGTCATTTTAGGAAAATACAATTAGCATCAGAAAAATAATATATTTAGATTCAGACTTTTAATGTAGACTAATTGATATAAAAAAACAAAAAAAGAAACCCTTTAATTTAAAGTATAAGTTATACCGGTGTTTTAAAGGCACTTACAGACAAAAATAAAACAATAAAAAATTCATATTTAAATTATGTTACAATTTATGCACTTATTAAGGGAGATTGTGAACAAACAAATAAATTGTTCCAGTAATTTTTTATGTATGTTTGATCTCAGAATCTTAAAATTATGGTTTTAGGCACGGAAACTTCAAAGATGATCCTCTTCCTTCCTTTCTTTCATAGATGTCAGCCTGATGCAGTGATCAAAGTGTGAGTTAATGGTGGAGCAAAGAGAACTGGAAGCCAATAAACTTACATCTAGGTTTTTGCTCTTATTAATGTATGTATTAATTAATGCTCAACAGAATAATCCTAATTACATCAACTGTCAATTCTCACATGAAGACTACCCAAAAAATTAATCAGTAAATAAATAAAATAAAAACAAAAACAAACCTGTTGATAAGCAAAGCTAAGTGCATTAAATTTACTTCAGCAAGAGATATTATCTTCTTGATTGTCTTAGTAATATTTCAAAGAAAGAGAATAGGGAAGAATAATACAGAGTTGTGGAGTCTTTTTCCAAATTATTTAAGGTGAGTCTTTCAAGGCAGGGGAGATCTAGTTAGAAATGGACAAAGTTAGTACCTTAATAGTTTAGAATCTGAGATGAAAGTCCTTTTTTTTTTAAGATTTTATTTATTTATTTGACAGAGGGAGAGAGATGACAAGCAGGCAGAGAGGCAGGTAGAGAGAGGGGGAAGCAGGTTCTCTGCTGAGCAGAGAGCTGGATGCGGGGCTCAATCCCAGGACCCTGAGATCATGACCTGAGCTGAAGGCAGAGGCTTTAACCCACTGAGCCACCCAGGCACCCCTGAGATGAAAGTCTTAAAGTAAGTCTTAATGATGTTCTAAGAGGTGAGTTCTTTATTGAGGTGAGTTCTTTATTCAGGTGAGCAAACTGGTATTCTGAAGAGTTATTTGCCCAGATGAGAAAACTGTGAAGAAAAAAAAATGCTTTGCAAGTATGTTTTAAAGCAAACAACCAAGATGTTTATTGGTTTGGAGTCTAATTTAAAATTTCCTGGCTCGAAGTAAGTAATGTTGACACAGGTAGTCTCACATTACTTTCTGAGATTTGGTATGAGCTCAGGAAAATTACTTAATCAGTTGATGTCTCATTTTTCTCATTAGCAAAATGAAGCCCAAGCTCTTATTGGCCTGTCCGAACATCTTGAATTCTTTATCTGTCAGTTATTGTCACAAAACTGAGGCCTTACAAGCCACTCCAAAATTTAGAAGCAAACAACAGTAAGACTTTCTTGCTTGCTTTCTTGCTTGCTTATGGATTGGTGAATCAACTGAGGTTCACTTGATCTATGCTTAACTCACTTAAGCTTGACTCCAAAGTTTGAGTTGAATCCAAGTATTTTCCAGGTGTCTTTCATCCTCCTTGAAAAGAAGCAACACAAAGAAGGTTCTTCCTCTTGGTAAAAAGAAAGAGCATAAGAGGGCAAATTCAACCACTCAAGCACATTTCAGGTCTTTGCACATGTTTGTAGTGTAAACCCTGATGGTTGGGGTTTTTTTTGCAATGTCTTTTTTGTAACATACGTGCTGACATAAGTTTCGATTGCCAAGGCACCCACTTCAAAGATGGCTGTCTTGGATAAATACATTGCCAACCACAGGACCAAATAAAGAACCAGAAAGTCCACCTGCTCTCTTAAGACTCCTTTGTTTTAGAGCTCTTGGTTGGTTTCAGTAACTGGCCATTTGACCACTTGTTTTATCTCTTCTTATGCTTTAAATGCTCACTGTTTTAAATTCGCCAATACAGAGTGAGCCCAAAAACGCTAGACCTCCACCCTCAATCCCAATAAAAGCAGAATTCCAGGTCTTCTCTCTTTTTCACCCTTTCTCTCCCCATGAATTTGTTGTGTGACAACAGGACTTAAAAAGTTTTTTCCCAAAGCTTCCTGATGGCAATTGCTGAGGATGCCTTATAATCATAAGAACCACAAAGGCCGATCCAGACACAGCTTTGGTTATGCATAGGGTGACAGCGGCACCTAACAGTGTCACATCTCATAAAATCCCCATTGGCCAAAGTGAAACTCAAAATCCAACCCAAAAATCTATCCAAACCAAAGTCCAAAAATCAAGTTGAAAAATCACCTGCCATGAGGCCATATAAAGGACCGAAGAATTGGGACCCAATTCCACCCACCAAATCCTTTGAAAGAAATATCCTTAAATTTAGTCTTCAACCAGCCTCAGTCAGAGATGGTTTGGCGTATTAGAAAGCCTCCGTGCAGGCATAGACAAGCACTCAAATGTGATTAACCTGGGTAGTTTCTCTCCCACATCATGCTTTGTATCATTTCCACAAATCAGTTTCTAGCCTGTTAGAATCTGATGAAATTTTTGGCATTGGGCCAAAGAATATAAAAAATACTGAAATACTGATTTCGCATGAGATTGTTTCAATGTTAAATCACTTAAATGTGCCCAATAAATCTATCTGCTTATAATGAATATGTAAGAGTCTTACAGAGCTTATGTAAGTCTATGAGACAAAACAACTTCAGGGGCCCTTGATTATTCCAGTAGTCCCAAACAGCTATCACTGTTCAAATTATATTCTTCCTTCTTTCTTTCCAAGCTCTCAGTTGCTATTTCTAATACTACAATGTCCTTTTGTTCCCATGAGCATACACTATGTTTTTGGTATAAGCATAGAAAAACTAAAGATTACAGGGTGAATTATGAACTACAAAATAATTACTTAAAATTCACATGAAAGTGATTAATGATTCAAGTCAAAATTATCTAGGCAGTTATAGTTTGTTATTTTTAAAGAAGACTATCTTGAAGTGGTTTTGGCTGTAAGTCCAAACGTTAGACCTGAAAGGATGAGGGTGTGAAATTATCGTGCCCACATTCTATGCCAAAATGCAGTACTAATACATCTCATGACCTCGTGATTAGACTGTCCTTTTGATTTTTTAATAACAACAGCAATTTATTCACCCTAAATAATAAATAAGTGATAAGAAGAGATAGGACAAGCAATATTGCTAAGAGACAATCTCATATTAAGAAAATATGCTCAAGTTAAATTTTAATTCTAAAGTGTTCAACAAAAGCCATTAATTCTAGAAAACAAAATCAATATTCCCACTTTTTACCAGCATCTTCTTTACTTACCAAAATTACTCGTATGAAATATGAAAACATAGAAGTATGGTGAATCCCTACTACTTTTACCCTCTCCATATTAACTATTATTTTTAAACCTTATACAATATTTCTGTTAAATTATAAAAATACTGATAACTGGTGTATTTATTTAAAATTATTCTGAGCATCTTCTGTATGCCTGGTGGCATGCTAAGCATCGGAGGTACAAAGTTGAAGAATGCTCAGTTTAGGGGTAATTGGAGTTTTTCTGGAAAATTGAACAGCTATGCTTTTTTTATTCAACCATAGCATGAGCACACCCTCTGAAACCAAGACTCGCTACCAGGCACACAAACTATCCATGGTAAGTGTCCAGGACTGCTGCCCTCTAGCAATCAATTGAGAGAATAACAATTAGAAAACAGCAAAAAACAGATGCATAAAGTACAAACCATACTCTGGGGAATTCAGAGGATGAACTCATCAGGCTTCATGGAAGATCTACTTTTGAATTTGCCTTGAGGAATCTAAACTTATGGCAAAGGAAAGAAATCACTGCTGGTAAAGAAAATCATTTGGTTGAAATATTGAATTAATAGAGTTTCTTAGTCCCATCAAGCTGTTGTCATAAAACACCATAGACTGGGTGGTTTCTAAACAACAGAAATTTATTTCTCACAGTTCAGTAACCTGGGAAGTCCAAGATCAAGTCTCCAGCATGGTTATGTTCCGATGAGGACCCTTCTCCTGGTCCGTGGTTGGTACCTCCTCCCTGTGGCCTCACAGGGTGGAAGAGGCTAGGGATCTCTCTCAATCCTCTTTCATAAAATACTAATCGCATTCATGAGGGCTCAACTCTCATTATTTAAGCACTTCTCAAACACCTATCTACTAATGTAATCACAATTGAGTGGTAGGATTTCAACATATGAATTAGCAGTAGGGGAGACAAACATTCAGGAAATAGCAGAGAGGAAGAATTAAAAAGTAGTTATAATAATTGCATTAAACACACAAGACAGTGCTTGTTATACACTTTCCACTCTCCCAAACTAACCCCTTTTCTACCTCATCCCTCCCCATTCCCCATACACTCCAAGTTAGGGAGTTGTTTCTTTGGTGGTTTTGGGTCGCATTGGGGAAGGTGTCCACCCATCCCATTATTTATTCAATCCAGCTACAATGACCTTCTTCCTGTTCTGTGGACAAAGCCATTTTGCCATCTCATTCTTGCCCAAGATCTTTGTACTGTTATAGCCTCCTCCTGGACATCTACAGGCTTTAAGGAGGAAAAGTCAAATTTCTACATTGATTATTGCCAGAAAATATTCCTCTTATTGCTTTAGAAAACATGAACGCTTTCTCCTCTTTTTGTTTCCTGTGACACAGTCTCAATCTGCCTCCACCTTCTCTTCTCCATCCCCCAACCTCTTCCCCTATGGCAGCAGCAACAGTTAAAATGCCTTAAACTACTGAACTTCATGTTTCAGGGCCTCCCATTTGTATGTCACTTCCAAGGCCTTGAGAGAGACCATAGGAATTATTTTCACTGGAGTTAAGTTTTTGTAAACTTGGTGAAAAAATAAGACGTTTTAACAACAATGAACCCATCTGTTTCCACTCTAATATCCCACCTGTGATATTTCTGTCTTGTTTAAGATGTATTATAGAGGCCACTGGTATTGGGGGGATCCTATTAAGGGCAAAGTGAGTTGAGAATATATTTAGTTTGAATAAAGTGGGCTATGTTTATATGGTTCAGAGTCATTTCCGTGTATAATTCAGTTCTTGCTAACCTCTCCGGTGTACTGTGCTCACTGTGTCCCCTTGTTTACTCACCACGGATTCTAACAGTAAAGTGAAAAGGTAGAGGTTTTATTTCTATATGAATGTGTCCAATGGCACCAAGAATTGAAAGAATGTGCAGCATGGAAGAAGAAAAAAGTCTGAAATGTGTGGCTCTAGAAGAAAGTCTGTGGAAGATTTTTCCAATAATCAAACCTGTAAAATTGTGAGCAAAAGATTCCATTCTCTTGGTTGATGAGCCAAAGCAGAAATGTCCTCCTCTCAAGAATCAGTTCAATAATGCAACATTTGCTATTATTAATTACTGTTAAACACTCTTTGTGTTTTGCTTCTTTTTTTAATGGCAATCGTGTGAACTAGAATTCATTAGAATCCATGTCTTGGATGCTGACTGGTAGCAGGAACTGAAAACAGAGAAATGCCGTTTGTAAGTCATATATTTTGCGCATTACAATATGCATGAGCATGACAAGTTGCAAGGGTGAAATAAACTTTTCTCAAATATCAGTAAGAACAAACAAATGTCAATTTAACTGTGATAGAGAAAACCTAAATTATCTTTTCCCTTTATAAAAAATAAGGTCAAATATTCATCATCGGAAGAGGTTATTTTTTTAAAGGTTTTATTTATTTCACACAGAGATACAGAGTACAAGTAGGCAGAGCGAGAAGGAGAAGCAGGCTCTCCACTGAGCAGGGAGCCTGATGTGGGGCTCGATGTGGGCCTCGATCCCAGGACCCTAGGATCATGACCTGAGCCGAAGGCAGCTGCTTAACCAACTGAGCCACCCAGGTGCCCATTGGAAGAGGTTATTAAAGAATCTCCTTCAGGACCAAGTGAGTGATGATGGAGCAGGGAGATGTAGAGAGAAGAGTAGACCTCTAAATGAGGTTGATAATCCAAGAGGAAAGAAGAATGACTTACTGTCTCCCTGAAAGAGGAGACATTTGACAAGATGGTTGTCATTGATGGGGGTCCACCCAACACGTGCATGGCCTTTCAGGCCTATAAGACACTCCCCCACCCCCGCCACGGGCTTGGTCAGCTTGTGGGACTTGTGGGAGAAGCTAGAGCTTCTCACACATGCCACCATGTCACAGAGCAGGAGAGCAATGATGGCAGCAGGGACAGCTGGACAACCTGAGGTAGCCCCAGTAACTTTTTCAGTATCCAAAACTATAGGCCAAAAGGAGTGTTATAAACAGCTAATTAATCAATACATTGTATTTCTTCCTGTATTTTGTGGTATTTTTTGTATTTTAAAAATCTGTGATTTATTATAACTTTTTTCTCATTCAAAATAATTCTGAGCTTTTATGCTTAACTTTATTCATACTTCTGTATTTCTTTTCTTAAGGAGAGACTGCAAAATGATACAAATGATACAAGTTTCAAGCCCTAAAAAACTGAAATCTGCCCCAAATATATTATAAGTATTTACATAGAGTTTCAGGGTCTAGAGTAAAGAATAGAACTAATACTGGAAAAGTAAAGTACAGCAGATAACAGAATTGAAGAGAAAAAACTTATATAGTAGTTTTTAATGAGGTATGGGCCATTTTGCCTCCCAGGGGACATTTGGTAATGTTTGGAGACACGTTTGATTGTCATAACTAGAAAGAATGCTATTGGCATCTAGTAGGTAAAGGTCAAGGATGCTGTTATAATACACAAAACAGTCTTCCACAGCTCTCCAAATTATCTGAATTTGTCCAAGAATTATCTGCTCCAAAATGTCAACAGTGGCAAGGTTGAGAAACCCTGACCTATACTAAGAATGCCAGACAGAAGATGAACTTGCACTTATTAGATCAGTGCTGAGACAAGGACATAGCCATTCTGACATGGATCAGTATGAATGAAAATGAGCTTGTGGACCCTCCCAGCTTGTCGAAGCAGATGATGTAGATCTGGAGTGATGGCAGGAGACAGCTAGGCCAGAATCAGGAAATCTATTTCCCTGGCATTCGTGGCTATGATTTTCACTGGCACCACACTGCCATCATGCATCTCTATCATTTGTTGTTACAACATCTTTATCTTTCTAAGTCTCAAGCTTCTCACCTGTAACAAGGAAATCATAATTCTTTATAGAGTTATGATACATTATTTTTAAGTGGGTAGTGCCCCTTCCTTCTAGGATTCACAATATTGTGTTAGGATGGAGGTGATATGTGAAGCACAAACAGATGTCTACTTTCTGTCTTATACTTCTGCCCACTTTTAACCCTAAAGGCCAACATAGCCAGATTATGTCAGTGGGAAAACCAGAAAACCTAGAGCAAAGTCTTAACTTCTAAGTTTCAAAAAAGTCAGGCTGCATGTAAAATATTTAGAAGACTACCTACCTAAGGACATGTTTGTTTAGCTTTGCTTTGCTTTTTGCCTACTTTGTCGATCAGAGAAGAGCTTCCAAGCTGGATGGAAAAAGAGAAACCAAAAGGGTCTAATTGAGAGACAGACACACTGGTCTAAGAAGTCCTGGGTCATCTTCTCCTTCAGGTCAAGTGAGTGATGATGGAGCAGGGAGATGTAGAGAGAAGAGTAGACCTCTAAATGAGGTTGATAATCCGAGAGGAAAGAAGAATGACTTACTGTCTCCCTGAAACTCCTAGAAGCTAAAGCTTCTCACACATACCATCATGTCACAGAACAGGAGAACAAAGATGGCAGCAGGGACAGCTGGACAACCTGAGGTAGCCCCAGTAACTTTTTATAGCCCCAAAGGAGTACTTGAGAGAGGCTTTCCCTTTCCAGTGTCCACGAAGAAAGCCCAATAGCTAACAGAGAAAGAAAGACAAAGAGAAAGAGCTGGTGGATGTCACCCAGATGTGAGGAAGAGATATCAAATGGAGAGAGGTTTCAGCCCTCTCCCTCAGCAGCAAATGAGGTCTAGGTTGTTTCAGCCCATGTCATCATGAAGGAACTTGACACCTGAGAATTGCAGAGAGCTGTTGCACATTTCACCAGATGCCTGAAGAGAAATGATTAATACCCATCCCTTGGTAGCCTCTGTAATCTCTATGATTTAAAATCAAATTCAGACAGAAAGGAGAGAGAGAGAGGTAAAATCCTGAGTTTAACTGAGTTCTATCTCAGATGCCTAAGAGAAATCTCAGAAATGATTAAAATTGCCTGGACATAACTGAATCACAGTTTCTAAGTTTGTTTTTATGCTTGCATTTATGGGTGTAGAGCTTGTGAAAAATCATACACTGTGTGTGTGCCTGATTAAGTTTCAATTAAAAAATAAATGCAACCCAGCAACAAAAATCTCCAGGTCTTTTTAAAGCAAAGGCGTGTAAATCGAATAGAACATAATACTGTTTTTAGGGAACTTTTTGATCCCTAGAGAATGTAGAAGAGAGAATCAATACCTTCCGCAGAAGACAGAATGATGTAGGTAGCCACGGATAGACTAAACCTTGAAGAGCAAAGTGTGAGGCTTTTCCAAGAGCCAGCTGTCCTGTTTAAAGCTTGAATAAATATTTGCTAAGCAACACACCAGCCTGTAAAGGCATCATCCTAACCACAGAACACAAATTAAAATAAGAACATTCTTGGACTCCAAGAAGCACATAAGGACTTCTCCCTGTTTACTTGTAGTATAGTACCCAAAGAGATAAAAGGCAGGTCTTATATGGATTCTGATGAAAACAGAGAGGTCGAAGCCTTGAACCTGACTGACTTGAACCAAACTGAGATCGAAATTGGAAATCATTTGGTCTCAAAGAGCTGCAGTTTCTGATAAGGCTGAAGCATTCAACACCCAGCTGTAGGCTATTCGGCATCTACTACCAATCCTAAGTAGAAAGTATAGCAGTAATTTGGTCCTGATTCAGCAAGACCTATAGGAGAGTATAGTTGAATGCTGCTAGGCTTCTGAATATAACACAATGTCCAAAATCTTTGCATATTCCTGGAAAACATGTTTCACTTTTGTTTGCATCATTTCTGTTTAAATATGAGATTGACAAGTCAGATATTTAAAAGTTAGCTTTTGGGGGGCTCTCATAATAGAGATGTAATGAATGGGGGAATCATAGGGTCCACTCTTGGTACCCAAATTGTTGGCATAAAATACGTCTTTTGCAGATGAAAGACATCTCAATCGTGTTGAAGTAAACTATATATACATATACACGGGCCCAAATATAATTGTCATCCATCAATTTTCTGAGTTAGTGAGAAGCACAACAGTAAATGAAACAAAATACAGATGATCTCCCTGTGGTTGTCTCCAAATTATTCTTTTATCGATGCTTTATTTCACACCATCAATCAACCCTGAAAATCCTAGCAAAGCAAACTAGATCTCCACGATTAAAGTAAAATGAAAATCCGAGGATGGCAAACCCTATCTCTTTGATTGGAGCGAAACCAAAACATTCCAAAAAGGAATTCACATACTTAATGGCTCCTGTGAAAGGAACATTAGCGAAGAGTTTTAGAGAAATGCTTAGAAATCCATTTGTGCCTGTCAATAACGTCCCCCTTTCCAAGCTATTAATCCATTAGAGACTACCAGCTGAGTTGGTACAAAGCTGGACGATAGAAAAAGTACAATCATTGCAGGGAAAAGTAGTGAACTAAGTTTCTATTGCTGTTATTGTTATTGTTTTATTTGTTTTCAGATAAAAAGTAGCAGCAAATGGATTTGCAATTGACAAAAGAGCTGGTGGGAGGCAATTTCAGCAATCTGTTAGAAAATGCTAATATGGAGCATCTAACTAATGAAAACTGTGTGGACTAACTTTTATGACCATTGCCATGTTATGTATGTAATGTTATTGAAAAGGGATAATAAATATCAAAGAGCTATAAAGAGTATTACTATCCTTATCATAAAGAGATAGATTTTCCTTACCATCATTTCTGTAAGACTTTGTTCTATTGTGCTAGCAAAAGCACTAAAATCATTAAAAAAAAAAAATCATTACACATGAAAGAATTTCAGGCTACCCCAATGAAGCAGTTAATAGCAAAGGTATGAGGGATAGTTTAAAACAGAGAGTAGCGAAAAAATGGAACTTTGATGTCATTTCAAATTAATAATGACTTTCAAGATTGATTCTTGGATGGCAGTCCTTCTCTCCCCTTAGAGGAAACAAAGGGCGCTCCTAGCAGGAGCCTCTGCCCGCTTGGAAGCTGCACATTGTTAGAAAACGACAATTGTGCCATCTACTGTCAAAGTGCGGTATCACTCATATCAGAATGACAAGCAAATTTTTCCAAGTGCTGTGATAAAAAAATCTTTATATGATAGTAAGTGTAAATTCTCTAAACTGTGAAAGAATATAAGGACATTATTTCCACATAAACAAGAACTACATTCTACAGTTTTTGCACCAGTTATTTTCGTATGCATTTATATCTTATTTAAAGCACTGTTTTACAAACCTTATAAAAAGTAAATTGAAAATAAACCTTACAGGGCAGCAGTAAAGATTTCGTGGATAATTTTGGACTAATGACCCCCTCCTCTTAAATTTATTTTTTCCATTAGTTGGCAGAGTATTTTCTAAATCTAATTAGCAATGAAATTTTCCTTGTTAAATTTGGAGGAACTTGTTTGGGAGACAACTACACAAAAGCAAGATAGTAACAAAAGCACATAGATGTGTTTATAACTTTACTGTATTGCTGCTAAGCATTACCAATAATGAGTTTTAAATGGTAATTGTAAATCCTGTAATGCACTTTCTGTATTAACTATCCTATAGGAGAAAGAAAGTCTGAAGTCCCTGAATAAGTAGATCACATAAAATATGGAATTTTAATTAAAAGGTATAGAGATTAATTGCCTTTGTTATTATACAAGTCATGAAGGGCTCACATAAACCTGGAGGATAGCAAAAAATCAACCAGGCCTAGAAGAAAACAATCAGTCTTAATCAACAAATACTATAAAAAATATATAAAATCTGACCTGAAGTAGCTACTATACTTGCTAAGCCTATTGATAAAGTTGTTACAACTGGGCAAGTAGTTAGATAATTAGTTGGGTGTCTTTAAGTCTGTGGTAAAAATTTGGGATGAGGAATACTCTGCTATATTTTTTTAATTCAGGGTATTTCCAAGGTGTAGACTAGGCTGTGATGAAGGATGGGTACATTCCCACATGTCCCTGCTGGAATGAATTTGACCATGGTCACAATTATCTGCCAATTAAAGAGCACAACTATGCTCCTTTCTTATCACAGTCCTCTTTGTCAGTCACAGACCGTCATAAATGCCATAAGAAATCACTATTACGAAAGCTAAGAAACTTACTTACTATAGTACAGAAAATCCAGCGAAGAATGGGAGATGTAAGTCATTAACTATGTAGGGATATTGCTGCTACACAGCAGAAAACCCTGCTTTTGCTATCTGAAGATAGCTTTGACTTGAGTATTCCAGGAGTTATAAAATCTCTCCATCCATTTCCATAATTTTAGACCAGTTTTTACCTTGCTTGGGGTCCCCAAAGTCTATTTTCTCCCTTTATTTCACTCTGACTTCACTGATGGCAAGCCGAAGCATTACTCAGGAATCCTGAGGTGTTAAAGACCCAAACTTATTCCTTGTGGGTTCTCTTAAGATTCCCCTGCCCCCCCACCGCCCAGTCACAGAGATCAACTCGAATTAGTGTGTGGGATTAATAGCTTCACTTCTTCCTTCATTCTCATTTTTCTGTTCACATTTTTGATCCTTCAAATTACCTTCTGTGGTCACATGGATCTGTCCTGAACTATAACAGAAACGAACTAGAAAAGCGCTCCTATTTTTTTACTTCCTATCCAGTCAGTTTTTATCCACTACAAACTTAGGTTTAGCTTAATCTTGGTTCTGTCACTGATTGTGAGTATCTGCAGGATTATCCACTAGTTTAAAACAAATTTCATTTCAATAAAATCAAATGCAGGCAGCAGGCTTAGTTCAAACAATGGGTTCTAACTGACTCCTGTTAAGTTAATAACTTGCTCCCAGGATTGATGCTAAGATAAGCCTATCAGCTCCAGAAAGCAAAGAAGGAAAGCTGCCTCAAAAACTGGGCAACAGGGGCGCCTGGGTGGCTCAGTGGGTTAAAGCCTCTGCCTTCAGCTCAGGTCATGATCTCAGGGTCCTGGGAAAGAGCCCCGCTTCGGGCTCTCTGCTCAGCAGGGAGCCTGATTCCCCCCTTCTCTCTCTCTGCCTGCCTCTCTGCCTAATTGGAATCTCTCTCTCTGTGTCAAATAAATAAAAATTTTTAAAAAAAATTAAAAAAACAACAACTGGGCAACAAAAAATCAGACAGATATAAGGAGAGAGCAATCTTCCAGATCTTGGGACAGAAGAAAATTCTATGTTTACAGGCATAATAAGATCCTAGTGAAACAAAAGCTTTTGGAGTTGGAAATGGTGTCTTAAGAGTTACGTTCTCCATAGATGATGAAATAGAAAGGGGAAAGGTTGGCATCCGAGCACAGGCAGGAGAATGACCGCATTGCATTTGTGCCAGAGGAAAGCCTGGCCTGAGAAAGGTGGAGAAGCTCCACTGTAAGACAAGAAGCAACCAGGGGGGTCTTCCATGGTCACTAGGGAAGTCACATCAATTCATGATTGGGTAATCAAGTTAGAGGGAGCCTCTGCATTCAATGAGTAACTCAAGTCAAAAAAGTTAAGCAAGTATCAGTATCCCTAGGATCCAGTAGGATGGCAAAACAGATTCATGAAGTCCAAACATCAACCAGAAGACTCAGTAGTAAGGGGTAAGCCATCTCGGCAAGTCATCATATGACATCATTTAACAGGGTGCTGGTAAGTAAGACCCAGTGATAAGAATCCTGAGCCCAAGTTAAGAGTCTCAGACAAGAGTGACCAAAATTCATGTGGTTATTTGTCAATAGTTACAGAATCTCAGCAGCAAGAAAATCCTGATCTAAATGACAATGATTATAACTATATTTGGCCTCATCTCTTAAGACTTTTTTTTTAAGATTTTATTTATTTATTTGACAGAGAGAAATCACAAGTAGGCAGAGAGGCAGGCAGAGAGAGAGGAAAGCAGTCTCCCTGCTGAGCAGAGAGCCCTATGTGGGGCTCCATCCCAGGACCCTGAGATCATGACCTGAGCCTAAGGCAGAGGCTTTAACCCACTGAGCCACCCAGGTGCCCCTCTTAAGACTTTTAACAGTTATTAATTTTCTGAAGCATAGACAGACCTCAGAGTAAAAACAGCCTACATCCTCCTAAATAAAAATGCACATAAATGGGGCACATTATGAAAAATGGAAAAGTATGGAGTAGAGTTAAATGTTTCCATAAAAGGGAGATGCTATGGAGGGCTGAAATCTCCAACAGGAGAGTCTTTGGAGGGCTTCAACAGGGAAGCAGTTGAATACATTCATGAAGAATTCAGTCTGATACAGCATGCTGGACCACTGGAGGACAGGGTAGCTAGGAAGTTGTTCCAGAATAAGTAAACTGTTCTGGGAATACTAAAAAAATACGTTTTCATGGTTTAGCTCAAAGGTGCTTCTCTGCTTTACTCATAGCTGTGTTTTGTAAAAGAGTCAAATATCTCCTTTTGGAAGACATAACTCATGCTTGCCTTACAAGCTTACCATGCTGCATGGAAATTCTATTCAAAAGGAGGATGCTTTGAGTCTTCCCATATGGGAAGCTGTTTAATCGTGAGGCATAACAAGATGGTCCTTGGGGAAGGGACGAAAGGGAGAAGGAATCACAAATTTCTGAATCTCCACTCTAGTAAGACTTTAACATTCACTAAATTGTACATTCCTTGAGAACAGGAAACTTGCTTTCTTTATTCATGAAATCCGGACACTTTTTGCCTCAAAATAAAAGGCATGCATAATGTTTATTGGTATAAATTCTATAGATGATTTCTGTTTATATTTTAGAATGTTCTTTCATTAAAATATTAACTTTTTGGAAAATAGTTAATTATTTAAAGTCCAAACCAAGTGAAATGTTTATCTCCTCAAATTCTCAAAACTACAAAAAAATTTACTATTTGTCAACTTTGAGCACATTCCAATTCTGAGTTTTATAAATTAGAAAACAAATGAAGAATTAAATCTACTCAGCTTCATTCATAGCTATAAGAAAAATAAATGTTTCTTTTTTATTCTGGTAAAACTATGATATTTTCATGGAAAATAAATTAGATATTAGAAATATTTTTAAAATTAGTGTTGGAAAAAAAATAAAATAAAATTAGATGTTGGAAACATTTCTGTATGTTCCTCTAAAATGTATTTAATAAATATGTACTATAACAATAGCCAAGGATTAAAATTGGAAAACCTAAACTTAAGTAACATCTCTACAGGAAAATATTTTCCACAGAAAGAATCTTTTACTACATTGTGGGCATGCTGAAATTATATAGACAGCATAGAAAGCAGTTCCTGTTACTGTCACTATACATCATAACATTTATTTCCAGGAAAAGAAAAATTCATGGGTAGCAAATGATTTCAAGTTGCATATATAATTACCGATTTTACTTTAATTCTTAATTACACCATCCCCATTTGCAGATCACTAGCACCCCCTTGTGGTCATAAATAAATATTTCTCATCAAGGTGCTTTCATACCTGAGATAATACTTTTAAGGTTTAAAGAGCCTTGCTTTGAACAGATGATATTAAATTGAATTCAAATAAAATATTTATTTCTATGTAACTATGGGTCATAACACATTCACTCCAGTATATATGGATATATATACAGATATATGCATATATCCAAGTATATATGTAAATATGTGTATATACAGTATAACATATACATACAAATAAATCTCAAAAAATCATTTGGCTCATATAAATGCCCCGAAAATTTGTAGTAGCCTCAAAACATCTTCCAAGAATAGCTCCTCTCTCTTCTACTACTTACAAAATTATATAGAGGCTTTTCATCTCCTAACAGTCATGATCTCAGAGTGGTTCTCACTTTTGATTGCCTATTAGAATTGCCAGAGGATAATAACAACAATAATAATGGTGGTAATAATAATAATAGTAGTAATAAATAATAATTAATAATAACAATACCATTTCTGGGCTTCCCACAGAACATTAAATCAAAAAACCAGGGTAGGGGCGCCTGGGTGGCTCAGTGGGTTAAAGGCTTTGCCTTCGGGTCAGGTCATGATCTCAGGGTCCTGGGATCGAGCCCCGCATCGGGCTCTCTGATCTATGGGGAGCCTGTTTCCCCCTCTCTCTCTGCCTGCCCCTCTGCCTGCTTGTGATTTCTCTCTCTCTCTGTCAAATAAATAAATAAAATCTTTAAAAACAAAACAAAAAAAACAGGGTAATGTGCAGGAATCTATAGTTTTATAAGTAACTCTGATATATCCAGTGTTACAAACCTCTGATCTAAAAGGCACCATAAGGATTCTTCAGTTGAGAAATAATATATAAAATATAGACAAGAGATGAGTTCCCATTACCTGGAAGTGTGAGAATGGTAAAACATTGAGTCTGATCATTCAACATGACATGTTCTGCCCAGGGATTATCACTGTGAAACTACAAAAACAGAGACAGGTGCTTCCGCTCCTAGAGACTTTGAGATTATTTTACAAATGCAACAAATCCACTCAGGAAAAAAATATGTTACTATGCAAAATAAATATCCTAGAGAAAGAGATGGGGAAGGACTACATTTTCTTGGGAAAATCACTACATGAGTTGTCCAAAGTCTGCTACCCTATTTAATCTGCATGTGGACAGGTGTTTATTTTTAAGGTTCATAGGTAATTAGTCTGTAGTGTGAAACATTTAAAAATAATTAGCATTTTTACCTTGGATGTTTCAAGGTGTTATGTGAACTTTGGGGCCATGTGTGAATGCCAAGCTTTTTTAATGAAAAGGATGGTTTTACTGCCAGTAGACATCTAAAAACACTCTGCAGTTCATATTAATAAGACTGAATGTAATTGAATGTCAGCAGATATGGTGATTTATAAAGTACTTTGCACCTTGTATATAATGAAAACCCTTGGCACTGAATCCTAATATTTGATGAAACATGATAGTGGCTTTATTTCCAATAGCCAACTTGACCTAGAACCTTCTATCATTTTTATAGTGAACTGCTTTACCCTGTTTCTACCTTTGACTCAAGTTTTCATGTATAATTAAGGAAAAGTGGTACAATTTGAATTTAGCATTTTCCCTTTCTTCAGCTATTTGATATATTTTCAAGGCAATGAAATGAATATTTTATCAAATATATACAGGTCTCAATGTAAACTCCTTGAAAGCAGACACCGAGGAAACTAACATTTATCCCATTGATATGGACCTTGCTGAAAATATTTTTTGGAACTTGTCATTTTTGAATATTTGTTTCTATGGCAAAACTTTGTTTTGGGTGGTAGATTTGAATTTTTTAAACAGCATTAAAAGGTATAGGCAGCCGAGACTAATGTGCAATTGGGTTAAGCTCGGTAATGAACAAATTTAAATGAAACAAAACGACATAAAATAAGGTGTGTGGGACTGTAATCCAGTAAGCATGATAGAGGCATTGTGGGAGTTGCAAATTAACACTAATAGGCTATTTTGAAACTCTCCTTACACCACCAGAGGCATTTCCCAAATAATTTGAGTAATTTCAGCACTTTGGGACTATGTATAAAGTCTCACAAGACTCCTGCTTCTTTAAAGGTAGTAAGTGCACTCTGCTGGTATAGATACCTTTTATAATTGAAATTGAATCACACACACACATGCACACACGTTCAGAATTGTATATATAGCATAAGCATGCAGGCCAATTAATTTTCACCATGAACCCATGTAACTATACCGAGATCAACAAAGAGAACCTTACCAGGTTATTAGAGTTTTTAAAGCAATCTCAATGCTTTATATTCACACTTATCTAAAATAACGTTGCAAGGGCACCTGGGTGGTTCAGTGGGTTAAAGCCTCTGTCTTCGGCTCAGGCTCAGGTCATGACCTCAGGGTCCTGGGATGGGCTCTCTTTCAGTGGGGAGCCTGCTTCCCCCTCTCTCTCTGCCTGCCTCTCTGCCTACTTGTGATCTCTCTCTGTCAAATAAATAAATAAAATCTTTAAAAAATAATAATAAAATAAAATAAAATAAAATAAAATAAAAGTTGTAAAAGGAAAATGCTGTATCCAGTTACAACAAAAACCGGGAAGGAGTGTCATTTTCAATGTAAAAAGGAAGCCCATCCTTCATTTCAGTGCATTAAAAAGTAAAATATTTTAATATTATAATAAAACACTTAATGGGAATCTTTGACTGCTTGCATACTTCATAAATACCCTGATACTTAAATATGCCGTAAGAAGAAAATTGAGACAGAACAAGCATTGTTAAGATTTGGTAAGATTTCTGGCATTTTCCCATAGTTTAAAATGTGAAATTCAAATTTCAAAGAATAATTTCCTAAGTAATTTTGATAGTGTCTGAATGTATATTTTATTGATTTTAATGTCAAAAAACAGGCTTCCCAAAACCTCATTGCAAACATCAACGTGCGTCCTGTGTACCTGGGGGTAATGTTACAAGGTGGTCCTGGCTCAGGGGTCTGCGGCTCTAATTGCTTCCCCGTCGGTGCAGACATACCTAGTTCTTGAATCATGCTTTCGGGAGCAAGAGTGTAGAGCTTCCTCTTGTTATAGATACCACATGATGTTTTTTCCTCTTTCCAGTACTTCCAAATATTTTCCCCAATCCCTGGACATGCCATTCA
This sequence comes from Procyon lotor, assembly GCA_028646535.1. NCBI lineage: Eukaryota > Metazoa > Chordata > Mammalia > Carnivora > Procyonidae > Procyon > Procyon lotor. Next base: position 18,509,379 of record CM053605.1, read on the forward strand.
TTTTTTCACTTTTTCTTCCTTCCTTGGTTGGTAAAAAAAAATAAATAAAAATCTCCTGTTACTCTCAATTGCCTGAATCTATACTGCCCGTGCCAGAAATTCACTCAAAAATCTCTCTGCCTTGGCCCCTTCTCCTCCCATTCCCCACACCTGCAGCTTCCCCAGGCCCCCTGATGTCAGAAGCCCAGTGTCCTGCTCAACTCACTGCCCGCCTTAAGTTTTCAGGGTGATTCTGTGGAGTAAATGAAACTGTAATGTCATTGTCCTCGACCCATGATGGTCAGAAAGCTCAATTACACTGCTGTTTAAAAAAAAAAAAAAATCAATTCTGCTTAAAACAAACAATACCCTGGGATATCTAAAACAACTGTATTTTAATACTGTTGTTCATCTTCAAGCAACATCAGCTGATACATTTTTTTTTTAAAGATTTTTTATTTATTTGACAGAGAGAAACACAGCGAGAGAGGGAACACAGGCAGAGGGAATGGTAGCAGGAGAAGCAGGCTTCCTGCCGAGCAGAGAGCCTGATGTGGGGCTCTATCCCAGGACCCTGGGATCATGACCTGGGCAGAAGGCAGACGCTTAACGACTGAGCCACCCAGGTGCCCCAGCTGATACATTTTTGAAATAAACTTGTTTTTTATGTTTTGGTTAATAGGAATTCCTTTTTTCCTTTTATACCAATTCTGCAAGACGAAGGTGAAACAATGATTTCAATTATGAAGAGAGGAGTCTATGCTAACCGCATAAGGTTATAAGGCAAGAACAGAAAGCAAAACTACCCATGAAATTTTGATTGGATAGTGTGTTAATAGCTCTGAATTAATGGTTGAATTTTCAAATAATACAGGAATCTATCCTGTATAAACTTTCCCTTCAAATTAGGTAATTAGGTCAATTCAAGGACAGAAACATTCACCATGATAACATAAAATCTCAAGAAACATCTTTTTTTTTTTAAGATTTTATTTGAGAGAGAGAGAAAGCACAAGGGTGGGGAGGGGCAGAGGGAGAAGAGAAGAAGACTCATTGCTGAGCGGAGAGCCTGTCCCGGGGCCAGGACCCGGGGATCACGACCTGAGCCTAAGGTAGACACTTAACCCACTGAGCCACCCAGGCATTCCTCAAGAAATGTCTTTAATACTTAATGCTAAGTGTGGAGAATGAAAGAAAAGAAAATCTTATCAATAAGATAGATACATGGAATTATGTATTTTTCAGTGATTAGCTTATAATGGAATTTTCCAATCTGAAAATCTTATGATTGTTGATAACCTATAATGAACCCATCTATAATCAACTCATAGAAATGTATAAATAATAATCATAAAAATCATTCAATTCTGAGGCTTTCTGAAAATCCAAGACAAATTTGTATATATTTTTACTAGACATGCCTGTGAATTGCTTCATTTTCTCTCCAGTAATCGGTCCCTAATTATTAATTCTCTTTATAGTTATGAAACAACAATGACAAGTGAATATGTCAAAAACAATTAAATATTTCTTTATGCACTTCTGGTATGGCATAAAGAGCCCTGGTCTAGAATTGAAAACCTGGGATCTAATTTTGGCACCAGTGCTAATTAGCTTGTGATCTTGAACAGGTCAACTAAATTCTCTGACTTCTGGTAACTGATTCTGGGACAAATCTTTGATGCTAAGGAGGAAGATTTTAAGAATCCCAAGAGTCATCTTAGAATCAAATCTCATTCTGACCTTAAACCCAGCTTTTGAAAACTAGGTTCTTAGATTGAGAACCTAAGAACTCTTAAGGCTAAATATCTTATTCCCTCTGCTGGGAGAGGATTCTTGTCTTTCCCTTGCTGCTCATGCTTCTGCCTTGGTTCCCATTCAGGACTGGAGTTGCTCCAAGACTGAAAAACAGACTTCTCACCCCCAACACTCTGCTGATACTTAAGATTTTGTTCTGAATCCCCATGCCCATAACTACAGTACCTTCCACACTGACTTCTGAACTGCCTAAGCTTCAGGCTAATGCTTCTTGCCCAAATCCTCTTGATTCTGAAATTGCTCCCTCTGCCTGGGGTTCCGCCTGCTGCCGAGAGCCACTGCTCACCCAGTGGCCCAGTCTCAGTTTTGCAGGATCTCTAGGCCTCATCCAGGAAGCAGCACATAAAAACAACACAGGTGTTGAACTAACACTCACCTGGAATGGGGAGAGGGGGTTCTAGACGGTGGTCGGTCTGAGGGTGACAAACTGAAGAGAAGACCACAGCAAGACAAACAGGTCAGGTGAACAAAAAGTTGAGTTGAAATGCTTTCTCTACGGAACATAATCACTCTGACAAGTAGTAGATTAGGAAAACAAGTACAGTTTAGACAATTGCCTGCTGATATGAATCCTGAGATCCACGGTAAAGAGAAGTTTATCTTCCTAGAGTTCACGTCACTTCTGCTTCTCAGTTAGATGTGGATAATTATAAGCATTGTATCTTCTAGGAAGTGCTTGTTTTAGTAAGTGGGAATACACCGACAGGAAGAAGAGAAACAAATGGCAGCACACCATTGAGGACTTATTTGTATTAATCTGTATACTCACATTATTTCCTTTCCTTGACCTCTACTGCACATTCTGCCTGTATTTTACAAAAGCAAAGCTCAAAGAAAACAAATACAATAGGAATGTGTAAAACAAGACAATATTAAACACCAGGATTGCCCCTCTCATTTCAGCAAACACTACTTCTTCAGTCACTCACTATCATTTCTGATCATTTTTGAAACGTGCATCTGATTTTTATAATCGTTCATACATTGTTAGCCATACATTCTTAGAGAGATACACTCATCTGCGCATAAAAGTGTGGGTTCCTGGGTCTATGGGGTTAAATTTCCAAGTGTGAACTAGAATTTGCATTAACAAGCTAATCCAGTCATTCCCATTCCTGTGCCTCCTTTCCACAGAGGCCACTGGAGAGCCACTGTTGTATAGTCAGTCTAATTGAGCCCCTCTGCCTCAAACGTTAGGGAGACAAAGAGTTCTGTCTGATGAACCCACCATTTTAAAACGTGAAGGCAGACGTAAATACCTTTAGGAAGAGTGCACCAATGTCTCCTGCCAAGTCTTATCCCAGCAACTCCAGAAGGTACTTATGTGCCTGGTCCCTGAGGCATTTGAACTTGCTATCCTTAACCTAAGCTCTCCCAGGAAAATGATCATTACCATCTGCAGAGAAGTAGTAAACAAATAAGGTAGACAAGCAACTGTGCCAATTCACATTACCTAGTTCAACTGAGCATTCTTTTCTTTCTTGATCTGGAGATAACCCAAAGCTGGACAGTCAGTGGCCATTGCTGTTTAAATCTAAGAATAAGGACCATCTTTTAATTAAAATGTTTTCCTTTCAATTATGGATAGACTGAGTTACCTTGGCACGGTGGTTTTAAAATAAAGGCAACACATTTTTAAAAATTAACCTGTGATATCTGAAAGTAAATGAAATCCCTCTTAAATACTGGACATTATATTAAATATATGAAACTTAAATAATTTTGGAAACTCAGTTAATATTTATTTAATATCTACTATTATTCAATAAAAAGTACTTGGATGCAAATACAATGGCAACAGATTCTGTTGAAAAATGCACACTACTTCTCATCTCCCTTGGATAATGTGAGCTAATATGTAAATATAGATTATGTATATGTGTGTGTACATATGTGTGCATATATGGACTGCTATACCTGTTGATTTTCACCTAACAGAAGTTTCTCTAGTTTTAACTACTTTTCAATATCTTGAAGCATATCCCCACAATCTATGTGGTATTGTGAGCAAGACATTTACAAAAATGACTATGTGTTAAAGTAGGAACGTCAAAAAAAATTAGGCAGTACTAAACAATGCTTTTTCAAAAGGAGAGAGAGTTTTAGCTACAAACAATCACTTATTTTGCAGGCTCAGTATTTTTAAAAGTTAGGCATTAAGTCATATGAAAATGGAGCCAACAACTAAATAATAATTTTGGTCTATTTTATTCCATGTTTTAATATATCCTTATCTTTAAATCAAAACAAAATTCCTCAGCCACTAACATTGTTTTGACATAACAATAAGTTTTCATACATGTCCCTGATTTCTAAACACCCCATATGGGAAAGCCACCTTGTTTTTGCATCTTTATGTGGGCTTGGTTTTTAACTATTTCTTTCATTTATTAATCAATGTACACTAAAAACAAACCATCTTATTTGTTATCTGGATAACTCATTATAATTCAGAGATAGAAATGATCCATTACAGTCTGTCTCATTCCAAAATATTCTGGAACAACCTCCACTTTTATGGTGTGAGTTATTTCTAATTGTTCTTGTGACAATAGAGTATATTGACTTTAGAAAAACTGAACTTTCCAGTTTGGTAACCGTACAAAAGTTTAAAATTGAGTAATCCCAGAAGAAGCAATTATTTGTGTATTTTGCAGCTCATGGACATTGATTAAATGTGAATGAATCTGATATTCAGATCTTGTAATATTGTAGCTCTTACTCTTGAACTCTCGAGATGGCTTTGGGACCCCCTCAAGTCTCAGTGCACAGGGTGTTGGACGTTTATCTGTTCAGATCCTAGGTTGAGCAACAAAACTGCTTTTGTTCAAAGAATAACTAACAGATGAGTAATGAAGTCACTTACTCAAAGCCAAATTCCATTGTCAATAAGAGGAGGTTTGGATTGTATAGTTTCATCTAACAACTATGTTGGAATTTAGATTTTTAGGAGAAGCCAGAAAGCAACTGTTCTTTCAACTGGACTACTCTTTTATAAGAATATACCAGCTATGTGTGAAGTATTTTCATCTCTTCAGTTTTTTCAGAAGGGGCTCTTGAACTTGTATTATATTGTAAGCTTAACCTCTGTTAAATTGAAAATTTGACAAATTACTGTTTTCTCTGTTTATTGTCCATAGTTTTATTTTTTTCAGTAGAGCTTTTGAAAGGTGTTGGCAGGGAGGGGGGTTCCTTGATTATTATTTTTGTTTTATTTTGCTTTGTTTTCTTTTAAAAGAGCTTTTAAATGCTCATTTAGCAAGAGAGTCAAATTGGAACTAGGAAGGCAATTCCTTAAGACTCTGAGAAACAAACTGAGGGTTTTGGAGGTTTTGTGGGAGGTTGGGTGAGCCTGGTGGTAGGTATTGAGGAGGGCACGTATTGCATGGAGCACTGGGTGTGGTGCGTGGACAATGCATCTTGGAAGATTGAAAAATATAAAAAAATAAAATAAAATAAAATACTGTTTTCCAAACCTAAAATTCCTGTGGCTGTTACTCTATCATGTGACTACTTTTGCCTTATGTCAGGATACAAATGGAGTTAGGATACATCCTTTAACAAAGTACAAAAATTAAGCTAACTCCATTGAGTTTTGCTGCAAGGGTACTAAATAAATAAATATACTTTCATATGTCTGTACAAAAATTATGTATTTATATATGATTATCTAGGTATAGATTGATACATTTATGCATATGTGTATATATAATGTATGCACACAATGTGTGTATGTGTGTGTATGTTTATGTAAAATTGCATCCTTTACATCTTTATTTATCACAAAAGTGCCTAGAGTTTAGAGAGGGAAAATTGATACTAACTTCTGAATAGTACTCTTGATGGATTCCTCCCAGTTCAGTAGATTTGGCCCTTCTCCTAGAAATAGAAATAAATTTTAAAATAAAATAGGAAAAAATGTGTCCTTCCTTTTGTCATGGAGACACCTCCAATGCCACCCATGGAAAAGTATCAAGCTGGTTACAGACACATTTTTAGTACATATATTTACACAGTTCTCAATTTTTTTTGTTATAGTGAATTAACAGTGTCCTTACCACAAAATTATTTCTTCTCAGTCATTATTTTTTTTTAAATTTTAAAGGATTTCTTTACCCTAATTTTAAACACCTTTTCTACTGCTGTTCTCATCACTTTTTCTCTTTCCCCAGCAAATGTTCTTTCTAATAAATTTTGGTTTTCACATGATTCTGCTACTTTTGGTGTGATGTCTCTTCAACGGACCTTCCTTGTGAACTCCAGCATCCTGGAGAGCATGCTGTCTTCTCTCCAGGGGATACTCAACCAGCTACCAGTCTTGGTCTCTGATGAATAAACCAGGCTTTTTACTTTATTTGTGCCCTTTCCTCCTGTTTCTTTTCAGTCCACATTCAATTATTATTATTATTACTACTATTTTTCTCAATTCTGAACCTTTTCTAAAATCCTGGAGTCCATCAAAGGATCATTTCTAGTTTCTAAGTATAAAGAAAACTCTCGTAGTTTATTTACATAGTACCCCCGCATCAGGAGTTGTTTAGAACTTGGAATTTTAGCCTATACAATGAAAATGAGAAAATAATCTTGTGTTAAGCCTATAAACTTTTCCAAGTGTAGCATGACAGAATAGTCACTAACAAAATTTATGTTTAGGGCCATAAATGGTGGATCAATGTGTGAGTAAAGACATATACCTTTCCATTTTTTTCCTATAACCATGGTAGGGTTAATCTAAAAGTTTTTCTCTGTTCTTTGAACCCTCAGGTAATGACTACAGCTAAAGACAGGATATTAAGTCACACAATTATCTGATTTATTGTTATAAGTTCTACACGTTCATACTTTCAGATTTTTCACTATGAGGGCAAAAAAATCTAGACTTGTAAGAGGCTGAAAATTTCTCTATCATTCATTAGATTTTTCTAAGGACTCTGATGGATACTTTTGGTGTGGTCTCTTTTAAGTTCATTGAAATTCAAAGTAATTAATTAAAATAAAGCCCTGTATTTGTGCATGCATTCTGAGTAATTAACTGAAGTGAAACACATGTATTGCTAATCTTGCATGCTGTGATTAAGATGGAAATAAAGACATCCATCACACTAGATTACTTCTTCATCAAGGAGGTGCAGAAATATCTCCATAGCTGTTTGGAGCAGAAATATCTCCATAGCTCATTTTAATTGTATCAGAGCCTCTTATATCGCAGGTTTAAGTTAGACATGATCCACCCCCCCATTAAAAAAAAAGAGAATATTAGGATATAAAAGTGTACTAATCGGCATGTGAAAGGAATTTCAGTGCATTCAAAGGTCTCCTCACTAGTAACATTAGATTAATTAAAGTAACAAAAAGCATTTGTGTGTTTATTGATCTATTTTCACTCTCAGACGCATAAATACAGAGCTGAGTGGACCAGATGGACCCTTAAATTTACTATCGCATGGTTCAAATGATCCCCTATGACCTCTCTAACCCCTTTAAAAAATGAGGATGGTGCAACCATACCTATATGAGAAAGAAATCTAATTCATGACAAAAAAAAAGACACTATATTTTTCTTAAGTTAATATTCCTCCCTCCAATAAGAATATAGTTTCTAAGAGCACCTGATCATTCCAAAAAGAAAAGACCTACTTACTCTAACCAATTTCTTGGTTAGTTTCTCAAAATTACCCCTAGTAAGGAGTTTGGGTCACTCAATAGGACTGGAAAAGGTAAGAATAAGACCAGAAGTTGGCTCAGAATAATGAATGATTTGAGACAAAGTGATTCCTTGAAAGCCAAAGTTACCATTTCAGGAAATCCATTCTTTTATAGTTCAGTGAGCCATGAAGGAGGTGAGCTGATCAGAATGAGAATAAATCAAGATCGAACATTTCATGAATATAGAGCCCACTCTTTAGGGATCTCAAAATGCTTCAAGAAGCCCTGTTTTTCATAGCACTCATTGTGTGATAAAAATCTACATATTTTCATCTTAAAGACTAAGTGAAAAACTATAAACTTCAGTGATTTGGGACAGAAATATATATCCACATACATAATAACTTGAGCCAGCAAAAAGCCTTCCTATCTAATTACTTATAATTACTTTAGCAACTAGCAGAGCAAAAGAAAAATTTGATTTTAATAAACACTTATGTTTTTTGTTCATCCTGTTGTACATGTAAGGATTTATATGATTTCTATCCACTTTGATTGGTCTTCAGGTTAAGCACAAAACAAATATGACCTTGGACTCTAAGACCTCAGGAACCTGTGGGTTGGAGTAGTTCAACTGCAAATGCAAAGAGACAAACACATGCAGATCCCTGATGACAAAACAGCTGAACCCCATACTTTGCTACAACTGGACAAGCAAATATCAATACCACTAAAAAAAAGAAATTGAATAATGTATTAAATGGTGATACTAAAAACAATATGCATTTATCATACAGAATCCAAGTATTAAAAAGAATCTAGGTTTTAAAACTTTAATTATAATTGCCAAATCAAATAGCAGCATCAACAATAAATTGAAAAATATATGTTAGGTTGAGAAAAACAAAAACAATAGGAAACAGAAATAAAACTATTTCTATAAAAATGCACTTATTGACATAGAAAGAACTACATATTATGCTAAATTTTTAAAGAGCTATCAGAGTTTCTTATTCTATTTATGTCATGTATAGAATAGGTAATATTATATTACATGTAATAGTAATTGATAATATTACTGTGAATAAGTTATCTACTGGCTTATAAGCCACATATTCTAGAAGCAAAATACAACAAAATTTGAACAATAGTTGTATAAGATGGTGAAAATATATTTATAACTTTTAATCATCTCTGTGTCTTTTAACTTTTCTACAACAAATATGTATTACTTGTGTCAAAAATATTTTTAATTCAGGGCACCTGGCTGGCTCTTCGGTAGAGCTTGTGACTCTTGCTCTCAAGGTTGTAAGTTCGAGCCCTATGTTGGGTATAGAGATTACTTAAAAACAAAAGAAATCCTTAAAAATATATAGTTTTAAATTCAATTCAAGATACTTTGGGTTCATTCTGGCAGTTGCTTAACCATATGTGATTCAAACTCCCCTGCCTTTCCAGTGAAATATTTCCCAGTGAAATATCCATGGAAACACAACAAACAATAAAATTTCTCAACAGCACAGAAAATTAAGAAGCTCTGTCAACTAACTGAACATCTCTTGAAGGAATTCCTCTTAGTACAGGGTGAGTTAAATAAACTGAGAGATGACAAGGAACAGTGAGCCCATTAAGAGACCTCTTTCTCCTCACATGCTACTCTCTGCCTACAATGACCCCCGGTCACAGAGACATAGGGCCTCGGACCAGAAAAAACCTAAATACTATCTTATTCATTAATTGCCTGCTAAGATCGTCAGAGTTGTCTCCTATTCTTGCATTAGATCTTGCATCTTTTACAAATATTCGAAGACCGAGCTTCCAGAAATCCAATGGAGCCAAGACACAAGAGGAAAACAAGAGGAACAGCAGTGGTAAAAGGGGAAGAAACAGAAAGAGTACTTGGACGGAGGCAAGAGGGGAGACAGCTTCTGTCTCCCCTTGGGAGGGGAAAGGAGTTCAGAGGTTTCCTCTCCTGCTCAGAAGCCTTCCTCATCTTAAAGCAAAGCCATGGGATAGAAATAGTTGTATCTGTTTCAAGGAGGACCAACAAAGCCCAGAAAGATAAATACTTGGCCTAAATCACAAAAAAGTGATAATGAAATTCTAAATCCTCATAATCAACCCTAGCACTCCAAATGATGAAGTTAGTACTTTTAATTGCAAATGCCAGAGATCAAATTAATCCAATGTCAGCATCAATAACCAATACACTGAAAAAATACATGTTTTTTAAAATTTTTTAAAAGATTTCATTTATTTATTTGAGACAGAGAACGAGAGAGCATGACCTGAGGATGGGGGAGGCAGAAGATGGGGGAGAAGCAAGGAGCCCGATGCGGGGGCTCCGTCCCAGGACCTTGAGATCATGACTTGAGCGGAAGGCAGATGCTTAACCAACTGAGCCACCCAGGTGCCCCAAAAGATATGTTTTTGATAGTTTTGTTTTCAAACTAATCATTTCTTTACCTAACTAGTGTCCCTTGAGGCAGTGAAAGTGATAAAATTATCAGTACTATAAATTTTTCTATTCTCCATAGTTTTTTAAGGTATATGATTTATTATTAAGATTTAGTCACAAGACGAGAAATATATAAACAAATAAATAAAGCCAATTGCCTGCTGGAAATACTTCATCACCATAACCTACACTCGTTTATAAGCCATTTGCTGATGGGATTTGTCTCTATTATTAGTTTCTTAACTACTTGAGAGGAGCAATGGTATCTGCTGCTACACAGACGTCTCAATACCATGTTTTGCACACAGTGCAAACTTTAAAATATTTTTGATAGGAGATTAATTAGTCCCAGGTGGCTTAAAGGTAAAAGTTGTGGGATCCTTTTTAATTAATATGACTTTTAAATTCGTTCTGAAATTCCTACTATACATGGTAATTCTACCTAAACTCCATTTGGTAGAAAAATCAATGCTCTCAACCAAGGACAACATCATTTCAATTTGTACTGAACAGGAATTTAAGTGCTGCTAAGTTCACTACCAGCAAAGGACAAGCATAGATAAGGGATGTAGATTTGAATCACTTTTCACTAACTACGGGAGAGCATTTTTATTTAAAAAAGAAATTTTTTAAAGATTTATTTATTCATTTGACAGAGAGGAGAGAGATCACAAGTAGGCAGAGAGGCAGGCAGGGGGGCGGGGGAAGCAGGATGAGCAGAGAGCCTGATGTGGGGCTCTATCCCAGGACACTGAGATCATGACCTGAGCTGAAGGCAGAGGCTTTAACCCACTGAGCCACCCAGGCACCCTGAGTATTTTTATTTTAAATGGGATGATCATTTGCTGATGATCTAATATGCAAGCTTCACAGTAGGCAATTTATGTAATTATGTCATTATTAAGTAGTGTGTCCAGTATCTTCTACAGGTTACTAAAAATGCCTCCTCATATAGAATTCAGCAATCTGTAATTTTTTTCATAAGACAGGTAGAAAGGCCAACTTCATAGTCTAGGTTTTGTATCCAATGGTGTTTGATTTGATACTTGGTATTAATTGTTTTGAAGTGTGCGAATGTTATGTTATTTAGCGTGCCTAAACCACAAATGTCTCCTGGCAAGACCTCCTACCATTAACAATGAGATTAAGCAGAGGAAAATTCAAAAACACTCATGGGGATTGTCTGTACTTTTTTTTTGTCGAGTATGTTTTTGCTCTGTGGGATAGAAGACAGTTTAAAACAGCACTGCATGAAAAAAGAAGCAACTGACCGCAGGCTGCTAGTGTGCTTCAATGAAGCAGAGGTTTCTACCGCTCCTCTCAGCAAAGGGGAGGTTTCTAACGGTCCCCTGCTGACTTCAAATGTGCTCACAGCCTGCACCCAGCAGCCACAGTGGAAACTTACCGGTGTGATAATAATCACTTAGAGTGAGACTGTGGTGCAGACCCTTTTCCCCCAACCAGAAATCCCCCGAGTAAAAGCTTTATCCCCTGGGGAGACACAGAGACGCAAAAACATAAAAACAGGTGTACATTTCCCTGACACTTAGAAAAATTGGGTATGAACAGCTATTCACTCTTGATATCCTCTGAGTCAAAAAAAAAAAAAAAATAGCGCAAGAATAGCATTATCTAGCTTTTAACTCAGAGGTGCCTTAAAACATTCGTTGAGAACATCTTTATTTTTTTTAAAGATTTTATTTATTTATTTATTGACAGACAGAGATCACAAGTAGGCAGAGAGGCAGGCAGAGAGAGAGGGGGAAGCAGGCAGGCTCCCCGCTGAGCAGAGAGCCCTATGCAGGGCTCAATCCCAGGACCCTGAAATCATGACTTGAGCTGAAGGCAGAGGCTTTAACCCACTGACCCATCCAGGCACCCCGAGAACATCTTTAATATGTAAAAATGGATAATTTTTGTTAAAACTTCCAGTAGAGCCTGAGTATGTGTGTACGTGTGTGTGCGCGTGTGTATGTGTGTGTGTGTATGTGTGTGTGTGTGTGTGTGTGTGTGTGTGTGTGTATACATGCAGCATGCATCCATATGTGTAAATAAAATACTGGAATGATACACACAAGTATATTAAGAGTTACCAATAATTGTCTCTGGAGCATGGGGTACAGGGTAGAGTAGGAATCACTCCTTTCCTTTTTCAATTTTTGCATTGCTTGCATTTGTTACAATCACCATACAATAGCATGGTAATTATTTTTAAAGCCTTTTTTCACAGTTACTTTGAACAATCTCCTCTATTAAAGGTAAACTCTGTTGTCTAAGAAAACTGCCCTAGATTTTATGTAAAACGATTTGCAGTTTGAAACAATTTTATTTACCTTTGCTCTAAAAGCATTTTGAAAATTTCAAGGTTCAATTAATTTTCTTCAATGCAATTCATTGTTGCCAGAAACAAAAGCAAAGTTTCATGTGGTATCTGTGAATGAAAAGATTAGTAAGTTAAAAAAAAACTATCTTAATGTTTTATAAAAGGTGGGGTTTAAGTTACTATATGTAGTATAAAATGTGCTTCAAAGATCAGCATCCTTTGGATCATTAAATTCATGAAGGTGATTTTTAATTAGATGCAACTTTTGTATGTCACTTTCCAGACTACAAAAAGCTTTGCTCTCTCATAACCACATTTTCTGCAACAACAGCCCTCTGAATTGCATGTTAAACTAATTTTAAAGAGTAGTATAAACCAAGAAAATTGAAAAATGTCAAAGTCCAAGCAAACACTACATAAAATAAAAATGCTCTTGCTACCTCACACTGAGCTACCATTGAATGCTGTCAAACTCTAACAGAGATTCCTAAATGCTGGTGATTCAAGGATATCAATGATTCATCCTTTTTGGCAAGTAGCATGAGGAATAAAGGTAAAATAAAAGAACACAAAAGAAGCTCTAGTTCCATACAAGTGAACTTGGCACTAGGGCCCACGTAAAGCAAGATGGCCGAGCCTTTCTCTCACACATCCTTATTTTTCACTCTATCCAAACACATGTAAGATTGAAAAACAACATTTCCAGGAAATCAGTAGCATGTTCTCTCTACAGATATGGCTGCCAATGCTAGGGAAAAACTAACCTTATTCTTATATTACAAAGGTCTGTGAAAGCCACCTTATAGCTTAGATCACCTTTGGATCATTTTGAATTTATAGACCCCAAGGCAGGCCAAACTGAATCAGAATTTCTGGGGGTGAAGTCCTAGTGGGTGTAGACATATTAAATATATGTCCATATTTAAACTTCCACAGGGGATTACCATGCCCTGATTATAAAATATTTGCAGAGAAATCTAGTATAATAAAAAGAAAATACCTCGTGAAAAAAAATAATTTTAAAAGTATATACTCCATTTTCCCAACTCCAAAACTTAAGAGTATTTACCTGAAATTAGCAACCTGAATGCAACGATACACTGAATTGTGCCCTTAGATAATCCAGACTCTCTTAAGCTAACATAAGGTCACCATGGTAAAGTGGGTATTTGCTAAGTTTCTTTTGCCAGTGTGCAACCATTTTCAATTTTGTAAAAGGAAACTATCAGAAACTTTTCACACGAGAACTTCAAAATTCTTCAAAAAAGTAAATTCCAATGAAAAAAACACAGTTTCCTGTTAACACATAAAGAGAACCCCTTTTCTGTCACCAAAGCACTTTTCTAACTGAAGCCTATGTGACCTAATAGTATAAACCTTGTGTATACATATTGCTCCTTTCAAGAGAATTCAGGGGTATGAGGAAGCTCAATCATCACTCCAGAATTCCTGGGATAGGGGGAGGGGGAGAAGGAGTTAATTCTATATATATGTTTAAGAAATTGAGGCATACACATATTAATAAGTTAACAGGAGTCTGCTGCTAGTCCAGGAATAGAATCCAGGTTACATATTTTTAGACTCCTGCCTCTTTGATTTTCACACACAATATGATACTGATCCATATGCTTGAAAAGGACACAGCTTTCAGCAAGTAGAGTGGCAGAAAAGAGACTCTGTGTGACCCCAGAACGGAGGAGAAATCTTCACGGCACAAGCATGTGTGTGTCCGAAGTGTTTCCTTCAAACCACCAAGTGTTCCTTCACCGTCTCCTTTCCTCCTCCCCAAACTGCCTTCCCTCCAAGGAAACATGGAAAGCTCAAGGACGACAGTAACCTAGGCTACTTATTATATTCCAAGCACATGATTAGGCACTTAACACAAATTAGTTTTTTTAAATAGTCACAATGATCCCACAAGAGAGGTGTTGGTCCCAGTTGATAGGTAAAAACAAAACAAAACAAAAATGAAAACCTCAAGTTTCATGACTTACCGGATGAAAACCCGAGGTTTTTTTGGACACATTCTGGAAGGTAATGAAAAGTTAATACTTCAGCTGTTTCTGTTTAAATATGGATTGACTTCAAATTCTCCCAGGTGATCGATTGGATCAAGAGAGGAAAGATAGCCCAGTGGAGACCAGTGGTAACTCACACTCTCACTCCTAAAATGTATCTTAGAGAAGAAAATGTTAAGGGATTCATTGAAGCAGCACAGTGCAGAATAAAAGTAGGAAGTCCAGGATTTGACCACCAGGGTTAAATACTAGCTCTGCACTTTGTTACCTTTTTTGACCTTGGGCAAATTACTTAAATCTGTTATCATTTCCTCCTCTTTAAAAGGAAATTATTCCTATCTCACAGGGTCGTCGTGAGGATTCAGAGACAAGGATACAGGTTAATGTCTAGTTCTTGGCAGGGCACAAAGCCAGTGCTCAGTAAATATCAGCCACTGCCATTTCAGAAAGCCCAATGGTGTTTGAGACTGAGGTGAGGACCCCACAGTCCTGGGCTGCTTGTCTTCTCTGTTATTAATAACAGTAGGCAGCCAATCACAGAAGAGCCTCTGGTGGATCACCTTTCCTCAAATAGTCTATTAGTACTTAGCATAATATAAGAAATATTTTCCGCACATTTTATTTTGGCCTGCATTGGTTTGGAGTTGTTAAAATACCTAAAACTTACTGGGCATTTCCTGTTCTCCAGGCTCTCCGTGTCTAAATGTATTTAATTCTCAGAATGAGGCACTGAGGAAAGATGTCCCTACGGATAATGTCACCATTTAATAAATAACATAAGGAGAGGGGCAGGCAGGACTCAGATCCAGACATTCTGGCCACAGAGCGCACACCCTGAAGCATCCTACCCCATCCTACCCCAAGACCTCTCACTCGGCTGTACATTTGGTCATTTCACTGATCCACTCTGCTTCACCGAGGGCATCCATAAACTTGCTTTATTGCTCTCCATTCCCAGCATTTTAAAGCCTTGACTTTTGTCATATGGATAGGCATCATCTAGACCGAGTCATAGAAGAGGATAAAGGAAGATCTTGATTTCTTATCACCTGACAAGACCTTTGCTTCAGGATGATAGTGTTCCAGAGTTCCACACCTGATCACACCATTTGCCGCCAGGAGCGCCTTATGTCAAGTCAGCACATTACCGATGTCCTTTGAGTCTTAAAAATTGAAAAACAGGGACTGTAAAATTTGATACTGCTCATTAAACTAAATGTAAAATAAAAATCTTGCATAAATAAAATTTAGTGTTAACTTTTTCTTAACATGAAGGGTAATATATTAAGAAGAGTCTATTTTAATATGGTGAAAGAACTTCAGCATTAAAAATCGGTTTCTGGTTGTGCTATGTGGCAGCACCCTATGTTTATCATAGTACAGATTTTTCAGGAGAGAATTTTCCAGATCTGCAAATTAATCTGAGTTTCTAGCCACTTATATTATGTAAAACAAATTTGTTCAAGGCTTCCAATGTCATCTGCAATTAGTTGATCACAGAGAGTGGGACTGTGAATAAGGATTGTAATTAAGTGCTCTTTCTCATAACATTCATGCACACACACAGAGAAAGAAAGCGAGAGAAGCTTTCTTTCGGTATATTTTTTATGTGACCGCAAGAGCTTCGTCTCATTTTGTCCCCCAGGCTTAGAGGTGGTTCTCAGTCCTGAGATGGCCAGGAGGAGCCTAAGGTGCCCTAAATTGTCTCACCTGTTTATTCCACAGCCCTGTACATACATTGTCATATTCAACCCACGGTGTATCCCGAGGAGGGAGGCACAGGCTAAGACATCATTCCCTGCTCTAGTTCAATGTGTTAAGTGTATTAATCACCTTTACACCCAAGCATACCCTTTCAACAAGCAACCTATACGATTTGTAATTATTTTTACCTATGTTACATTTGTTCTGATTACATTTATTGAATTCCAACTCAAGAAATAGGGCTTTTTAAATTTCACTTTTCAAGTAATTCATTCTTATTATTTTACAAAGGTTGCCGTTTGAGAAATTGGAGAGGCACTGCTCCAGGCTACGAAAACCTTGATTAATAGGAAGTTGAGCCTCTCTTCTCCTCTCCCCATGCTTATTCATATTTAAAGGGTTAGGCTTGATTTTACTCTCTCAGCACTCAAGCCAGAGCTCATACCTGCCCCCTGGAGGTTGGAGGAATCACGGGTCACTTCCTAATGTAACTCCTCGAGAACATGAGACCATGATACCGGTAGGGTCACCAGACACAAAGCCCGGGTGACATATGTGAAACCTGGCTAGCAGAAGTCCTACTTCCATTGGCTTCCCTATGTTTAATGCTAGAGCATCTTCTCCCTGCCTGTTGAAACCTCACCAGGGCTGTCAATGTAACGGTGATGTCTGCCCTTTATCAAGTTTTCTGAAACCTTGACTGTCAGCACTCATTTCCTATTATTATCCTCAGCCTGGGTCATCAGTGTTCAACCTTGTCCAATTGCCTTATATAACCTGCCCCCAGGTTCATAAGGGACAGTATGTGTTTACCGTTCCTGGCGGATTTCATTGCCTCATACGTTCAGAATCATCATTCTGAATGAATTCACTCACCTGACCCGGTGTGGTGTCAGGGTCAGCCTAGCAGCCCCATTTGTTCCTACCCTTATTTTAGGGAGCAACCCTATTTATATGGTATAAGCCTGAGGTCAAGCCTACCTCAACTCAGTCTAACAAATTTCAATAACTTTGAATTTCAACTGGAAGGGTGTGGGTCTTGATTCTTTTTCTACCAAACAACAGTTGGGCTTGATCACCTTTACCAGCAGGATTCAAGTTTTGCTCATTAGCAGTCTTTGCCAAAGGATATACATCACATATATTAATTCTGCTTCCCTGGAAATCCCCTTACATAATTTAAAATTTTGTTAACCTTAACATTTTTCAGACATCACAGTTCATTTTAGACTTTAGCACCTCTGACATTATCCTGACAGTCAGTATCACCATAATATTTAATTCTGTGGCCTTTCTTCTTGTGTTTCACCAATTTAAAATCTGATTCTGTCAGTAATTTCCCGGGAAGTTACACTGGTTTCTTTCAACACTTTGTTCTTTCTTTCTTTTTATTTTTAAATGCAGCCAGTATGCAAAATGCATAGTTGTCTAGCACCAATTTTCTTCATAACTTTCTTTACCTTTTACTGGGTGAAACTATCAAGTGAGATAAGACAAGAATTTATCAAATGCTCTGCTTTTGAAGAGCGGGATTTTCAAGTGAATGTGTACTTGAAGTCTAGTTTGTCATTCCTACCAGGTGAATTCAATTTATTCACTTTCTTTCGTCAGGTCCTTGTAGTATACTCTTATGGCGATAATAATAGCTAATATTTATTGAGCACCCCCTTTATGCCAGGAAATTTATGTTTAATCTCATGTAGTTCTCACAGTAATGATAATCCATATTATATACACAAGGAATCTGAAGCACTGAGTGATTAAATAAATTGTCCAGGGTCCCCAATTATAAGGGCCATATTCAGGATAGGAGCTCAGGCCATCCAGCTCCCAAGTTCAGCCTCGTAACCACTTTGCTATGGCACCACCTAATTTTGTTTCTAATCTCCTTTTATCTTCACACAAATACTCTCCTCAATTCTCCAGATTTTTTTGAAGGAATATATCTTTTTGGCACAGAACTCTACCCTGTTCTCATAATAACGGTTCTGTTTCTTTAGAACCAAGAATGATGTTATCCTTTCGTGGTGCATTTATAGTAGTGAGTTCCATCCTTTCTCACCTCTCAGATCATATTTACTTTCATATCACAATCCCAGTTTCATTTTGCTTATTAATTATGTTTTTCAACTATTCTGGACCCTCGAGGGGGATCCTGGGTGGCTCAGTGGGTTAAGCCTCTGCCTTCACCTCAGGTCATGATCCTGCAGTCCTGGAATTGAGCCACACAGGGAGCTCTCTGCTCAGTGGGGACCCTGCTTCCCCCTCTCTCTCTCCCTGCCTCTCTGCCTACTTGTGATCTCTCTGTCAAATATTCTGACCCCTCGATAATGCATGAGGGGAGAAAAAGGTGTCCTGAGCAAGTTAATTTAACATATCTCCCTCAAAAGTATACTAGGTTTTGACAAATCGAGGGAGGAGTATACCCTATATTCCTAATCCTATTATTTATCATAGATATTTTTAAAGTGAAAATACTGAAGAAGGGTCATTTGTAAGGTTAAAGTTGGAAGATATTTTGGAATTCATCTAATTTAACAGATATTACCTTTGAAGAGATGATGCTTGCATATGTTAAATGATCTGCCTATAGTTAAACAACCAGTTCCTTAAATTGCTTTTCTAGGGATGCCTGTGTGGCTCAGTGGGTTAAACCTCTGCCTTCGGCTCAGGTCATGATCTCAGGGTCCCGGGATCAAGTCCAGCATCGGACTCTCTGCCCAACAGGGAGCCTGCTTCCCCTTCTCTCTGCCTGCTTCTCTGCCTACCTGTGATCACTCTCTGTCAAATAAATTAATTAAAAATCTTTTTAAAAAATTGTTTTTCTAAAGTAATGCTTTTTTAAAAAAGATTTTTTATTTATGTATTTGACAGAGAGAGAAAGAGAGAGAGAGAGATCACAAGTAGGCAGAGGCAGGCAGAGAGAGGGGGAAGCAGGCTCCCTGCTGAGCAGAGAGCCCCATGCAGTGCTCTATCCCAGGACCCTGAGATCATGACTGGGGCTGAAGGCAGAGGCTTAACCCACTGAGCCACCCAGGCGCCTCTCTAAAGTAATGCTTTTACCAAGTGATCAACACTTAAAATGATACTTGGTTTTGAATTTAATTATATTAACTATCATTCTCCCATATCTTTCTCCCGATGCAATAAATAGTACATTTAAAATACCCCCTGTTAATCATTTTGCAGTTTGAGTTTCTAAGGCTATATTTGTTTCAATTATGTCCATAGTGATAGATTCAGAATGGGGGAAAGACTAGATCTTGTAACATAAAAACTTCTACTGTAATTAGCACATGTTCTGGAAAATACATGTGAAAACAGTGTACATAAAAATTCTGTAGCATTTCTAATGAAGAATCTTTTCTAAAAATTTCAATGTAGGCAAAAGGAGAATAATAAAAATAGAACACTGGTTCTCAAAGCAATCTTAACAACAGGAAAATATGTGTTCAGTGGGCAAGCATACAGCCCTTTTTCTCTTCTCTACTAGATTTTCTTTTCCTGAATTGGAAATACAACAGATTTCTTCTCTCATTCTAGTAACACTGTATTTGATAAGGTAACATAGTTCCCTGTGGTTGTTTAATTCATTACAGGCATACCTCATTTTATTGGGCTTCAGAGATACTGTGGGTTTTAGGTGTTATTTTTTCCCCCCTTGGTTTTTGTTTGTTACAGATTAAAGGTTAGTGTTGTGTGGAGCAAATGAAGTGTATTGGTGCCATTTTTCCAACAGCATTTGCTCACGTTGTGTCTGTGTCACATTTGGATAATTCTTGCAATATTTCAAACTTCCTCATTATTTTTACATTTGTTCTAGTGATCTGTGATCAACAATCATGACTTGCTGAAAGCTCAAGTGATCATTAGCCTTTTTTTAGCAATTTTTTAAATGAATATTTGTACATTTTTTAGGCATAGTGCCATTGCACACTTAATAAACTACAGTATAGTATAAACATAACTTTACATGCACTAGGAAACAAAAAAATTCATTTGACTTGTTTTCTTACAATGTTTGCTTTACTGCAGTGTTCTGGAACTGAACCACAATATCTCTAAGATATGCCTGTATTTTGCCATAAGCGTAGTTTACTGATACATTTCATTTTTTTAAAAAAGTTGGTTTTATATGTAAGCACTGATTTAAAAAAACCAAACCCAGAGCATTATGAAGAAACATTTTCAAAATCTGTAATTTAATGACAAAAATTTGCATAAGCAGGTCAAAATGGATACCTGTGAAGTCTGAGAAAATTAAAAATTGTGGAAAACCTAAAGTTTCACATATGATAGAGTTTTAATTGTAACCCAACGTATATACTTTCCTATATCTGATATCATATTAAAAATAAAACTCAAAGGTAAAAAATAAACTGAAAGGAAATTAAATTTCATTGCAATTATATACATCATTTCTGAGAATAAAAATTTGCAAAACAGGGGCTTGTGGGATATCTTGACAATAACATAATAGAAAAATGGGGGCACCTGGGTGGCTCAGTCAATTAAGCCTCAGACTCTTAATTTCAGCTCAGGGTCATGATATCTAGGCCTAGTGGGGCTCCGTGCTGGGCGTGAACCCCACTTAAGATTCTTTCTCCCTCTCTTCCTCCCACCTCCTTAAGCACGCCTGTACTCTCTCTCAAAAAAAAAAAAAGAAAGTACTGATCTCAGCATAAAGAAAACCATTTCTTTTAATCATTTCTCCCCTGGGTTTTTGTAATGGTGGTCAACAAGTGTCTCTTCTTGTCAGTCACCTAATGTGATGGGATTCACTTTTGTTATATTCCACAAAGGACTTATCCTCAGGGCAGAGCAAAATTACTTACTAAAGCAGACTAAAAGTACCTACTCTTAAGACCTATGATTTCAAACTTGGAAAAGGATGTTTTAGAAAGTGAATAGTTTACTTTCTAAAACAAGAAATGAAGACACTTGATATTATGGTCACTATAATCAAACTGGCTTCACAGATGTCCTCAGAAAAGCCAGGGGTTCCACTGAAGGGAATATTGGGTCCAGAATCAGAAGTGCTTGAGCTCTAGGTCCTAATTTGCAGCTATAAAAATTGCTAATGCATTGAGGCAAGTCACTTACCTTTATAAAACTAAGATGATGCCACTTGGATAGCCTTGATTTTTCATTCATGTTAGTTTTATTCATGTCTTCATAACTCAATTCCATGTCAAAATAAGTTTGAGGTGGCTTCCAAAATAAATAGAAAAAATAATTAGGAGAGTCAGAAGAAGAGGAAAAATATGGAGAGTGAAAATAAAAAGAAGTCAGGGGAAGGGTTGGTGGACGGTTTACATGGTGTTGTATCTGGGCATAAGCTCTTCCACAGTGGATAATTGTCATCTTAGTGTGAAATGATGCATTCACCTCTGCGTCAGAGACAAGCTTTTCATAGTAGGAAAGAGTAAAGAAAACATAAAAAAAATACCTGATTAAATAAGGAAGGTAAACATTCTTTATTTAATTTCCAGTTATGTTTCCACTGGTATATACCTTAAAAAAAAAGGAGCAAATTTCTAAAGCATAACATGGGCCAGTATTGTTAGGCTCTGACTATATATCCAAATCATAATATAATTTCTACAATAAAAATCTCATAATTCCAGAACTGAATATCTTTTCATTGATGCCAATATGGGAAATAATCCTATAATACTTGCTTTTCTGACATGACTGCCATTAAAACATAGAATCTTCGTGTGACTAATACTTAAAAATACTTTCTTCCATTTGCTGCCACTCTCCACTCTCCATTTTTTTTCCTCCTTAGCTCCAAATTATGGAAGTAGTTTTCAATGTCTTACAGTTGCATTCCCTTCCAATCCAAAATGAGCCTTAATAATGTAAGTGTCAGAAACTAGTTCCATAGCAACTGCAAAAGAAGCTTTTACATGGACACACATTTCAAGGGAAATTACATTTGGAACACACAATAGTACAGAAAACTTACACTAAAATTATCTTTTGCATCTGATAGGAGAGATAGGCCATAGTTCAAATATCTCAAGGATGTTTCTTAAGAGCTCTCCCTAGTTCAGTGAAGGTATATTATTTTGCTACCAAGCATGTGCCACCTTAAACAAGATTCATAGTCTAAAAGTAATACTAACCTCCTCTAGCTAAGTGATTTAAATGATCACAGTTTTCAAAAGATTAAAAAAAAAGAATAATTTTGCCACGATATTTTGTACTTTCCCTTCTCACATATAAAATAATTTCATTCCTTTAAGAAAACCTGCTGAGTTAATATGGAAGACATTTCCACTACGGGTACTAAAAATTCACAGTAACCCTTACAGTTCATACAAAGAAAATCAAATTCTATTTTAGTGAAGTTTTCATAACAGCCTTTTGGCTAATAATGTTGAAGAATCATGATATATTTAAGAGATATTAATTCTAGTAATAGTCATTTATCTTTGATGTCAAAGAGAGACAAAGGATTGGGAAGTAGAAGATTTATGATGACATATTATAGACTCACTTGGTAGATGTTAGATTTTTTACTTTTCCTCTGAAACGACAGATAATGAAGCTTTATCAACTTCCCTTTATTAAGGCTAAAAATATATCCTATAATAGGATCATAAACATTTAATGAAACCCACAGCTGTACTGAATTTTAAAATTAGGTGAGGATGGACAAAGTAGTTCATAGAAAAGTAAATCAGCATAACTCCTACATTACGATTTGACAACCCAGCTTGTTTTAATTTAATATATCTCCAGGTCTGACCTCTGTCCTGGAGTCCAGACATGTATTTCCAACTACCTAAATGAACCTGGGTATCCAAAATGAGTCTATTTTCTTCCCAAGCACATCTAGATATCTGAGACATGTCAGTGGAGAAAGCTCAAATTCAAGAAGCTAAAACAGGATGATTGGCCGCCCTTTTATTCTTCTACTGCTTTCTGAGAAGACTGAAATTCTTCCCTCCGTCTTAAGTTGGGTTCCCCAGAAACACCCTGAAATGAGGATTCATGTGAAGATAATTAGTAGGAAGCTTTGCCAGGAAACATCACGAGGGTTGTAAGGAAATGGGACTAGCTAGGTGACTAAGGAGGGATATGTTATCAAGCAAAATTTCATGAAGAGTAAGTTTGATTCTGTCCCACAAAGGGTGTCTAAAGACAATGTAGGCCACAACTCTGATTTATCTGGACCAAGACAAAGTAGCTGGAATAGTTATTCTCCTGCACCTGTCAATCATTGGTTAAGAATTGCCCCTCGGGAGATAGAAACTCCCAGGTGCTTCTAGCAAAGTGAAGCAAAATGAGTTCTAGTTGCCTGAGGCCAACGCCCCAACAAAGAGACACAGTGCTGACCATTTAAGCGCAGAACACACCCAGAGCCAGTGTGCATGGAAATGAAAAAAGATCCAAGCAAGCTCTGGGGGTGCACTAACTGGGTCTGCTCCAATCTCCATGCTGGTGACTGTTCCAACTAATTTTCCTGATAGCAATCTTTATTCTTCTTTAAATGTTGTTTATACATACATGTTCTTCTCTGTGCATCCTGGAGTGGGGGAATATCCGTTCTTGACAGTAGGGTGCTACAGATAAGGCAAAGCTGAAGTTCCCTCTCTGTTGCACAACTTACTGAGGCAGCTTATCAACTGTATTATTGCTCAGCCCAGTGTTTTAAAAAAATTGAATAGGAATGCCTTCAGATGAGGCTTGTTTTCTCTGATTCACAAGAATTTCCTAACAGTATCAATTATAATTTGATTTAGCTGCATATAACAGCAACAAAAAAAAATCCAAAGCAATAGTGGTTTTCAAAGTATGGTTTCCAGACCAACTGCATCAGCCAACAAATCAGATGGTTCTCTGAAGTCAGCAAGGACCCAGTCTCCTTCCACTTCTGTGGGATTAAAAAAATAAATAAAAAATAAAGACTGCTTTAGCAGCAGCATCACATCCCCATACCAAGATGGAGGAAGATGCAAGAAAGGATGGGAGGCGCTTATGCAAGGTGTTTTTAAAGGCGAGTAATGCATTTTATAGGTCATTGTCCTGAACCAGTATTGCACTGGTAAACAGTTGAAAAACAGCCCTCCGATTTTCATTGTGTAAATACTCCTGCTATATCTGATTTCAAGCTACCAACTTGACATCATTGAACAGAGATGAGAAGAGACGTGCATAATTAAGTAAAACAAAGAACATGATATTTGGTACATAATTGTTCACGTGTATGCAAAAATCCCTTACATGAAGGAGCAACGTTAAAAAGGAATGCTAGATACAGTTGCATAGCAACCTTCCACAGTAAAGGGTGTTCCTGTTCTGTGTATTCATGGGGTCAGTATGTTAAAGAGCCTTGCTGCCTCACTCTTTAGTTCAAGAATTTCCTTATAGAAAATAAAACCATTAAAACTATCCTGCCTCCTCTTTCACACAAAATTTCTGCTAGTCAGCGCTTGTTACATTTTGACGTCCCTTTTCCCAATAAACATCACAGTGATGGTGGTGATGATGGCTCTCAATCTCAGAATATATCTGAATCAAGTCTCATTTCTATTCTGTGCCTAGAAGATTTTTGTCGTGGTTATGTTACAGGACTCTAAATTCAGTCCAACTGAGTTTGAACTCAACTCTGCCATTTACTATTTAAATAACCTTAGAGATCTTATTTTATCTTTGTGTGCATGTATGTATTCCAACAAAATTTTCTTAATAAACATTGAAATTTCAATTTCACATAATTTGCATATGTGTTATGAAGTACTATTCTTCTTTTGACTTTTTTCGACTACTAAAAAGAACAAAAACATTTTTAACTTGACATTTTATACAAAAAGGCAAAGGAACAGAACTGGCGGGTGGACTGAAGTTTGTCAACCCCTGTTCCAATTGTACCTTCTTTAAAACAACAGCATTATTGAGACATAAATCACCTACTATACAATTCACCCATTTAAAGTATACAATCCAAAGTTTTTAAACACATTCACAGAGTCATGCAAGTCTCACAGGACATCTTCCTCACTCTCAAAACGAATCTAGTAGCAATCACTTCCATTACTCCCCCAAACTTCCCAAAATCTATAACCCCAAATAACAAATATCAACTTTCTGTTGCAACAAGTTTACCTTTTCTTTTATATACATGGAGTCCTATAACATGTAAACTTTTGTGCCTGGCTTCTTTCAATTACACAACATTTTCATGTTTTACCCAATTAATAGCATGATCGGTACTTCATTTATTTTTATTGCTAAATAATTCTCTATCTGCCTAGTTGTTCTACCCGTTATTGAAAGTGGAATATTGAAGCTTTTAAATATTATCATTGAATTTTCTATTTCTTCCTTTAATTCTGTCAGTTTTTGCTGCATGTATTTAGAACAATTAGATACATATATGTTTACAATTATTGCATCTACTTAAAAGACTGACCCTTTTGTTATTATTAAATAGCCCATTTTTATGTCTAGCAGTATATTCTGTTTTAAAGTCTATTGTGTCTGATTTTACTCTAGGCATTCCCGCTCTTTCATATGGTTGCTGTTTGCATTGCATATATCTTCTCCATTCTTTTACCTTCAACATATTTTTTAATTTTTATATCCAGATAGTATCTCCTAGAGACAGCATATAGTTTGATTTTGTTTTTGTTTTTCTGTTAAATATAATTTTACTATTTACTTTTTTACTAGATTGTTTAATACATTCACATTTAATGCTGTTATTTGGTGTGTTTAGACTTACATCTCTCATTTTGCTTTTTTATTTTCTGTATATCTCATGTCTTTATTGTGCCTATGTTCTTCCTTTATTACCGTATTTTACAGCAGTGGACATTTTCCACTGGAACATTTAATTCCTTTAATGATGTGTTTAATTATATATGTATGTTATTTTCTTAGGAGTTGTATTAGGGCCTACAAAGGGTATCTTTCAGAATCTACTTCAGGTTTATACTGACTTAATATCAATGAAATCTAGAAATCCCACTCTTTTGTAGCTTAGTTCTCTCTCACTTTTTTTGTGCTATTACTGTTACACATATTAAGTCTATACTTGTTATAAATCCAACAATATATTGTTCTAATTATTACTTTATATACCCTTATATATTTTAAAGAAATTTAGAGAAGAAAGAAACCTAGTAGGTAATTACAGAGTTTGTATTTTATTTTATTTTTGTATTTGTATTTATTTTTGTATTGTAGTTTAACTTTCCTACTTATCTTTTGAGGTTCTTTTCATTTTTTCCACCAGACGTACATTATCGTCTATTGTTATTTCTTCACTCCAATATACCTTTGTTCACACCCTTCTCCTTTGTGCCATTATTATCAAATACATTTCTCTGTTTTAGACCCCCCAATATAGTTATATCCCTATTGTATTATGCATTTCGTTTTAAAATCATACAAGAGGTGAAAGGAGAAGGAATATGCAATTATATTCTCTTTCATTATTACCTTCATACTTACCCTATGAGATTCCTACAGACGCTATAACAAATTACGATGAACTTCATGGCTAAAAGCAATGCAAATTTATTCTCTAATCAGTTTTAATGGACTAAAGCAGGCTGATCCTGGAGTCTCCAAAAATATTGGAGAGAATCAGTTTCCCGTTTCTTCCAGATTCTAGAGGCTGCTTGTATTCCTTGAGCTATGCCTCAATCCAGGAGAACCTTCTCATCATAAGATCTTTAATTTAATCACACTTGCAATGTCCTTTTGCCATAGAAGGTAACATTATTAGGTTCCAGGGATTAGGGTGTGGACATCTTTATGGGAACCATCATTCAGCTTACCACGATCTGCCATCTGGTCCCCAAAGATTCAAGCACATTTTATACACAAAATACACTCACCTCATTCCAAAATCCCCCAAAGACTCAACCCATTACAGCATCAACTCAAAGTCCCAAATATCATCTAAATATTACTAGCTCAAAAGTCCCAAACCAAATCATCTAAATCACATGAATCAGTATGATTAAGATATCCAGTATGATCCATTCTCAGGAAAATTCTCCTCTATGTCTGGACCTGTAAATCTAGAAAACAGGAGGGGGAGTTATCTGCTCTCCAAATACAATGGTGAGACAGACATAGGATAATAGTTATTGTTATTTCCATTCAAAAGAAGGTGAAAGTTGAAGAAAGAAAGGAGTAACCAAATGGAAGAAAGAAAGGAGTCACCTGTCCCAAGCAATTGAGATTGATTTTCCCTGAGTATGTGAAGCCTACATTATGTGCACAGCATTTTGACTTCTACAGTTGAGTGTGATCCCAGGAAGGCTTTGTTTGGCTGTCTCTTTCACTGGTTCTGTCTAGTGAACTTCTGATTATTCTGCAATTTTGTTTCTATCAGAACTACCAGCCTCCTCTTAATTGCTCTCCACCAGGATCACCATTCTGCTTGACAACACCCTTAGGTATGGAGTTCTCCTCTTTCTGTTTCAAATAAGAACTGTCCCCTCAGGTTAAAAAAAAAAAAAAAAATACTGCAGAGCTCTTCCTCTTTTGGGCAGGTGATTGCATCAGAGCTGGGGTTGGGGATCTGCTTTTCCTGGAGTGATACTTCTATTCTACAAGCAGTCATGGGGCAAGTGGTGACTGCCCTAGCTCTTCTCAGCTTGGCTCTCTCAACATAGAACTTCAGCTCCAAGAGTGAGCTGGGAGAAGGGGAGGGAGGGTGGGAGAGGCTTATAATAGAGGCCTCACTATTCTCAATCTCTTGTCCCTGGAGCAGGCTTCTGCTTTAAAAATGGGGGCTGGGTAGGGAGGGAAGTCCCCTCAGCAGTGCCTACTTCTACAATATGGCTCTGAGAGAAATAAGAACTTCTGGCAACCTGCTCCTCATGGTAAGATTTATAGCTCCTCAGGACAGGGAGGTGAAGAAATAAGGAGCTCCCACCTTAGATGCACACACCTGGCGTAGAACTTCCACAACACTAAGCTGAGTAATGGAGTGGGTCATGGTTCAGATGTTATAGAAGCTCATTGTTCTTAATGAGATTTAGTAGATTTTCTTGATTAAATGTTTTCCCATTTGCTGTATGCTCTTGGGACAATTTCCGGAAGTTCAAATTAATGTTTTTCATAATGTACACCAGTTATTTTTTTATTTGCTTAGGAGAGAGTTCTTGTCATTCTAGAAGCTCTGCTCTTTAACCTCTTTAAGTCTCATGTCCACCATCTGTAACACGAAGATGTTGATGATGATTGTATGAGGATTACACATGATGCGTTTTCAGTAGCTAGGAGATAATAAATACCAAAAATAAGGTTACCTATAACTGAAAAATATGCAGTTATATTCTTCCATTTTAAACAATTGTATTTTATAATTGTATTTGTAACAATCTGTAACAATTTGTATTTTAAGGTCCCTTAGTTAACACAAAAGCAGCAGCAGTGCATTATATAGCAGGAAAAAATTAGGGGATATGATTCTCTCGAGCTATGGAATACTCCATACATGTAGATACTCAAGTGTTAATTTCAGTTCTGTCATGGATCTCTAGTGAAATTTTCGATAGTCTATTCTACTACAAAAACATTGCTTCATTATTTAGTCTTGTTCTTTATATTCACAGTTTACAAAATGATTGGATATGGAACCTGCCCTAATGAAGAAATAGCTTTCTCAAGGAACAGTACTCTTTCCTTCATGTGAAATGTAAATAGAATAGTCTTGAAACACCGTCTTGTCAGGAAATAGCAGTTGGTTGAAGATAGGCATGAATATTTATGACATGAAGACAAAGTGTTCAACAACAAGGAGGTAGTTCCATCTCTCTTCTTGGAATGCTGAAACTCTGCTTGACCCTGGAACAAACCTGAATGGAAAACAATCAGTTATTAAAAAAAAAAAAAAAAAAAAGATTAGCATTGTAGCTTCTGATGACTCACTTAGCACTTGGACTTGCCCAAACTGGTTTTGGCTGTTCCTTTTTCTGCATCAGCCATCCAGGAGATTACCTAAAATGAACAGGTCTTGATTTCTAACATGGACTGAACTTGCTACTTTTTTAGTTATGTAGATGGATTTGTACTCATTCATCTATTTCTTCCAAGAATAAAATCTATGTGTTTGTAAGTCATAAAACCTGGAAAGGGGTGAGTTAGAAACACTATGTTAGAACCTCATTACATCAATTTTACAAGGTTTATCTCAAATTAAAACAACTTTCATAATGTTCCTGAGCACTTAAAACTTCCATACATCAAAAAATATATGTCCATTTTACTATGTTTGATGCCTGTAATTCCATTAAAGCAAATTTATCTCATTTTTTATATGCAAATAATCTTAGAGGAGTTATATTAACCTATGATGAATTATGAACCACTTTATTGTTTTATTTTCAACTGTGCAATTCTTTGAGATAAGTCTTTAGTAAATGGAAGAAGAGACTGAAAGCAAAATAAATTATCTGAGAATGGCTGTCAACGGACTAGTCTTTCAACACTGGAAAAATGGCATCATGAAAGATTATATAGACCCCAAAAGGAAAAGTAGAATCTCCTGCACACACACAAAATTCAATCACTTCCCAGTTGTCTCTAGGCCAATATAGAATCCCAACTACACTACATTAAAGTTGTATTTGAAGATATACCAAAAGACAGCACTAATGTGTGTGTCCAAAAAGCTCTCTGATAGTTTGTCAGGGGCAATGAGGCAGTGCCATAGAAAGAGAATTTGACATTTCTTTATAGCTTCAAAACAAGCATAAATCAAATGAACAACATAAAAGGAATCTACTATAAGATGTAGGGTTATTTTTCCACTGTACCTTCATATAGATGACAAATATACATCATTAATTCATTCTAGTTATATTCCCATTTTCATTTCTAATACTGGTTATTTGTTTTCTTTTAGTTCTTAACAAATTTTGCCACTCTCAGTTAGTTTTTATGTTATAGATCTTCTTTATTGTTTAATTTTATTTCAACTTGTACTTTGGCTTATTATTCTCTATTGTCTTGCTTTTATTCTATTGTTCTTACTCTAACTCCCTGAGTTCAATAATTACCTCACTATTTTTTCATCCTTTGTGTTTTCCCTTGCAAAGAGCTAAAATTGTGTAAGAACTTCTATAACTGGGTCCAACAAATATCTAATACAATACATTCACTGAAATCTAGTTCTAAACGTCATATTTACATTTTTAATTATTTTTAGATTTGCAACTGCTTAGAATTTTAGGGTTTTAGTTTGCTGAGATAGGACTAAAAGCTTTCTTTCCTTATTTATTCTATAAACTAATTGCATTTTGATCTGAAAGTGCAATCTACATATTAATTTCTTATTATTTATAGAGATTTCCTCTGAAACTAATTGTGGATTATTTTTATAATCAATATGTAATTGAAGACTGTATTCTCCATTTGTTTTGTGAGTCTATAATTGACCAATAGTTCAAGTTTTTAAATTTGTTAATCAAATTTTCTTTATCATTACAATTTTTTGCTTAGCTTGAATTTATTGACTTTTGAGCAAGGTGTTAAAATTATCCAATTATGGGGGCACCTGAGTGGCTTAGACAGTTAAGCATGGGATTCTTGATTTCCACTCAGGTCATGATCTCAGGGTCATGAGATTGAGCCCCATAGGGCTCCATATTGGGCATAGAGCCTGCTTAAGATTCTCTCTTCCTTTCCCTCTGCCCCTACCCATCCCCAACCATCGCCCCCCAACTCATGTGCATGCACTCACTCCCTAAAAGAAGAAAAAAGATTACTTAATGATCTTTTATTTACCATTATAATGGTATATCTTAAATATACCATTATTTAATGGTAGATCTGCCAATTCTTATAATTTTGTCCATTTTTACTTTATGTATTTGAAGTAATGTTGTTATACTATATGCCTACAACTAGAGACTCAGAAATGTTTTGTCTTTCTGGCGAATCAAAACTTTATAATTAAATACATATCCTATCAATAATAATTATTTTTCCTTAGGGTCTATTTTCTCTGGCATTAGTACACCTATGCCAGATTAATTTTGATAATTATATTGTGGGGGTTTTTTTTCCTATCTCTATACATCAGTCATGTTTTAAGTAAATGTTTTGTGCAATCACATTTTATTTATTTTTTTAAAGATTTTATTTATTTATTTGACAGAGAGGGAGAGAGAGCACAAGCAGGGGGAGCAGCAGGCAGAGGGAGAGGGAGAAGCAGGCTCCCCGCTGAACGAGAGCCTGGTGTGAGGCTTCATCCCAGACCCTGGGATCATGACCTGAGTTAAAGGCAGACCCTCAACCAACTGAGTCACCCAGAAGCCCCTTGTGCAATCACATTTTAAATGAATCCCTTATAAACAACATTTAGTTGGGTTTTCAAAAATAAAAATCTAACTTTAAAAGCTTTGTGTTTTAACTTGCTAGTTTTACTAGTATACATTATGATGCTTGTATCCAGTGTATTTTTATTTGTTTCTACTATATTATTATACTACATTATATTACTGTATGTACTATGTTTCCATTTACCATACATTTTCTTTCTTCCTTTTTTCATTCTTATTGCCTTCTAATGAAAGGATGACTTTTCTTTCTCCCTGTTTTTCCTTAACTTGTTTAGAAGTTTATATGTTCTTTCTCTATGTTTAATGATTATCCTTATTATATAGAATACTTACTTGATTAACAAAATTTAAAAGTAATCACTATACAGAGGGGACTAATTAAATTAATTCATTTTACTTCAAATGATAGGTTATAATAAATATTTCTATTTAAAAGAAAATCCCAATATGTATTGATACAGAGCAATCTCTAATTATGCAGTTTAATAAGAAAAAGAAAGGAACAGTTATGTAGTAATGTGTTACTATTTTTTGCATAAACAGACACATATGCAAATGAATGAATGTACAAAATATCTCTGGGAGTATCCCTAAGAAGCCGGTAAAAGCAGTTGCCACTGGGGAAAGGAAATAGGCACCACATGTGGAGTCAATATAGGAAGGAAAATAATTTTCACTGCATACCTTTATATATTTGAATTCTGTACAACATATATATATTATTTTCAAAAAGAGCAATAATAATTTAAAATAGATTAACCAGTACCTCCTCTCCCAAACGATTCAAGAGACTTAGAATGTCTTAAACCCAATATTCCCTGCTTATACATCCTTATTAGTAGCTTATATATTAGTTAAGCATTCCTGCTTAATCAATAACCAAAACCCCAGGAGCATTTAACAATAAGCAACCATTTCTCACTTATGAGTCTGGCTTACATGGGTATGACTGAACTAAGCTGGAGTTGGCTGGACTAAACTTTGGGTCCAAACTATGTATTAATCCAGATCATCTTCAGTTGTCTCTTGTCTTCTTCAAACAAGTGGCTTCCTGGAGCATATTCTTCACATTACTGAAAGCAGGAAAGTGAGAGCAAGGCAATAGGAATGCACATTTCAGGCCTTTTCTCTTATTACATATGTTAGCATTCCATTAACCAAAGCAAGATACGAGTCCAAGCCCAACATCAATGAAGTGGAGAAGTATATTCCTCCCATGCATGTGAAGAATGGAGTGAGGGAATATTTGCTGAAATCAAATCTACCACACCAATTATTTTAGTTCTTCTTTCCTTTGAAATGTCCCCCCAAAAGTATTAGTCTTTTTATAATACTTAGTATTCGATTTGATTTGCTTAAGTCTTTACCTATTTCTTTGCCCAAAATGTCTACTTGAATTTCATTCCTTTTTACTTAGTTCAATTTCTCTCTTAGTACATAGTTCTTTCAGCAAAGTTTCTTGAGTAGTAAACTTTGTCTTTGTTTAGAAATGCATTTTGAATGATATCTTAGCTAACTCTAGAGCAGAAATGCCTGGAACTAGGCTCAACAATTAAGTATTGAGTATTTTACAGCATTAAAATACACCTTGGATTCACAGCCCTGCCAAGTATTTTGTATGAAACTTAGAATTTAATTGGAGATGAAATGGACCTTAAAACATAGAATGAGCATATCTAGGTGTGCTCAGACAAATATGAAAACCTGGAGCTTTCCAATCTCCCTGAACCTCCCTTACCCTCAGAGCTAGCCTATTGTCTGAGAAGATGATCATTTCCTTGCTTGAGGATCCTCACTAGTGGTCTATTCTCAGTATCTTCCAATAGGCTTATTGCCTCCAGACCCATAGCCGCAATCAAACCCAAGCATGCCTCAGGGGAAGGTACAAAGTCTGACCATCTCTAGTGAACTGTGAGATTTTGCTATTTCTATTGACACATTTCTGAGGAATACGAATTCTAACAATGTTAGGTAAAGTGGGATGGAATAAACATTGGCTCAGACCAACGTTATCAATATGATGTATTCATCAGAAATTCTGAGTTTAGGGGCACCTGGGTGGATCAGTTGGTTAAGCATCTACCTCCCTTCAACCCGGGTCATGAACTCAGGGTCCTGGGATTGAGTCCCACACAGGGCTTCCTGCTCTGCGAAGGCCTGCTTCTCCTTCTCCCTCTGCCTGCTTCTCCCTCTCCCTCTGCCCGCCACTCCCCTGCCTGTGCCCATTCTTTCTCTGTCAAGTAAATAAATAAATAAAATTTAAAAAACAACAACAACAAATTCCAAGTTTAATGTCTAAACTCCAACAGGTGAATCTAAAAGTTAGTTTGTTTGCTTAACTTAATGGAATACATTTTCCATGGTAGATGTTCATTAATGATACACGTACATCTCTCTAAATCATAATACAGGCTTCTTTTTGTCTGCCTCAGGTCACAAACAGAAAATTTAAATATTTAAATATTGCATTAAAGTAATGATGGAAAAATCAAAGAAGACTGGCCTGTGCCTTTTAATTATTCTTATTCCTTCAATGATGAAACTTTAAGCTCTTACATTTGATGATAGCCATTATAGTTATAATAAAGTCCCTTCTATTTTTTATGATAAGGACATTTCTTTTCAAGAAAGCCAAACTTTGTTGAAAGATCCTGTCACTTAAGAACTCCAGCTTTGCTATTTAAACAGCCTGGATTTGTCCTTAATGACCAGACAATTTCCTGTCACTATAAAATTAGGGAAGTCAAACTTTCAACTATTGGAAAGTTACAGTTAACTTTCTTAGAGCCATTCTTCACAGGAATGGGAGAAAAAAAGTCTAAGAGCCTAATTTCCTAGATACAGAATCTTTCTCAACCAAAAATATAAGCTCTGTTTATTTTTTTTTTTGACAAATTTGCCTGTTATCACTTGAACTTCATTCATAAAAACTAACAATTAGACTGTTCATTTGGAACAGTAGAGGTGTGTGATGTTCTGGATGTTCGTGGTGTTTAACAAAGCCTAGCCTAATATGAATAAAGAAAAAAAAAACCACCTTTCTTCTGAAAGCAAGGGTGTTTCCCCCCCCGTGGCACTTTATGACACTTGGCAGCTCATTATCACACTTCAGAGTCTCGTGTCAGCATGTCAGATTTCTCTAAATTTTGACAGAATTAAAGTAGTGCCGTTTGATATAATTGATATTGCACAGTTAATCAGGCAGTGGGTCCATAACACAGTAACATTCTCAAAAGGCTTAATTACTGAACTGTGAAGATTTACTGCCATCTGGAAGTTCCTTCCCAAAGTTCTGTTCCTGAATTTTATGTAGGGTTCACAAAAATAACTTGGTCCATTTAGAAATCGTGCCCTCGATTTGAAGATTAAAACTGTTATTTTTGGAATCTCATTTGGCCTAGAGATCATAGAAACCTTATGAAAAATAAAGGAGCAATGGCAAATGAGAATGGAGGAAATAAAAGTGGGAGCTCTGGAAATTATTTTCTTTATGTCATATTTAAAAGTGCAGACTCTGAGCCAGATGGCTGGAGTTCAAACCGCAATTCCACCACTTACTCAGCATGTGACCTTGGGCGAGTTATTTAAACTCTCTGTGCCTCAGTTTCTTTGTCTGTAAAATGAGGATACTAATAGCTCTTGCATTATAGTGTCAGAGTAAGGATGAAATGTAATAACATTTGAAAAGTGCTTGGAACTATTCCTGGTATGTTGGAAGAGCAAAATAAGTGCTTGCTGTTATTGTTGTTATTAAGATTTTAAAATTACTTTGTCCTCAGGGTTGTGCTCATCCTAAGAGACAAATACACCATTTGAAAAGATTCTTCAGGCTAGTAAACTTCCCGTGCCCAGAGTCATAAGATAAATACAAAGTATCACTGTCAC
Source organism: Procyon lotor (assembly GCA_028646535.1). Classification (NCBI taxonomy): domain Eukaryota; kingdom Metazoa; phylum Chordata; class Mammalia; order Carnivora; family Procyonidae; genus Procyon; species Procyon lotor. The sequence goes on from CM053605.1 coordinate 18,544,527, forward strand.
CGCTCAGGAATTCTATAGCCAGGATCTCTATTTTTGAGTAAAAGGTTGAACTGGAATTTCTCAATTTCATCCAGGCCTAAGAATCCATGAGTCTATAAAATCAGATATAACAAGTGCTATGGACTGAATTGTGTCCCACCAGAATTTAGATGTTGAAGCTATACCCCTCTTTGTGATAGTATTTGGAGATGAGGCTTTTGAGAGGCAATTAGGTTTAGATGAAGTCATGAGGGTGGGGAGGAGATCAGTGCCATTTTAAGAAGACACCAAACAGTTTGCTTCCCCTCTCCCTTCACTATTTGAGGACACAAGAAGGAAGGCACCTGTAAGCCAGGAAGAGAGCCCCCTCACTAAGGGACTAATTGAATGGCACCTGGATCTTGGACTTCTGTGACAAATAAATTCCTATTGTTTAAGTTGACTAATACAACCTAATTGACTAATTTTTGATACATTTCAGAAAAAGAAGGTTTTATCCAGAAGGAACATTAATTCATAATTCTCTATCTTGTTGATGCAGAAGGTGCTATGAAGAAAAAGAACAAGAATGAAAAGAAGCAAAAGAAAGAGAAGAAGAATTATTGTTGGTATGGAAATTCTTTCTTAGTAGGAAGTTAGAAATAATTTCAGAGAGAAAGTGAGATCTTCTATAGCCTTAGTAGAACTCCAGGAGGATATAGCAAAATACATAGGAAAAAAGAAATAATAAAGAAGAACATTAGTCATTCCGAAGAATAAGAAAACTATTGATTTAGACAAACAATTGATTTTATAAAATCAGATCATATATTGCTAATAAACCAGAAATTTCAATTTCATATTTATTGTGAACATTTTGGGGCACCTGGGTGGCTAAGTAGGTTAAGCATCTGCCTTTAGCTCAGATCATGATCTCAGGGTCCTGGGATGGAGCACCACCTCAGGCTCTCAACTCAGTGAGGAGTCTGCTTCTCCCTCTCCCTTTGCCCCTCCCTCCTGCTCATGCTCTTTCTGGTGCTCTCTCTCTCTCTCTCTCTCAAATGAAGAAGTAAAATCTTTATTGTGAATATTTTAATATCATCATATATCCTTCTATTATTGTAATTTTTGCTAGGGAGCCACAGTGTTTCACCAAACTGACATATCACAATTTATTGAATAAATCCTGAGTTGATAGTAATTTATCAATTGTTTTCCCTTGTTTAATAGTATGATAACTATTCTCATGACCATAGTATTGGACACGTCTTAAGCACTTCTTCAGATCCTTTAATTCTTACCTGTTTTTATCACAGACACTTCTGTGACAACTATTTCTGTACAAGGTTTGATTAACTTGACATGGGGGCTACCAGATAACATCTTTCCTCAGGTACCTGTGATGAGTCTCATGGCTCCCATCCCAAGATTTCTACATTGACTCAAAGGTATGGGATTCCAAAAAAACCTCCTGGGGTCCATGCCTCATAAGATAAAATTTTGATCAATAGGAATGAACCTGGTGGATATAGGCTTATCACCTTTCTATCCCAGGATGGACAGACCCTGTAAGAATTTTGTAAAGTTTCTCAGATGGTCCTACAGGATTTAGCAACCAGCTGTCCATAGTGACTTTCCTCTTTCTTTTCTTTTCTTCCCTGTGTAAACCTCTCCAAAAAAGCATGTATACATAAGCCTTTATGTTATGCTCTCTGGGGGAAACAAATCAAGAAAGATGGTATTGGGAATGACCTTAGAATCAGATCATCCCCATAGGATTTTGGAGCTGGATTACTCAATGGTTGGACAGTAATGAGGACCACCTGCACCCCTGGACCACACACACACACATGCACACTCATTGATGGCATCCTAATTACTGAGGCTTTCTCCTTTGGTTGATTGAGATGAGTTATAGTTAGAAGGTGAGACATCTAAATGGTATGAAGGCAGTTATAATTACAGTTCTAATTGTAAGGATTGTGGTATAGGCTAGCTTTTGTTCACCATATTAGAAATCTTAAAAAAAGAAACGAAATCTGATAATAGCCAATTGTCAACTCTAGCAAACTGTGAAACTTAGAGATCCTCTATGGCAGCTCTGAAGGGGAATCTCATCTCCAATTACAGTGCCCACTTGGCTGAAAATCAGTCTTAATATACAATTGTAAGGGTAGAGTTTAAATGAGATTACAAGGCAGCATCTGGAGAGGACTTCTATATCAGAGTAGGGGCCCTAATAGGAAAAGGCTTGGAGCTCGGAACTGAAATGAGAACATTTGGATGGAAAAGCCTAAGAATCACACACTCTCACATTCTCAACTGGATATTTTGCTGAGACAGCAGCACCTTTGCCAGAAGAGAGGACTCTTCCCTTGCATAAGAATCTGCAATGACTTCATCTGAGTCTGGTGCCTTGTAAGACGATGCAAGACCTGCCACTGAAATGCTTCTTAGCCTTCCAGTCGGTAACCAGTGTCAAACTGCTGAGTGACCACCACATACAGTTCCTGTTCTTGGGAGAAATAGCTTACACATCAAGAACTTGCAGAAGCTGGGTAATATGTATTAGCAGAATTCAGGAAAACATGTAAGAATGTCTCTTCAGCATAAATGAAGGTGTTGCGATAAAAATACACATAGCAGAAAATTTTTTGACATAGGGGTAATATCCACAACCTATAACTCAGGATTCACTGTCTTATCAAGAATATCTGGAACCATGGGGCCCCTGGGTGGCTCAGTGGGTTAAAGCCTCTGCCTTCGGCTCAGGTCATGATCTCAGGATCCTGGGATCGAGCCCCGCAGTGGGCTCTCTGCTCAGCGAGGAGCCTGCTTCTCCATCTCTCTCTGCCTGCCTCTCTGCCTACGTGTGATCTCTCTCTCTCTCTCTCTCTCTGTCAAATAAATAAATAAAATCTTAAATAAGAAAGGAAAATCTGGAACTGGTTCTAATACTTCTCTGGGATGGATTCTTGAAACTTGTACTAAAGCAAATGAGATAATTGTAGATGTTAGAATTTTCTTGGAACAGTAATAAGAAAGTGATTAAAAAGTTCATGGAGTTGGGAAGGGAAAAATGGATTTATTGTGTGAATCCAGAGAATGCATGTGAAAGATCATGTTTCTCCCGAGGCAACACCATTACTTCCTATCCCACATCAAGAGGTGGCGGTTTGAATCTGGTCAGGTTGTGACTGCTTCCATGAATAGAATGCAGTAAAATTGCCATTATAAGATTTCTGAGGTTACGTCACTTGTTGCTGTACTCTAAATGACATCACATTAATTAGCCTCGTGAGGAGCTGATTCCCTAGAGAGACCCATTGCTGTCAAAGGTTGAACAATAAAACCCACAAAAATTCAGGAGCTTGTCACATCTATAAAATTTGTAGGGCCCATTGATTTGGGGACATGTTAAGTTGGTTAGGGTATCCTCTTTACATAAAGACATAAGCAGTGAGCCGGACACCGTATGTGAACCATTCTGTTTCACCAATACCTCTTTATAATCTCCAAACGTGTGACTTCAGGGAGGAAGAGGGTCTTGTCTATAGAGCAACTGACGCAGAATGAAAGTAATTGGGCCTGGTTCACAGATGGGTCAGCACAATACTTTGATACTAACTAAAAATGGACTGGTGCCATGTTATAGAACCACTTAGGATGACCTAAATGACCTGGTGAAGGAAAACTCTCCCAATGGGAAGATAGTGAGCAGCATACTTAGTTGTACAATTCAAATAGAAAAAAAAGGTGCCCCAGGGTAAGATTAGAGAGAGAGAGCCCGAGGCAGTGGCAAATGGGTAAGCTGGGTTTTCGGTGATCTAAAAACAAGTTTAGAAAATTGATGACAAATAAATCTGTGAAAAAGTCCTACGCACCAGGCACAAAGAATGAAGATTTGTATCTGACATCAGTGTCCACCAGAGCACGTCCATCACAAAGAATACACGACTTATCTTGTGAATATGAACTTCACTCTGTCCTTCACTATACTAGCACTGGGAATGCAGTGGCTATCATGGAGAGGTAGAGACTATACATGGGCTCTCTTCAATCAATACTGCCCTGCTGAAAGACCAGCCTATCAGCAGCAGAGATCGACACATGATACAGCATCATCCTTGAAGAGATAAGCCTGGCAGCTTATTGAAGGTTGATTACATTGGATCCATTTCTACTCTGAGGGCCAAAGGTTGGCTATGGGTGAGGGAGATCTTGACCTGGTGATGAAGAAAAGAAGTGATAAATAGCAATTATAATCCCTAGAATAGCAGTGTTAGTGGAGATCGTGAGATGTTTTGCTTGGCTTTGTATGGTTCGTTTGCTTGTTTTTCATTCATCTTCTTCTATTAAGTCTTTGTAGAAACTGTAGCTGTCCTTCACCTTGAAAAAGCCTGTGGCAAATTTGACTTGTGCATTCCCTCTTTCAGAGAAGAAGTGAAGACAACCTATTCTCACAAAAAAAGAAGGCCCATGTCACAACAGGGGAGATGTATATAATGGAGGACGTGAGCAGATCTGTGTTGCAAGGAATGGGCCTTGTTGAATATCTCCTATGCACCACATCAGAACTTCTCAGCCTCATGTTGCAAGCAATTCAAGGACATTGATAAGCTTCAGACAAGTCCAATCTGACAACACCTCACCTCAGGCATAGGTGGAGTAATCCTCAAGCTGGCCTTGAGACACTAGGATAGATGGACACATGCTACCTGGAAATGTGGTAGAGCTAACTGCTTGTGAGATGAACTTTTGCCCAATGAGAGATGGGAACAGGTACATACATGCCTCCCCCTCCCCCTCAGATAGAAAGCCTAGACACATTTCATATGGCTTCCCAGATGACCTTGCAATATCAATCAACATCTTGCCCATAATGACAACTAAACCAATACTGCATCCTTAAGCTGGCTTTCCTTCCTTCCTTGTTTTGCTCCACTGCCCTCACTCCTGCTCCCTGGGATAACAGTGCAGTAAAGGACTCACCCATAAAACCTTGTTTCAGGGTCTGCTTTTGGGGGACACAGGCAAAGACATTAAATTTCTTCGTGTATTTATGTTTCCTTGAGATAAATCCCTACATCTGGAATTGCTGCATCAAAGCACATTTTTAAGACTTAAATGCATATTGCCAAAACTGCTCTTTAGAAAGATTTTGCAGTTCACTCTCATGCATTCTCATTGTAATGAGGTACATATGAAAGTGGTCATTTCCCTGTGGACTCATTAATGATTGGCCTTATTATTATTCTGTAATTTGATATGTAAAAAATGATATATCTGTTTTAATTTTTATTTTTCTATAGAAGAATAAATTTGGACTTTATTCAATAAGCACATGCTTATTCTCCACTTGTTCATATTTAAAGAAGTTTATATGCTTTGACAGTGTTATATCATTTTTTAATGTAATTTCAAAAGATCTTTATTCATTAAAGTTATAAATAAATCCATTCTCCTTCTTATTTGGTGAATGTGTTTTTCCAGTTTGTTATCTTTTGATTTTCCTTATGATGCTTTTGGACTTACAAACATTTACTGTTGTTTTGGAGGCTGTCTCATTGATCTGGTTCTTCCTGCATCAAAATTATTTATTATGATAGTTTTATAGTGCTCTAATTAATATCTTCTAATGCTATATTCCCGTTTTCTTTACTTATTTTTAAAAACTTCCTTGACTATTACTATACAATCATTCTTTCTAAAATCCCAGGCATATGTCAAATTTAACAAATAATTCCAGATATCTGAACTAGGTGTTCACATGTCTTTCATTTTGACCTATTTCCACTGTGAATTATACTCCCAAATTAGGCAAGTATTTAATGTCTTGAATACACTCTACATGGTCTCTTTCTATTCCCACTTCTGCTATGTTAGTTTGGATTTTTGTTATCCATTTTATTACCATGGCCTCCCCCAAAGACAATACCCTACAATTTTGCCTCCCGTCCAAAGCCATAGGGTTTTCTCAAAGTATCAAATCTGATGAGTTGCCTGGTTCTCCACACCCTTCAGTGTGAACTCCATTTAACAGAGTGGGCAAGACCCTTGGTAGTCTAGGCTTTGGGTTTGTCTCCTACCCCATCGCTCACCATTTTCTTTCCCTTGTCCATCCCAACCTAAAGTGGGCCTTTGAAGTTCTTCAGTTGTTCCCAGAATGGACAACACACTGTGTCATTGGTGCTTCTGCCCAGGTTGCTGCCTCCACAAAATTATCTCCTCCTTCTCCTGGTCTGCCTGTCTAATGTTTATTCATGATACTTGGCTCAGATTTCATCTTTCCTAAGATGTCTTTCTTGATCCAATTTTGAATTTGTTTTCTTTCCTATGCATTCCCAGTATATCTAATACGTACTGCTATCTTTAAATGTTCATACTCCTGATCACTGTTGTTAAATCTTTGGAGTCAAGGATGATGCTCAGAGTCTAGCCTAGCATCTGGAATATAAAACTCAGTTAATATATGATGGTTGAGAGGATGAATAACTCTCAGTTTTCATATCTTAAAGATGAGGATGATATTTCAACCATACAACATGATATAATAGTAAAATTATATAAACATATGGGAGGGATTTGAACACTGTTAATTAGCATAGAATTACAAAATGAGAATCAAAGATATAAAGTCATACACCCAAATGGTCAGAGTGAGAGAATTGTTATTTCCTAGAATAAAGAAGATAATGTAATCATTTACATATTTTGTTTAAAATCCATTGATTCTCAGGAATAATTTTGAGTCTATAAATATTTTATTTAGGATTTTTTAAAAAGATTTTATTTATTTATTTGACAGACAGAGACAGACAACAAGAAAGGGAACACAAGCAGGGAGAGTGGAAGGAGAAGCAGACTTCCCACCAAGCAATGAGCCAGATGTGAGGCTTTATCCCAGGACCCTGGGATCGTGACCTGAGCTGAAGGCAGACACTTAACAACTGAGCCACCCAGGAACCCTTGGAATTTTTTTCAGTATTACTTAAAAATGTTCTTAGGGTACATAATTATCATTATTTCCACCTAACCTTTGTATTTTCTAACATTCTCAGGTTTAGAAACTTTCCTTTGTTAAAACGTTATCTTTTACCTTTTTTAAAATCAGTTGTATCAATTACCTCAAAAGAAGAAACCATATATATAAACATGTATTATAATCTGAAAACTGTGGATATTTATATTCATTTGGGAGTTCTTTTAAAGGGCAAGTACACAATCTGAATAACAAGTTTCATATATTAAATGAATATAGCAAAAGTTGAAAAGACTGATCATAAATGTCTACAGTTGCTGACATTCTTACCACATGAAAAAAGGAGTACGAAGTAGAATTTTTTAAGCTACCTGTTAAAATGAAGTGTATAACTGGATTGAGAAACTGTGATCTCCCAAAACCTTTTAAAAAATTAAAAGACAAGTTTTTACTCTAACAAATATACTAAGCTGATTTATAGAGGCTATTCAATTTTGCTGAAGGTTTTAAATATTTTTCTTTAGTAATATATGTACACATGCTTGGTTTCATATAAATTTTATTTTATAACTCCTTAACAGTTATTTTAGTGCAAGGTGGTTATGATAAATTTATTTCAGGCAAGATTTATTTAAGAACTGATATATAACTTAAGAAACAAGAGAGTGATCTGAATCTTGTGACCACTTAATGCATATTTATTGAATAAATACCTATCTAAAATATTCAGAAAATTTTCATTAGAACTCACATCTGATTTCCTTCTGTTATGATCTTCTAAAAATGTATACTTCTTTCCATATTAAATCTTACTTTTGGATTGCTTTAATTATTATATTTTTTGCTTCTTTTTAAATGTCTTAATATCTTAAGCACTGACATTTCTTTGATCTCTCTTTTGACTCTCTTTGCTAGTGTTAGATCTATGTATAATATATTTGAAGGAACAATTTTTTATCTTTCTAAAAAGTAAGACATATATAATGGAACTTCTCAGTACAGTGCTTGACTCAAAATGTCATGAATTAAAATGATATATTCTTCAGGAAAAGCAAAGCACTTCTGTTGGATGTGTGTTAGAGGAAATGTTAGGCAGTAGTTGTAGTTAAGAAGTTTCCAAATATTAAACTTCCCTTGCACTTACCAATTCCCATACGCCAATCTTTTTTGTTTGGTTTTCTTTCTGGCTTCCAGGATGCGTATTTCACCTTTCATTGGGGTCTATATTCCCTTATAAACTTCATTCCCTATCTTAGAAATTTTCCTGCCTTTTCTTGCTGAATCCTTATTCCCAAAACACTTCATCCAACAGATATGAAAGCAAAATGTGAAAATGAGACTGCACATCTGCACATAGCATTTTTAAGGGCTAACAAAAACAATGGTGTAGGAGAGTATGATGTGTAATCAAAAGCTAATACCATTTTATTCTTGTCGATTTCCTCTTCACTACTAAGTGCAAAAACATGTTGGTACTTAAATGGACTCACGATAAATAAAAAAAATTTTTTTTCATTATTTGGCACTAGGCTTGCTGAAAGTAGTTCAGTATGCTGTTTCACTCCTATCTGAAATGCCAGCATGGAATTTTTAGCATCATGGGTATGTTGTGGGATCAACACAACAGACTGAGTATTAAGTCCGTAAAAAGTGAACTTTGCATATTTTTAAATATACTTGTTAGGAAGCAAGAAAAAAAAGATCTAAAAAAATTTGACAAAAGTCACATAATATAGGGTGTAATAAAGATTACCAACAAAGAACTTTCTAACCTGTATATAATATGGACATGTTTGATCTTTTAAAATCAAATATTCCCCTTAAAAAAAGGAACTCAAAATCTTGCTTAGTGAGCAATGCTTCATGCAGCAAGCAAGCAATACTTTATGTATAGGAAAGAGAGAAATTACTCAAAATTTTCTTTAATCTTAATAGCTGGTGTTATAACTTTTAAAAATCTGATGCTTTCTTCTCCACATTAGGAATTGACATCAACTGCAACAGAAACACTGTGGGGCAAACTCTTAGCTGGTGGTACTGTTTCTCTCACCTTTCCACCATCCAACTGTATTTCTCAAAATCTTTCTCATCAATGTCAAGGGGCCCTTCTCGGTTACCACATGTCTACAGACAGCATAAAGCTTTCACAGGAAAGCTTTAAGTCTTTGAAGTCTTTGTTCCCCAAATGTTTAACCTATTTTTTTTTTTTTTTTTTAGAGAGGGAGTAGGTAGGGGCAGAGGGAGAGAGAGAATCTTAAGTGGGGTCCATGCCCAGCACAGAGCCCAACACTAGACTCAATCTCATGACCCTGAGACAACTCTGAGTCATGATCTGAGCCAAAATAAAAAAAAAAGACACTTAATGGACTGAGCCACCCAGGTGTCCTTAAACCTCTAGTCATTAAAAGCCTTTTCTCTATTTGCTGTGCCCCCTCAAGCAAGAGTCTCTTATCTACTTTTATTTTGTTATTTTAAAAAATGTGTTTTCTGTACATTTTTAAGTACATATTTTAATATACTTGTAATTTCTATAAATAGTTGATTTTTAAAAAAAATAAAGATAGCTTTCTTTTCTGATTAGCAAAATATTGTATGTTCAATACAAACAGTTCTGGCTATAAATAACCACTTTCAATATATAAACTTCTATTTATATTTTTTACAAAGGTGGGAACATACTTTGACCTGTTTTTTGTTTTTTGTTTTCACTTAACATTACCTCTTAGAGATTCTTGTCCATAACCCAGAGAACCGGTTATTTCTTATTGAAGAGTATTCCACTGTGTAAATATCTTAATTCGTCCATCCAATCCCACATTTCTTAATATCAAATTTGTTTTCTATTCTCATTCCCTGAAACAATCTCCCATTTTTGGACATACCTTTGTGTTCACCCACAAGACTGTATCTACAGTATGAAGTCTGAGATGCGGAAAGGCATACCTACACATTCTTTTACTGTGTTACTAATTGCCAACTTACCTTGCACAGGATAAGTTCCCACACCAACACTGTGGGAGGGTACTTGTATATAATTTTATCTCCATAGTCTCATCAATGCTGGGTTGTAGCATTTTTTTTAAATCAAATTAATGAAAAAGAAGACTTTTATTTTCTTTGAAATCCTTTTATTTCTTGTGAAATCAATGACTGTTTTCTGCCTTTGAAGTAATACTTAGAAAACATTTCCTATTATTTCCTCACATGACCTTTTCTCTGCACACGAGACAAGAGGTGTGTCTTCCTCTTCTTATAAGGACACCAATCATTTTGGATTAGGGTCCCATCATTATGATTTCAATATCTTAAAGACACCTTTAAAAGCCCTATTTCCAAATAAGTCACATTGGGTGTTAGGCTTCCACATAGGAATTTTGAGGACACAGTGAAAAGGCGGCCCTCTGCAAGCCAAGGAGAAAAGCCTTGATAGAATGGTTTTTATCCTTGCCTGCACCTTGATCTTGGACATCCCCTCCAAAACTTAGAGAAACAAATTTCTGTGATTTAAGAAACCCAGTCTGTGGTATTTTGTTATGGCAGCCTGAGCTGACTAATATATTTCCCCCACCTCAAGATTAGAATATTGTTAATCTAAATTTTCATCTCATGCTTTATGATCTTATTTTTTCAGTTTAAATCTCTAATTTTAAATGTCAAATAAAATTGGGATATATTTTGGTGTAAACGGGAGTAGGGCTTTAACTTTATATTTTTACAAATGCTAAGTAAGCCATTTGTTCTAAAAGATTTTTGGAGAATGCATTCAATGCACTGATTTGAAATGTCACCTGTAGTACTTGCTAAATTCCCACTTGGGTCTGCTTCTGGACTCCTTTAATGTCTTCTTCCATTGATATGCTCGTTTCTTCTTATGCTGTTATCACACTGTTTCAATTGTCGCATCTTAGCAACATGGTTTTAATATGTCTTTGGCAAATTCCTAATCATTACTCTTTCTCAGAATGTTTCTAAATAATCCTACATATTTCGTCCTCCAAAGGAATGAAGATTATATCGTCATGTAAAAACAAAACATAAAACAAACAAAAAAGAGACAGCATCTCTGTGGTATATTTACAAATAAATTCATAGAAAATTCATGCCTTTGCAATATCTGTGCTCCCCAAAAGGACATGCAATGTCTTTGTATTCATTCTAATGCCCTTCGAGGTCCTTCATTTAGTGGGTCAGTTTTTTGTTTTGTTTTTTTTTTTATACAGGTTGTGTGTATTTCTTGCTAAATTTATTCTTGATTTCCTTTGTATGGGACCTGGACTTTGAGATGAGATGCCCTGTGGGATTGGTTTGAGTCTGAAATCTACTGCTCCTTCTTAGTCTGTCTTATTTCTAAAAACATCATTCCTGAAGAACTTTGATAAGCTTCTGATCAATTCTGTTCTTGAGAGCACCATCGTTTAAAATACAGAACCAGAAATGTTGAAATGAGAGGCTTCTGCCCGCATTGCCACATCCACCTTGTCACTGATTCTCAGGAGCTGCAAACGTGACCCGAGAACAGGCCTGCAAAGCTTTGGTTGCTTAGCAACAAATGGGCCTAGCTCCTCCTTTCCCCATTCTTCTAGAAATAAAGGCTTAAGCCTCAGGGCCCTGAAGGGAAACATCAGTAGTAAGGGGCCTTTCTTTCTTAATCTGCCTTTGCTTACTTCCAAAAGCCCCTGCTGCATTCCAAGCTTTGGTCACAGGATGGATTTACAAAGGGAAGTCTCATCACCCGTGGGAGGGGACCTGCACTAGAAAGTACCTCCTAGAGGTTAGGGTGCCAAGAATTCCCAGCTCACCCTATTCTTCAGGATCACATTCTATCCTGTCAGGATCCCAATTTTAACCAAGAAAACACAGCTTTCGTAGAGGGCTCCGCTGCTGTCACAGAGTGGTCTCAGAGCAGGAAGCAGGGGTAGAAACCACTTCCTGCAACAGAGATGTACTATATCCATGCGTTTTCTTGTCTGTTCCCCACAGGGTAGCCCAAGCTGAAGGCAGGCTTCCTTCTATGTATCCCTTCTTTTGCTGGACTTCGTTTAAGGCTACAAGGAGTTACCAGTTCACTCCAACAACACTCTTCCATTCAGCTCATTTACTCCCCTAATTTAAGAAATGAACCTAACCCAAACCCTTTTCAGCCACAACACAGTGCAGGCCACTAGCCACTAGCCAGATCATGGCTTAGCTGTCCTTGGGTAGGTGCTCATCTCTGATCCAACCTGCTGTAGCCGGAGGCAAGGGATGAGGAATATGGCCATTACGTCATGTTCAGGATAGTATTGTACAGAGTGAATGTAACCAGGTAATAGCAATTAGCTTTTCTATCCTACTGTCCTTTATCAACTCTTGAGTCACTTTGTTTCTTTTCTTTTATACACTACAGAGACTGTTTTCAATCTACTTTGAGGGTGTACCTTTTAAAGAAGTGAGTCCTTTAAGCCCGTTTTCATTTAGATTTCATAATTTAAAGGAAATGCATTAAATCATTTAATGAAAGGAATAGACATCTATGGGACATTTCGTTTGTGCTAGGGACTATCATATTCTCTTTTTATAGAAGTGATATATTATCCTTTAATCCTCACATGTGGGATGTTTATCATCTCATATGATAGATGAGAACACTGAGGCACTAACAGGTTAAGAAACCCGCAAAGTAGCCCACATCTAGTAGTAGTCAGTGACCCAGGATTGTAACCCAGGGTAACTGATGCAGAGCAAGATTTTTCTGTCATCTCAGTTCCAATTTTCCATGCAGTGTCCTCTATTTTGAATATTTGCCTTGTGGTCCATATTTTCTTCTCCAGCTCCACTGGTCTTCTTATTCCTATCAGACTTACCCTTTCATAGGAGAGGGATGCACTCCTTCCTCTGAGGGAACTCAGGCAACTATCAAAAGGCCTCATTCCAGAAACAGTGAGGAGGGCCCCGGTGCTCACTTTACATTCCAGGGATGCCAGCACAGCCTTGGAATGCTGTTGGACTCTGGTATGAGAGAGGCTCCAAGGCCCCATCCTTTCTCAGAGCCAGCCTGCAGACAGTGGGATCTTTGATATTCACAGGGATTGCCAGAATTTCCTTTACTTTCCACAGGACTATCCCAAGAAATGGCATCTTTTTTAATTTGCTTCTAAACTCTACTTTATTTGGAAGAAAATCTTTGACATTTGTGGTGAGTGTCTGACATCCTTTCCGGAGCAAGCGTCCTCCCCTGATCCCACACTACCTTACCCCTGTGATTGCTTTATTCTGATCAAAAGGTACTTTTTTGGTTGGGGGTAGGATGTGTGCCCTTAGGCCACCGTTATTATGAAATTGTGAGTTCCTTTTTGCTTCATCCGAGTCTAGGTAATCTTTAATTTATTGGTGTCTACATGAGGAACATTTTTCAGCTGCAGAATATCACCATTAAAACACGCCTAAATATTTTAGAACTGAGCAATCAGCAAAAATGTATTGTTTCTATACACAGACCACATTTAACTAAGGTGCCTAGAAACTAGTGTTAAAGAAAAATAATAATAATGGTAATAATAAATGGTAATGTTAATATTTTATATAAGAAAACCGTTAAGTATATGTATATATTATAAATTAATACTTATCTACCAGGAATCTAAATGTCATTATAAATGCTACGTATTTATCAAAAAATTCCACTGAGACCAGGAAAAGCATTAAAAGAACATTATCCTGCTATATGGCACAAAGTTCACCAGTTTCTCGTTTGTAGTTTTGTATTCTGGGATATAGCAACGAATTAGACTCTGGATGTCTGACAAAATTTCACCGACTCCAGTAAAAGTCAATGGAAGTTTTGCCCGAGTCAGATCATATTCCTTAAGTTATTTAAACACTAAGTATGAATTTGGACTAATAGATAGAAGAGAAATTGATTAAGGTCAAGCAGTTTATAATTAATGTGTAGAACAATAAGAGCTGCAGAACGTTTAATTCCAAAAACTATTGTAAAGTAGGACAAAATACTTTAAAAATTAACCGGAAGGGCTTTCACTGAGTTGTGTATTTTATTGAATAAAGGTAAACAGAATGATGTAATGATACCTTGTTTTAAAGGTCAGTGTGGAATTGTCTGCTACAAAAAGGAATTCCAGGAGTTCTACAACGACTATATACATGTTCCATTAGTGCTTCACGAAGTAGTATAAGGAAAAAACTTAAGTCTTTCTGCTACAGAAATATAGCAGTAAAAAAGTCTAAATATAATACTACTAAACCTCATAAAACACAGAATCTTTTCTCACCACTAAAGTCCTAAAAGGAGGATGCAACATGGTCAGAATTACTTCTGGTTTTGAAAACATCAATTATGAAAAGCATTAGGATTGTGTTTTTACCAGCAACTGCTTACCACATATCTGGGAATTTGGTATAATTTTCACAAATGAGGTAGCTAATGCAGTTTTATGCTATAACTTACCTCAAAATAGTACCACGCCCCTCAAGGAACATCCTAGGTCTTGGAGATATTGAGTGCCACACAGGAAATTACATCTATGTGCTGCAAGAAAAAGAAAAATATCACAAGACATGTAAACCCATGAAAAGAAAGGCGGGTTGAGCAGAAACAGAGAACAAAAAGAACAGAAAGAGGAATAAAAATTTAGAAAGAGAAAATTATGACTTTTATTTCATCATAAAGTAATAGTTCTGGTTTTAATGTGAAATATTTTTCACTGTTATTTAGTTTTACTTCATACATCTTCCAGGAAAAAAAAATCACTTAAAAAATGATGGCATTATGGCTGAAAGCTAACCTCATGCCCTCAGTGAGAGGGTAATTAATTCAGACAGTGTTTAGCGTCCAATTGTAACCCTGTGATCCTTACATTCACCTACTGACAAATCTGGTTCATGACTATTCGGAATACAATTTTTCTACACTGAATCATTTCCATAATAAATTACTTTTGTGGCTCTTTTTATTACATCTGAAATTATTGCTTTACCTTAAGAAAAACTAAGGTAAAAGGAGTCTTCCTTTTCCATATTTTGAAAAGGATTTTTAGAAATCTCATTTCACCTGTTGGTCTTGACTTTGAAGACTGATCAAAACTAACATATTGATATTTCTTACATACCAATATTGTCCTCCCCGAGAAGGTACCCAAAGAGTGTATATAGTTATTCAAGGCAATCTGGTAATCTCTCTTGAAAACAACTCCTGAGCTACCACATCCCAGTAGCTATGTACAATGTGCCAACTTCTTAGTCCAATAAGAAGAAATTAAAGAATTTCAAGGTATTAAAGTTAATCTTAACGTGTGTTGGAAAACATATGTAGAAAGTGGAATATTTCCAGCTTGTCTTTTTACTGCCACAACCGACACTGGTCTAGATCTAAAAAGGTTTGGACTAATGACATATGATTTTCCCAGCAATGTAGACTTTGAGACGAATAGCGTGTAATATGGCATAGAATATATTTTTAAAAAAATGAGAAAGATCCAGAAAGAAGGACTACTGTTGTTTAACAAACTCTAATGTCAAAACAACCAGATGAATGGATAGATGAATGAAAAAGGCCTGTGTAAGTGTTTAAATCTGGTCAAGTGGGTAGTGGGGACAGTGGCAAATTAAAGAGAGCAAGTCCTGTCTAAAGGAGTAGACTAATGTGCTGGTGTAAACACACACACACACACACACACACATTTTTTTTATGCAGAGCCATTTTTAAATATTTGTTAGCACATTCCTCCTGATCAACACTCATTCCCCAATATCTTCATTCAGTCCTATGACTTTAGAACCATTGTATCGAACAACAGCCAATGTTATATCTCAGTGCAAATTATTCATCTAAACTCCATATTGTCATAACCAGCTGCCTATTTAACATCTCCACTTGGGCATGTCAGAGGAATCTCAAACATAACAAATTCCTGATCTTTGATTCTGCCTTCTGAAATCCAAATAAGACCTCCCCTCATTTTTTCCCATCTCATTGATGGCTTTACCACATATGGTTGCTCAAGTCAAAACCTTCAAGGAGTCCTTGAAACTTCTCTTTTTTCCTATCCTTAAATCCAAACCATGAGTAAGTCCTGTAGGTTTTACTTTTGAAATATGCTTAGGATCAGACCACTTCTCCCCATATCCATCATTACTACTCTTATTTTATCTGTGTCCTGAAAGATTGAAAATAGCTTTAACTGTCTCCCTGCTTTCATTCTTGTTCCTTCATATTCTCTTCTCCAAGCAACAACCAGAGATTCTTTCAGGTACTGAAATAAACAAAATATAAAGTGCCCCCAGATACTTTAGCCCAAAGATGATCTTAACTGGGGAAAAAGTCTATTCAGTGCTCCTCCACTTCGGAGAGTTGCCCTCTTTTTTCCATATGTCTCGATGTTACTATATATGCACATCAATCTCATCAGACCCAAAGCATACTGCACTCACTCTCCTGTTAATTGTTCATTTTGTGCCTCTAGCATGAAAGCTCCAGAAGGGTGGGCTTTGTCTATGTTCTTCACTGCTCTGTCCAGTGAGGCAAGAACTGTTTCAGGCACACAGTGACTGCTCAATAATGGATCAATCCATTGACCGATGGATCAATGGCTAGATGGAAGAAAGGAAGGATAGATAAATAAACAGTAAAATCTAAATCCAGGCATGTAATCTCAAAGTTTATGCTCTCATCATTAAACAATTTCACTCATAGATGGCATCAGGTCATGAAGGGCCTTAAGAGTCAGAACAAAGAGCTTCAATTCTATTCTGAGATAAGAGGTTATTGAAAGGTTTTAGATAGAAGAGTGATACAATTGGATTCACACTTAAGAAAGACTATTTTGACAGCATCCTTGAGCATCCTTGAGAATATTTTGGTTGGAGGGAAATCATTTAGAAAGATTTACAATAATCTAAGCAAGAGAGGCCGGTGACCTGGTATAGGGTTGTAGCCATAGAAAAGGAGAGAAAAAGACTAATTAAAAAGTTGTTTTAAGATGGATTCCTGGGGATTGATCATTGATTGGCTGTGGGAGGCAAGCAGAGTGAGGAGTTAAGGATAATTTACATGGTTAAGGGTTTGATTCTCTGTAATAGATTTGCTTGGAAAAGAATTAGCTCCGTGTGGTCATGCTGAGTTTGTTTGTCAGACATCTACATGAAGTTATCATAAGGTAGTAATACAGAGGTCTAGCCTAGGGATGTAGATTTTGGAGTCATTTATTATACAGATTATAATTAGAGCTATCGAAGAAGAGATAATCCAAGCAAACCATGAAGATTAAAAGTTGAAAAGAATCTAGGATAAAAACATGAAGAAAATATGTACGAAATAGGCAAAGGAAGAAAAGCTTGCAAAGGAGAATAAGAAGTGGTCAGAGGTAAAAGCAACATTTACTGTTTGCGCAGAAAGAACTAAAGCAGTTGACTGAGGTACCTAATATATTCTCAAGAAGTAGTATGTACCAGGAGACTGTGAATCAAATTACACCATCATTCAAAAAAGCTAATGTGTAAAGCCATAAGAACAGAGTAGATGGACAAGCTGGAAAGACATAATGGGTTGATCAATACAATGTCATGCTTGGTATTAAATATGGTATATGATAAATAAGCAATAACAGATAGCAAGGTGCTGGGAAATGTCGAGTAGAGAAATGATGACAGAGGAAATAAAAGAAAGGGGAATGAAATATCATACCAAGGCTAACGGCCCATATAACCATTCTGCCTCAATCTTCCCACTGCACTTACCATTTATTTGTAAAGTTTTGCAACATGTTGAAATCTCTGATAGTTGCTTCTTACCAACATGTACAGGAGGGGGCTAGTTAGCAAACTTACATATGTGTCTCACTGTAACTGTATTGTACACAGTGAATCATGTTGTTTATTGTTAATTCTCATGAGAAAGAAGTAGTCCTAGCAGCAATATCAGCTGATTTTTGATTGTTATTTCAGAATATTACTAGAAGACCTCTGACATTCCTTTTTTAACAATTGTAAATGCATTTTTTCAGCATAATTGTACATAATGAAGGTACTCAGAATAAAAGTTGAGATTACATTTTAAAAATATGCCTTGTTTGGGGCGCCTGGGTGGCTCAGTCGCTAAGCGTCTGCCTTCGGCTCAGGTCATGATCCCAGAGTCCTGGGATGGAGCCCCACATTGGGCTCCCTGCTCAGCAGGAAGCCTGCTTCTCCTTCTACCATTCCCTCTACTTGTGTTCCCTCTCTCGCTGTGTTTCTCTCTGTCAAATAAATAAAATATTTAAAAAAAAAATGCCTTGTTTAGCAACAGCTCACATTTATTGAGTGATTATTATAACTTGGGAATCTTTTAAGTGCTATACACATGTCAACTAATTTAGCTTGCACAACGACTCTGTACAGTAGATTTTATTATGTTGCCATGTTACAAACAAAGAAGCTGAGGCACAGGGCATTTGAGCATTTTGCTCATTCTTTTCAGTTATTTTGCCTATATTATTTTATCATGTCGGTCATTCGTTTATCATTTATTTATTTATTTATTTTTTGGTGAGAGCTAAATTTCTCACCAGATACATTACATCTCATAAAATGACAAAAAATATTATCTCCATCATTTTATATGAGAAGTATTAATTTGTTATAACAATAGAAACAAATTATATTGTGTTGCTTTTTGAACTGAACAATCATGCAGACACTGAACCCAGTAATGAAGCACTTATACATATAGATTTTAATATGAAATAAATATAAAAATGTGATCAATATTTAATCTCACAAATATTTCCATCTGTAAATGGAATTCCATTTCCATCCAAATGGGCTTATTTCCATTTCCTGGGGAGAGAACCCCCAGAGAGCTCAGCTGACAGAACCTATGACTGGGAGGGAACACAGCTAGACCAGTACTCCCCAGAATAGATCCTGAATGCCTAGTGTCTTTGCACTGAAATTATTTAAAGGGTATGCAGCTTCTGGTTTCATCTTTTTATTTTTCCCCTTTGCTGCCATAAATTTCAAGTTTTCTGTAATTTCTCACACCCTTGATCAATGTATTTACTAATAAGTATTTTTGGCTACAATTTTACTTTTAGAGGACATTGTTAATCTAGGTATATATTGTATTTTATATTTCATACTTTAAATACATGTAATACTTTGTCTATTTAAAATAAAAGACAGTATGTATTTATATTTTAATGTTTCCTATAAATGGACTTCAATGTCATGTATGTTTGATAAACATGGGTAAAATACTCCACATAAAAGGTGAAATAAGAGCTTGGAGTGATTAAGTCAGATAGCAAAGTCACTGGTTTGATTTTAATAACATTGAATAGATCTCTGTAATTCATCTGCAAAGAGTGAGAGTTTGACTTCTTCTTTGCCAATCTGGATGCCTTTGATTTCTTTTTGTTGTCTGATTGTAGATCTCTGTAATTCAAATAAATGATATTTGAGCATGGAGTAAATAAATGAATGAGTGCTTATGTCCCAATTCTGTTCTAGAGAGAGAAATAAACATGTGTAGAGATGCTAAAGAAACGTACGTACATTCATAGAAATACATTGTCAGATATGCCTGTTAATCAACGTTTCTGGGGAAATTGACCTCAGAAATGCATGACTATTTGTGAATGAATTTGCAGTAGTAGGAGTAGCATGTATTGGGATGCTTGATTCACAAGATTGGTTTGGTCTTTTTTTTTCTTTTTTCATTAACTCCTTTTTTAGTTCCAGAAATAAATACAGAAAGGAATGGAGAGAGATGGATATGGTATTGAACTGTTCATCTTGACTGTGGTGGAAACAAGAATGAACAGAAAGGTGAGAAAAACTGTAAAGAACTTCACGTGGGCGGGGCACCGGGGTGGCTCAGTGGGTTAAGCCTCTGCCTTTGGCTCAGGTCTTGATCTCAGGGTCCTGGGATCAAGCCCCACATCCAGCCCTCTGCTTGGCAGGAAGTTTCCCCCCCTCCCTCTGCCCGCCTCTCTACCTACTTGTGATCTTTTTCTCTCTGTCAAATAAATAAAATCTTAAAAAACACAACAAAAAAAAAGAACTTCACTTGGGCATGGGCATGGCCACACTCACAAATGAGGACAAGTAATACTGGGAATCTGAATAAGTTTTCTGAAATGTTAAAATATCAATATCCTGGTTGCCTGGTTGCAAAATGTTACCATTAGGAGAAACCTAACAAAGTGTATAGGAGATCTCTCTGTATTATCTTACAAGTGTACATCAGTATATAATTATCTCGATGAAAATTTCAGTAAAAGGTAATTAACTTTTAATTGGCTTTATTAAACACTGAAGTAAAAATACAAATCAAATTAGTTTTTACAATCTATCATTTATGAATTAAAAATTTTTTCATGTATTAAATTCACTTTAAAGGCCACACTGCGTTTACTTTTTGGAAAAGTAACTTATGTAATTATCTTTTTTTCTATAACTTTGTTACTCTCTTTAAGGGCACATCTATTTGTTAACTTTCTCATAAATACACTTATTTGTTGCATGGGCACATGACTGAAAGAGTCCAGCCAGGTTTTATCTATAGCAGGGTACATGGGAAAACTTTGAAGCAGCAAATACAATGTTTTATTGCACCCGAAAATAGAATAAGTGATTTTTTACATGGAAACAACTGCAATTGCTTCCGAACGTGGATGGTAACAACAGTAATTTTCGAACAATATTGTAGGACAATAAGAAGGAGGAAGAGACAAAGAGGAAGAAGATAAAAAACTCAGTTATCACTTGTGAAGTATTTTTTTACACCTGATATGAATCTAAGTGCTTTGCTTCATTAATTCATTTGATTTCTATAACAATCTCATAAGATTAATAGTATAGTTGTCTCCATGTTATAGTTGAGAAAACTGAGACCAACAGAAGTTATTCTGCCAAGGCAAGACATCCAATAAGAGTCAAGATTTAAATTAAAAGCAAGGCAGACCTCTTTTGGTCTTCAGCTATCTTCAGTGTATCCAAATCCTCACGTAAATTTCTCCTTTACCCAAGATGAGTCTGCATTAGCTAACTAAAATTTCAAGATACTTAGTTTTTGGGTAGAATTACATCAACAGAACTGATGATAACACTGATTATTTTTTGCTAATCTTTAGAACTTTATATGAATTGTCATGACATTTTAGAAATGTTGTGGTCTGTGGGGAAGAAAATAAAAACAGAAATTACTGTTACAGCATTTCCAATAGCAAAGAAGAGAAACAAGGAAACAAAAAATCAAATGACAAAACAATGATGGATTCATACTTAGTTTAGTCAACAGTTTTAGAATTATTAATATGTGTTAATTACAGCATGGTTATAATGAGATTATATGCACAAGTTCATAAATTTGATTTATTCATTTTATAAGTATTTATTAACATTATTATGTGCAAAGCAGTATTCTGAGAGCTAGGAAAAACATGGAAATATGTAAATTGCAGTCCTTGTCCTCAAGGAGCTCAAAATATGTGCAGAAAGATAAGAAATGTAGGCAAATAAATTCAGTGCAAGTCACTATGTGCTGAGATTCAAATAAATGGGAAAAATAAAATATTTTAGTAGGTGAGTATAAATGTAATTCAGAAAGGTGTCTCAATTATGATGCTTAATTGGGCTTGACAATAAAGGTAATTTATTGATTTACAAACTAAAAATATCACTAGTAGTGGAAGGTGCAGGTAGGGCTTGATCCAGCAACTCTATGGTGTTCACCAAAAAGTTTTTATTTCTCTCTCTAGTTTTTTTATAGTGTGGCAAATTTATTCAAAGTCTAGTTAACCTTGTCATTACAAAATGGTTACCAACAATGACAATAAGCTGTTAGGAGGGAGAAAGTGAGTGAGAAAATGACTGACTAAATTTCTTACCTCAAATAACAACTAAAGTCTTGGACTTCCTTCTAACTGAACTACTGAGGTCCTTTACTGACTCTTAGCCAGTCTTTCTGACCAGGAGAATCCCATATATGAAGTAGCCTAAGGCCTTGATTCACATGACCCATCATCCATGAGCCAATCTCTACTACACCAAGTCCTATGGTTGTATCACTCAAATGGCCACCAGCTAATCAGAATTCAATCTTAGAAGAGCTGAAATGGTTTAATTTCATTCAAACTGTGTGGCTTCTAGACAAAAAGGGTAGTGTAGAAAAAATACTAGGGGGAGCCAGCTGTGTTCATTGCAGTCTGCTCCATGTGTCCATACACACCCTCCTTCCCATACAAAAGCATTTGGTGGCATTTGAGGTGAAACCATTGAAGAATAGAAGAATAAATACACAACATTCTTTTCGTGATGATTTCAAAATCTTTTCTAAGTTAAGGACATCATTATATTCAATTTATTGCAGTGAAGAAATGATGAAATGTCCGTTATTCAAGTCTCCCAGATAATCATTTTCGGAGAGGTACAGCTTTTCCTAGAGGTAGAGTTGTTTTGGCTTCCATCTTACCAAGAATCTCCCTCCCTGCTTTCCACTTCTCCATGTAACCACTCAAAGTCAAGGTTTCCAAGTTGTATGGGTGAGAGTGGGTGCTTAATGCACTATGAGACATTTTATTCTAGATATTAAAACTGGCCCTTTTCAGCTCATGTTTGTGGGAACGCTTGCCTCTTCTAATACCTGGTGTCTGCAAATGTTTCTGATGCTCTCAAAAGGCCTCTGAATCAACTTCTTCCCCTAATTCCTGTCATTTACTTTAGCTGTCTGAGGCCCAGAATTACCCTCGCCACCACTTCCCAACTTTCAAATTTGATTTTACCCTTCAGTTTCCATTTCCCACGAGTCCATTTTTTCTACTATGTCATAAATTTCTATTTCAGTTATTTAAACTCCCGTTTCACAATTCCTTATTTATAGTTGTCACCAAACATGTCAAAGTGGAGCCATCATTTTTTGACCTTACTTCATTTCCCCCTCTCCTTAAACAAGGCTAGATTTCTTCAGAAAATACTGCTTTTAGCCTCTAATGATGATTACACATTTGTTTGCCATTCTCATATCACTCAACAATGAAAAGAGAAATTGACTGATTTGGGGGTCTCCAGACCTTTAACTCACCATTATTATTCCATTTTCCTTCCTTTGATGTTCAAAATAGCCAAATAAACCACTTTTTTAACATTTTTGCATTTCCTTCTTTTTCTCTGCCTCCACCTCCCAAAAGATGTTGATCTTTTCTTGTTATTTTCAGAATTTCATAATTGGGCTCATATTTTTCTCCTGGTATTTAAATATGGGTGCCATTCTCAACAATTTCCAACTTTTTGTTGAAAGCTCACCTTATATGATTAATTTCAAATTTTTTGCTTTCTTCAAATCCACTAAGTTCTATATCTCCTCTGTAAAGGCTTTCCACCAATATGACCAGCTCTCAACAGATGGCATTCTCACAGGGTTCAGACTCATCAGGATTTCAGACTAGATCCTCTCTTGTTGATCCATAAATTTACCTGCCATCTATCCCTCTTCCAAGTACTGACTCTTCCCCTCCATCCAGAGCTTCATCATTTGATCCCTTCCATTTCTTCTGGTCCAGCTGATCCTTCTCGCTACAATCTTCCAAGTGCTAGGTCCCTGTCCACACCCCACCCCCAAGGGAAGCTTTGGCTGACCCTTCAAGGCTTTCCTTACAAGTTTCTTTTTTTTTTTTAAAGATTTAATTTATTTGACAGAGAGAAACACAGTGAGAGAGGGGACGGTAGTGGGAGAAGCAGGCTCCCTGCTGAGCAGAGAACCCGATACGGGGCTCGATCCCATGCACCTGGGATCATGACCTGAGCCGAAGGCAGACGCTTAACGACTGAGCCACCCAGGCGCCCCTCCTTACAAGTTTCTAATATTCATTTACTCTCTCCCTGTTCCCCGACACAAACTACACATTCTATCTAAAATGGTTTAATTGGTACCCCATGGACACATCAGTGATTATTTTTACTTTATAATTTTTGTCCACCCTCTGTCCTGTAGGAATAAGTAGGTGTAGGAGTAGGTTATTGCTGCTTCTATGTTTATGCAAATTTACTCACTCTCTAAGGAATCACTCAATTTCTACCTCCACAAGAGTTACCCAGCCCACTCAAGCAGAGTGGCCCCTTTCTTCCGAACTCCTATGGCACTTGTCTATACTACTCACTTGGAACTTTATCATATAGATTCTATGATTATTGAATTTGTCTTATGTATACATGGGCTCTTATTCTCAACAATATAAGATCCCTGGGGGTAGGGTTTATGTCTCATATTTCTTTGTATCCTCGACCCAGTGCTAAGTACAAAAGATGAGAATAATGCAGTACTATTGAATGAAGTAAATGAAGAAAAGCTTGGTTCTAAGGCAGTAAACCCTAATTCCGATTTTCTTTCTTATGGCTATATTACATTTTGTTTAAACTGTATGCTTTAGTGAAATAATAGAACAGTGTAAAAAGAAAGCACTTAAGCAAATTATATTAAGCTTTCCATGAATGTGATGTCATAATCAAGCTTGCAGTCTCTAGAATCAACAAAACCTGGGTTTGAATTCAAGCTTATTAAATGTTTGAGGATGGGAAAATGTCTTATCTTTTCTCTAAGACTCAGTTCCTCATCTTTAAAATGGAAATTGTAATACTACCAACCATATCGGGTTGTTTTAAAGATTAGAGCCAAGTGTTAAGTACTCTGCTGAGCACTCAGTAAGTGCTAAAGAAATATTAAATATTATTATTATCATCATCAGATATCCATAATATAAAGAAGAGCCACGAAATATTAGTGTGTATATTTTACAGCAGGTTATTTTGCAAAGACCTAAAGTCTCATGATGTAAAAAAAAAAATGAGAATTCTCCAGAATTTCTTGAGAAACATTTTTTTTTTTACATTAAGTTCTACCTCCACTACAAAAAGCTGCCAGAGCCATTCTAGGGAATGAGAATCCTCCGTGAAGATTGCTCACTGCTTTCTCCACGTGCCACCAGAACCACTGCTCTCTATTTACAAGACTTTCTACATCGTATCTTCCCTAGCCAGTGGCCGTTCTCAACTGCACAGTAACCCCCATCATGTGGATGCTCTAGATTTCAGTAAGAAATGGTTTACCATGTTATACGCAGGTGTTATTGGCTTTGGTTCACTTTTTGAACAAAAAAGGTTTTTCCCTACATGATCCACAAGTTTAAAAATAGGGAGTTAATTGTGAATTTCTACCTCCTAAAGTTTCTCTCTTCTGCTGACAATTCAGTGGCCTCTTCTTACTCTTTCACACAGAGAAGGAGTGACCAAGTTTTTCCATTGACTGCCCACTATGTGGCAGGCACAATTTCTACATGGAGAATTAGGGACTTCTGCCCCCATGGAGCTTGAGGTTTGAGTGGCAAAAGGCAGCCACACTCCCTTATTTTGTGTTTATTTATTCTTCTCTTTGGACAATTGGGCAGCGAGCTTCTAAGCTACTACAAACTCATCCAAAGACTGGTGACCTTCTTAGCCTTTTAAAGAGTGGTCTACTCCTCAGGATGTGTCTTCTTTCTTGTCCCCTGCCGACAAGACATTCCAGTGGACTCCAAGTTCTCTCTCAAGAAGCAATAAATAGAAATTGTCAGCCTCTCGGGTATATTGACGACAAGTGGTATCTTAAACAAAGCTGAGTGTTCATCAGCTCCTAAAATATTTGCCCAGAGGGGCAGTTTTCAAATCTCCTAAATCTAATTAAGGAGGCCAGAGGTCAGAGCTCTGAATTCTTATTTTAACTAAATCCCTAGAATATGGCAGTGGTATCTTCTTACACATATCTTAGAATTATTGTCCTGGGCTGCTGAAGTTACATTAAATGTACATAATTTCAAAAAATAAAAAACAAACCAAATCCAATCAAATAAACACACAAAATAATTTTTAATTTGGTTTAAGACCTATTGAGAATTAAACAGTCCACTCTTGGTACTATCTTTGCAACTATATTTCCATAAATCTAAAACTATTCTAAAGTAAAACTGAAAAACGAAAAGATTTCTGGCCAAAACTGATAGAAGAGAGAAGTGTCATTTCTCTCCCATTCTAGTCTTTCTGTTGCTTCAGACCCCTTTCTACTATGAAGCCACTGGGTAGGAACCTAATATCCTATTCACTGTATAAATTGCCTTATAAGATGTTTCTCCTTTTTCTTTTTAAGACTTCTTAATTGATTGGCCAAGAGTCAAGCAGAGAAAAAGTCATTCTAACCTTCATAGCAGATAAAAAAAAGACTTAAGTGCATTGACATAATGTGGTGTCCCTCATATATAATCGTAAGGCTGACATACTGTCAATAGCACTCAGCTTAGAGCTGAGCCCCAGTGACAGGTGGATTCTGAGCTATCCACAAAGGGCCAGAGAACACATTCCCTGGAAGACGGGCATGAGGCTTGGCTGGGAGTGGGACTGGGGCTAGATCTGATTCCAGTGCACCTGGATGAGTATCATAATACTGTTAAAGGCAAACTAGGCACAAGGTATGGAATTCTTCCTGTTTTGGGGCAGGATGCTTACCAGGAACTGAGCTAGGACTGAAATTGCCAACAGTGGTTCAACAGCGTATTCTTTGGCCTAATGGTTTTGAAGTGATGTAGGTGCACCCTAAGGGGTCTGCAGAAAAGTCTCTTGGGGTTAAAGGAAGAAAACATCAGAACTTGTACTCATATGTATTTTTATCTAAAAAAAGTACATTGAAATGTACTGATATTGAATATATGGGTTGACAATGACACCCTCCCTAGATCTATTCAAGTGAAACTTGATAGAGGACAACACTGTTTTCTCACATCTTGCTTCCATTAGAAGGTACTTTCATAGGCAAACTCTTAGTCTTTCCACCCCTCTGCCCCAGTTTGAGCAGTCTTACCTCAGCAGTCTTCCCTCTTGGGGAAGCCAGCCCTCACCTAGCAATGTCTGGACTGAATCTGTAAGCCTGCTAATTCTCAGGCCCTATTGGTCCACTTGACTCTCACATTCAAACATTCTCTAATCTAGATTTTTAGTAATTAAAAGATAATTTGTCTTCATATGCCCATATCATTTTATTTCACCATTTGTTTAAAGAAGAGTCCCCATTAGGGATCCCAACAGTCTTTTGTCATGTGATAACATCAAGTTTTTCTGAGGGAGGTGTAAGGGTTCCACAATTAGAGGCTTTGACCATGGTACTCTCATTCATTCATTTACTTTCAGGCTCTTGCAGTTCACATGGGTATGAGAATGATTTTATGGCTATGCCAGGTGTCTTTCTCCCACTCCTCCAGTGCTACTCTTTATCCTTTTCACTCTCCTCACTGCCCTGAAAGATTGACCTTAGTGGGTTACACTGTCAGCTTCTGGTTGGTGACATTATCTGTGATAACCAGTGGCAAAAGTGCCTAATAGACACTTGCAAAAATATAATCAATCTTTTCACGGTCAAGGTAATGTTTAAACAATGACTGAAATAGTAATTACTTTAAAAAAAATCTCATGCTGTGAAGGGCACATTTTGGAATGATTTCTACTACAATTTTTTCTTTTTTTGTAGCTGAAACTGTGTGAGTAAATCTGCCATGTTTAAAAATATCTCTCATATCCTGATACCTAGAAAATTCAAAAACAGAATTTTCTGACTTGCTCAAAAATATTTCAGTGACTTTGAAGTGTATTTGTCAAAAACAAAATAGTCAATCCTTTGATTGCTTTGTAAGAATTACTAATTGACATCAGGGAAGATGGAAACTTAATTTATAAGCAAAATTTCAACAAAATCTTTGTGTAAAATTTTGGACAGGATTGAAAACTAAGTATCATAATTTTTTTAGTACAAGGCAATATTTCTTTCATTTGGTTCTACCTCTAATTGTGAGGGATTTTTTTTTTTTCAGTAATTAAAGGAAAGCATTAGGAGATTTTTGATTACTACTTCAATCTCCTTGCTGGTTATGGGTCTGTACAGGTTTTCTGTTTCTTTTTCTTTTGGTTTTGGTAGTTTATACATTTCTAGGAATGTATCCTTTTTTTTTTTAAGATTTTTTATGAATTCATTTGAGAGAGAGAGAGAAAACACAAGCAGGGGGAGAGGCAGAGGGAGAGGGAGAAGCAGACTCCCCGCTGAGCTGGGAGCCTGACATGGGGCTTGATCCTGGGACCTGGAGATCATGACCTGAGCTGAATGCAGATGCTTAACCATCTGAGCCACCCAGGCACCCTAGAAAGCATCTATTTCTTCCAGATTGCTTAATTTGTTGGCATATAGTTGCTCATAATATGTACTTATTAAAGGAAAGCACTAAAATAAACTGAACTAGACCTTTTGGTTGTTGCAGCAAAGCGTTTTAAACTAAGATTTTTTAAAATATAAGTTTTGATAATACAAAATAACATAATTTAAGATGGAAGGAGCTTAGTTCTCTTAATCATTTAGTGGTATGTCACTGATCATGAACCCACAGTAATGTGTAATGTGAACAAAAATAAGCTTTAATGTGTTAAGGCGCTGAGATTTTAGTGTCTAGTTACAGGACATATCCTCCCGTGGTAAGTATAGACATTGGTACTTCAACATGTGCTTCTGTTTTAACAAATCCAAGATATGTGCCATTGGTTTAGAGACCGGCCAGGAGAGGGTAAGGATACAGTATAGCAGGTTAGATGTCTGGAGAGTTCTGCTGTACCTCAGGAAATTTTCAGTTAAAGTTGTCGTGGGAAAACATGGAAGGCAGACCGAAATTTTCAGTAAAGTTGTCGTGGGAAAACATGGAAGGCAGACCATAAATCTCCTGAGCCTGTAGCTTGGGGGAAATAGTAGAACCTCTCAGCTCGATATGTGTTGGCCACCGCTTACACAAGAAAGACATGTAGCTAGCTGAGCTTGGGCCGATTTTCAAGGTAAGATTCGTGAGAGTAGAAGGTTCAGGGATGAGATGCCTGGGTGGCTTAGTTGGTGAAGCATTTGCCTTCAGCCTGGGTCATGACCCCAGGGTCCTGGGATCGAGTCCCACATCAGGATCCTTGCTCAGCGCTCCTCCCTCTGCCTGCCACTCTCTCTAACAAATTTTTTTAAAAATCTTAAAAAAAAAAAAAAAAAGCTCAGGGATCAAGGGCTTTCCTTAGAAAAATTGATAGCTTTGGGACTTGAAATAAAAAATAGCCCAAAATGACATAGGGCCAGTGAGATTTCCCAAACAACTCAGCTCTTCAGTAAACATCAAAGAGGTTAGCGTATCGTTTCATAGCATATGGTTTCAGATTGCCATTAAGTGGAAGATAAAATATATAGGGGCCAGAAAAAAAGGAATAAACCATGTTTAATAGCTATTAAAAAACCTTGGCACAGGGAACTAACTGAAGGCAAATAGATCAGAAACTACCAAAACAATTTTTAAAGAAATTGTAGTGCCAAAGAAACCATGATCCAGGGCTAAAAAAAAGACCTTAAAACCACCCTTGGAGAGGAAGAGATAGGAAAACTGCACAGTCCACAAGGAGAAGATATTCTTCAACAACCATTTCAGATATTTCTGTGGAAGATAATGGTTAAGGAAGAAACTCTCAGAGAGGAGCCAAGGGCCATAGAAAGAAGAATCAAAGACCGAATAAGAAACTATTCACATCTTGGTTAATCACTCTTCAAAGGGCTATTCCAGAAGGATTTAATAATTTCTGCAGGTCACTGACTGCTATGTGTATCCTGTCCTTCCCTTTTTTGACTAGAAGCTTTTATTGCACTTATAGTGGGGAAAGAATGCAGAGCAGTGGACCTAGGGAAGGCTACATGATTTGCATGCCCTCGTGTAAAATGAAAATTTGGGATCCTTGTTCAATAAGCAGAGAAAAGTTGCCATTGAAAGTACCTTACCCTTTCTTTTACAGTATGTTTTGACTTATCTTGTTTTTTTATATTTCCTACTTAATGTCATTCTAAAGAAATGCTTAATTTTACTATTCATATTTTTATTGTGCAATGCCAATTTTAAATGCAAATATAAAAGCATTTAACTCAAATATGGAATAAATGAAATTATACAATTGTTATTTTGTGGCCCAAACATGTATATGCATTTTGTTCTTAGGAGAGAAGTGGAAATGCTGCACATAATAATGCAACTGTTTTTATTTTGTTTCTCCATGTGCTCACATTCTTTCAATACTCTCTACCTTTGCTTACTGATGAGTAAGAAAGGAATGAAAGAAGAAGCTATGGTTGTTCCATCTTATTCTTTCCTTCTAAGACATCATAATAGTGTAGGTGCTTAGCTGATACAGGGAAAGATAGCATAAGGAAAAAGGATATAATAGATTTCCTGGATCTTCTGTATTTCTTAGAATGCCATTGCCTTCTTTCTGTGTTCAGGCAAGTTTTTAATTTATTTTTTTATTAACATATAATGTATTATTTGCCCCAGGGTACATGTCTGTGAATCGTCAGGCTTACACATTCAAAGCAAGTTTTTAGTTCAAATGGAAAGCATGGTCTCTCAGGGCTATCAATGCCTTGTTTACTCAGCCATAGATATAGCATGCTTACCTTGTATTCAACATTGCTAAATTCCCAAGCATCATAGGTCCACCAAGATTCTGCAGTCATGAGCCACACAAACTGCATATGAATGGGGCAGCACGGAACAAAGGACACACATATTGCACATACCCGCTCTGCACGTGTGCCTGCTCCATTATCCCACTGGACTTCATTTAAAAAACACAAATTCAACAGTAACATTATTAGTAACCTCATGAAGTAAGAGTGGAGTATTAAACCAACTGCTGGGGCCGTCTGAGTGTGGGGACTCATGTAACCACACAGGCCACATACTCATGAAAGCATTCCTTCCTGGACTTGAGAGAGCCACAATACACATGAGCCCAGAGATTCTGGGCTTTGAGGAGATTCAGTGACTGGATGGGTCCTTGGATGATCTCATCTGGGAGATGAGGTGTTAAGTTCTTCCTGTGGGAAAAAGAGTGGAATGGTTTTCTTTTTTATCCTCCCTCCATCCTTCGCCCCCTCCCTTCCTTCCCTTCTTCCTTCCTTCCTTCCTTTCCTTCCTTCCTTCCTTCCTTCCTTCCTTCCTTCCTTCCTTCCTTCCTTCCTTCCTTCCTTCCTTCCTTCCTTCCTTCCTTCAGATTGCCATTGAGGAAGGAAGATTATTCCTTCCTTCCTTCCTTCCTTTTTTTTGTGAATAAAAAGATATACTGTTGTATTCATCAAACCTATTTCCTTTCTCCTTCAGGGCACACAGTTAGGCTGTATTCCCAGCCTTCTTTGTTGTTAGGTGTGCCATATGGCTGAGTTCTGTCCAACGGAATGTGGGCAGAAGGGATGCACTATAGTTCTGTGGCTGTCCCACAGAAACCTCCCCCATGGTCCTCTGTTTTCTCCCTTTTCTTGTCTGCCGGGCAGATGCAGAGGAGCCAGCAGAGGACTCCAATTCCCCAAAGGGATGATTGAGCAAGTTTGGAAATCTGAATCTCACCAAACACTTCAAGCAACAGATAAACTTCTAATGTGTTAAGTCACTGAGCTATTTGGGCTTATTTATTAAGACTGTTAGGCTTCTCTGAGTAAAACAAACTTCCACCCTCATAATATCACCATGAGGGTTTAGGTGGCAATAAGACAAATCAGGCTAAGGATCTCAGCTGACCTTGGAGACTGGACAGACATATGGGATAAATCAGGAATGCAAAGATTTTAGTGGCGGAAATCATTGGGTGTGTGGAGACCAGTGGTTGATTACAAAAACTAGGAATAAGGCTAACCATGGATGTGAATCTTAAATATCTGTAAAGTTGGTAGACCATGGTAGCTGGCGGGGAGAGCTGGGGTCAAGAAGATTTTCTAAAAATCAATGTTGTATTCTCTGAGAGGCCTTCCATGATACGTAAGTAGCATCCCTCGACCCTGACCCCTTTATTCCTTACCATGACACTTTGACACATAATACACATTTTAATGATACATTTATTTGCTGAATTAATTATTTATTGTTTTACCCAGTATAATGTTTCATAAGATCAACTTTGTCAGTTTTATGAACCCTTGTGATTAATATATTACTCAGTCCTTGGCACTGAACAAGTGAATACATATATAAAAATATGCATAAATTATGCTCAATCATGGGACGTTTAACACTTTAGACTATCTTTAATTGGTTCCTGCCTTGGACCCTGGTACTACATGAATGGCTATCCTATGTCTGAGCTCAGTCTTGCTTGGCTGTGTCCCTGACTCATGC
The DNA here is from genome assembly GCA_028646535.1 of Procyon lotor. Lineage (NCBI taxonomy): Eukaryota > Metazoa > Chordata > Mammalia > Carnivora > Procyonidae > Procyon > Procyon lotor. The sequence goes on from CM053605.1 coordinate 18,576,681, forward strand.
AATCGGGCCTCTAGAATATTGCCCACCCTGTTGCTCAGAATTCTTGCATTTGCCTGCCATTTTGACTTTTGCCCCCCCACCTGCCCTGCCTCTGTTAAGGTATACCCCCAAGGCTTTCTTCCCTTGATTTGGATGCTTTGCCCTTAGGACTTTTGCTCATTTTTTCCCATTCCTAATCTACTTTCAGATTCACAATTCTGTGTGTTTGCTACCAGTTTAGCTGACACTAGCTTTATACCAAGCTCCAGGATCATGTATCTTATTCCGACCGTTCCAAGTCCAAGTGTGCTCAGACCACAGCTGCCTCTGAGCCCTCTCTTTTCAAATTTCCTTAACATTCAACATAGAACAGCTTATTCAGGCTCAAACCACCAATTATCCTGAACTAATGTAGTTCATATGAAATGTATATCTTTAAAAATAAAATGGGACTGTTTAAGTGAAAGGGGAGAGGATATAATATAAAAAGATTTTAGCAGTGCTGAAAAAAAATATGATACAATAAGTAGACATTCATCTCAAAGAAGGGTCGGGAGGTCAGGGATTGCACACAATCCCCAATACAGTGCTGTGCACACAGCACATACTCAATAAATATGTCTTTACAGATTGCTTGGTTATTGTGACTAAAACTTCATAATTTTGACAAATATTGATGTAGTAGAACATGCCACAAAGTCTGATCCTGGTTCTAGTCCTCTTTAGCAGCCTTGGCTCGCTATCCAAATGATTATGTTCAGAGGCCTCTCGTAGCCACATTTCATCACAGTAGTGACAGTGTTGAAGTTGCTGAGTGAATGTAGCGCCTGCTCATAAAATCATTTCAAGTTAAAGGTTTCAAGATCCTTCCAACTGTTATTCAAATCTATATCATTATTTACTATAGAACATAAAACACCAAGGTCTCATACATCTCCTCCCTCATTGAACTAGCACTAGCCAATCCGTGTGACAGGCATTGAGATACAATAAAGTCAGTCACCTCAGAATTTGTTTCCTTAAGCATTCTATTCTTCCTCTAAATTGTGAGTAATGGAATTGACAGTCTCATGGACTTTAAGGTAATTACATCCAATAGACTGAAGCTTCCGTGCTTTGAAATGAACAAGCCACATGCAGTGAGTACAGAAAACTGGGGAATTATTATGTGTCTGTTTTGAGATAAACACTTTGCTGCTGCTGACATTCTGTAACTTTTTATCATATTTTCAAAAAAAAAAAAAAGAAAAAGAAAAAAAGTGAGCCAAACTGGTTGTCTTGGAAATGATCATGATGTCACAGAGGATGATGACTTCTCATAATCTATAAGCAGTGAGAGCAGATGTGCTTGTAAGAAACAAAGATCTTGTTTTCATACAAATGTTCTCAAAATAAAACACAAAGGAAGAAAAATACCCTGAGCACATAATGCAAAGAAAAAGAATTGGTTCTAAATAGAATGTTTTACAAAGTTTTCCATAAAGCCTCAGCTGCTCCTCAAAGCACAACCAGCTTGAACATGGATAACAGACGTGAAATTACAGTACTCCTGAAATTAGTATTCAGGTTGCACAATCTCTCCTTTCAAAGGCTTCAAGCATACTTTATGTATGCACAATTATAGAAGCAGGTAATGAGAAAGATTCTGATTTTCCCCCTATTGTTGCTATTGTACTTAGCTAGATAAGTCTTGATAAAAATTGCTTTGTTAAAAACAAATCTAAGCAATAATTTATTAATTCTATTGAAAAGATTTTTTGCCTTTTATTATAAGATACATTGGATAATTTTTCTAAAACACACATTATTCTGTCCATGGAGATGGGTAGCAACATAATCAACTTTTAGTAAAGAATCAAAGCTCAGTAACAATTAATAATCTGCAAGCTATGGTAATTCTTTGCAATTTTATTATTTCACATCATAATTAATTTCACTTCAATTATTAGAGATTTTAAAAAAGGATATTCAAAGTTTATGACTATGACCCCTTGAAATACATAGATAGGATAAACAATATATCACATGAATGGGTTGTGTCAAAATATATTACAATGCTTTCACTACGTCACTTTAAATTTAATTCTCCACCTTGATGGTCATTGATAACATCTTAAATTAATTCTTCGGATTCTCAAATATCTCCCACAGTAACTGCAAATATTTCTTAGAATTAATCAAAGTTCAAATAATAAAAATGAATTAATTATGATAAAGTTTTCACTCTCTGCAATAGAAAAACCTCTTTATCCAACTTACAATATGAATTTGCCAATAAAAATTTTTAAATTCTTCTATAGCTAAGTGAGAAATATGAACTGAGTAGAAAGGAGGTAAACTAATAATTCTGACAATTCTAAAATATACTGCTCCTAAAGAAATCTATTATAGAACAATCTTTTAAATGAAAAAGTAAAAGATAAGATACATTAGGCCTGAATTCTGCATTACTATTCAGTAGTAGCATACACATTTTACTTTACTTCCAATCTAATGTCCAAATTAACTTTTCATTTCATTCAAATGAAAATTGAATTTGTTAATTTCATTGAGAAATGCACAATACTAGAATTACATAAAAGAGAACCATACAAATAAAAGAGTAAAAATTAAAGGTTCACTATGTTCTCTAGCCTGCGTTAAAAGAAATTGAGAATAGGTAACAGGTGTTTCTGAAAGCTAGCCTTTAATCCTAGTTTTAGGTCTGTGATCATATTGAAGTCATATACTATTTTAAGACATAAGCTCACTTTTTGAAAGTACATAATATGAATACAGTACTCTGAATGGACACCAATATTTGAGGCGTATGGTGAGAACTGACATACTATGATAATATAACTTCTAAAGAAGAAGAATAAAAGCACTCCAGAGACAGGCTTTTTATAAACACTGCAAAGAGTTAGAAGAAAAGCAATTGACTTTTAAAAACTGCAAAAGGCAACAATAGTTTGGTTGATTAAGCCAAAGTGCAAAGACCTAAATAAAAAAAATAGCATAGATATTTGAAAATGGAAAAAGAGAAAGGAAATTGCACTAAAAGGGCTTTTTTAATGAATGCATGACTAGACAACATTGGAATATTTTATACCGCTTTATTGACAAAGGATTCAATCTCAATGATAATTTTAATAAAGATGGTACCAAATCTGTGTAAATTATTGTATTAAGAAATAAGACCATTAGAAGAAATGATCACCCAGTCTTTCTCTGAAATTGCTCTAATATAGTAAGGAAGATAAGTTACATATGCATGCAAAAATATATTTTATTGTGAGCTAAATGAAAAGATTATTAATGTAGATAGTAGATGCTAAGTTAACCCAAATGGAAATATAAAGCACGTATTTATGACATATGGTAGTAAAGTAGTTCAGGGCACAAATACAAAATGTGGTTTAATAATTCAACAGAACTAAAGTTGCTTATAAATAAAATATAACAGAATATATTATTTTTCATATACAAAAGTTTTGTCTCTAATTAGGTTTTTTTAAATCTTTGATTTCATTAAACACAATCCTTATATCAAAACTTTCCATTTTAAAGACTCCAACGAAGTTGAACAAACAAAAACTGGATAATTTTTTTGTCTCTGGGGAGATATCTTAGTTTGCAAATTGTCATAAACCTTGCACCCCCTACATGAGCATGGGTTAATTTAGCTGTTTGTTGCTATGTGAGGTTTTTCTAGGCAATGACACATATGCTCTAATTTATAGTTGGCTGAGATCTGTATTAAAAACAAAACAAAACAAAGCAAAAAAAACCCTGAATCTGACATATTTTATTAGGAGGATTACATATTGAAAAGCAAGCATGAAATGTGTATTCTGACTCACGTGGCAGAGATTGTGTTTATTTTTCTGATTTTTCTTTTTTTAAAAAAATGGAAAAAAGATTTTAAGACTTGGGAGGAAATCAATAAAAAAATAAGGGACAGAACAACAGTTTGTATGTCCCTACAATAATCAACTACTAACTGCAATCACACTAATTTAAGAATGTCCTTTGAAAAACTGCTATTCGGATTTCTGGCTTGCTCAATTTATTAAAGAAATACAATATAACCCTTACCAGGGTGCAGGGCTGTTTTCAGCTTTGATTTGATTAGTTACAAATATTAACTCGATTAATCCTGTTTAAAAAAACTTAGGTAAATTCTATTATTACTATCCACTTTTAATAGATGAGGAAACAGAGATCAAGAAATTTGTCCAACTATTAATTAACACAGTAAGCGGTAAAGCTGGGATTTGACCTTAGGCTTTCTAGATTGAAGATTTTTGATTCCTGTACCACCAATGATACTTTCGTCAGTATCAGCTGGATCATATTCCTCTTGGAGCACTGAGCTGGGAAATTTTGTGTGTGTTTGGGATGATGAGTTCACAGCCTTTCTAGATAATTAGAGCAATTAGTGTGTTTCCTCTTTTGCTTGGTTGCAATGAGTTCAGAAGTAAGCTTTGTGTTCAATTGTGGCTTTTTCACCACCAGAATTTCTTGATCTTTTTCTTTTTGCCTTCGCTTCATTGTTTCTTTCATGTTATATATAGTCTTTCATCTTATTGTTCTTTGAATTTACAATGAGTTTAAATTCTTTTAGCAAGTATGAGGGAAATCAATCACTAATCAACTTCTAACAATAACTACAAATCAGTCTTGAACAGAACTCCTTCATATTCTCCAATTTATAAATCAAATAACTACAGGAGATCAAGCACAGCTATCAACAATCATTCAAAATAAGGTGTGGCTAAAACTAAGGAAAGAACCTAGATGTCCATAAACAGATGAATGGATAAAGACATATATATATATGTATATACACACAATGGAATACCTATGCAGCCATCAAGACAAACGAAATCTGGCCATTTGCCATGATGTGGATGGAACTGGAGGGTATCATGCTAAGCGAAATAAGTCAGTCAGAGAAAGACAATTATCACATGATCTGATATGAAGAATTGGAGAGGCAACGCAGGGGTTTGTGGGGGGGGTGGGGGAGAGAAATGAAACAGGAAGGGATGGGGAGGGAGACAAATTCCTAGACTCACGAAACGAACTAAGGGTGGCTGGGAGGTGGGAGGGTAGGGATAGGGTGTCTGGGTTGTGGACATTGGGGAGGATATGTGCTATGGCAAGTGCTGTGAAATATGGAAGCCTGACGATTCACAGACATGTACCCTGGGGCAAATAATACATTATATGTTAATAAATAAAAAAATAAATAAACAACAAAAAAAATAAGGTGTGGCTAAATTAAACTGAAAGGTGACCTGAAACCAGTGATCATTACTTCTTTTAATATTTAACAATAAACAGACACATTTTCATTAAATTTGGCCTTTTTTTTTTGGCCTTTTCAAAGAATTCATTCTTTCCTTTAGTGGCGCTAGAAGAACTATTGGTCACTAGGCCCATTTCATAAGATGAAGGTGAGGATAATTGTGATCTCTTGATTTTGTCATCCTAGATAAAATGATGCCATGTCCTTTCATCTTTCATCATGGGCAGTTACATGGTAGAAAATGAAAGAGTATGATTTTAGATGACTTGCCTCTAGTTAGCCTGAGTTCTACCACTAACTAGCTGGTAACATTAAGAAGTCATTTAAATTCTGTGGGTTGGATATTACATGATTAAAACACAACATGCAATTAATTAAATTAAGATACATTATGCAATTCCACCTTGCCTTCCTGGACATTTTGATAACTTCCTTGTATTCTTTCATTTCATATGTGAAGAAACAAATATCAGAGAAATGATTCAGTCAATCAGAGGAAAACAGTGCAAAGGTCTCTGGACTTCTGGAATTTTATTAAGAAATCAAATATTGAAAAAAAAAAGAAATCAAATATTGTAGGTATATACCATCTTTCTCCCTCTCAACCCAGAGGTTACTGCTATTCTGAAGGTGGTAGCTTTCTTTTCCAATTTATTGTACTCTTACTACATATATATATATGTAGTATATATATGTATATATATGTATATATGTATATATGTATATATATATATATAAACAATACATAATACAATTTCTAATATTTAATGGAAGAAAATTCTTTTACTACTGACTTACTTCACCCAACATAAAATTTTGGATTTTATTCATGTTGATATATATAGTGGTATTTAACTTCTATATAGTATTTTGATAAAGTGATAGACCTCAATTTGTTCATCTGCTTTCTTGAACAATAACTTTCAACCATTTTTTGACCATGCAATCCATAGGGGGTAAAAATACATTTTATGTGGTGACCCAGTAGATAGATCTGTATATCTGTGAAATCAAAGTTTACCTTTTTATTTATCCCTGTTGTATGTGATGTACTCTATTCCATTCTATTTCATTTTTAAAAAATGCTGGTTATGACATACTAAATATATGGCCCTCTATTGGGTTACAACCTGACATTTGAAAAACACTGCTCTAGAGGAATATTTTTCAAACTGCTACAATACTTCCAATACTCTGATACTTCTCTAGGATGGAGTGGGAAGTTAGGGGTAGGGGAGTAAGAGCTGCTTAGAATTTTTTCAGGCAAGGAATGATGTAACTAAGTAGGAATATATTAAACTGATGCAACTATTAGGAATATATTAAACCTGCAGATGGCTTAGGTACAGAAAACAAGTTTGTGAACCTCGGTTTTAAGAAGTTAGACTGAATTCTTATCATGAGGCGATTCTGAAAAACTATATAGATTTTTAAGTAAATGACTCATATTTTAAATTGATGCCGAAAGCTTACTACTTTAAGGATTCCTATGAAAAGTCTATTTGTAAGTTGGAATGAATCTTTAGAAAGTGAATAAAACCCACTCATTTTAACTTATATACTTATTATTTACTTGTCATGGTGAATGAAGAATGTCCATAACTCAGGGAAATGGCTTTATCTCTATTTCCATAAGCTACATCAATAAACTTTACACCTCAGTTCTATGGCAGTATATTATTTGCTGACTTAAACACAAATGACTTCATTGACTTACGGGTCTCCCATGAAGATATTGTAATGTGGATTTCTATGTCAAGTGGAAGTAGGACCATTTCTTTTACAGAAAAAAAAAAAATCCTGAATTCCAATCTGGTTACATGTTATATTGGTCTTTGAAGGTGCACGTTAGCCTATGGCCGTGACTAGAGACATAAGAATATTTTGTTTTCAGCAAGACTGGCCATTACTATTTGGTTTTTGGCACTGTTATCTGACTTAGGTACTCTACTCCTTTCATCATCAGCTCTCAGTATACAATGCTTGGCAAAATCTAATGACTTTGATGAGTACACTACTCTTCGTAAGATCCAGAGGTCAGAAACTGTCTTGTTTTCTTACCCTCATTTTTAAGTAAGTAATCAAGTTGAGTTGACAGAGAAAGCCAAATCTGCCAAAACTCCAAAGAAGTAAACTGAAAATGTAAGAGCAAAGGGGAAGCAAGTGTTAGGAGGCTATCATCCCAATTAGGAGCCATTGTATGGCCATGATCTGTAGCAATTTAGGCCTCGTAAATCTTCACCTTGGAATATAGCACTATGATTTCTGGCTACAGTGTAAAGATATATATAATGATAGGCATATTTAACCTCCAAAGGTATGGCTGTCAATCTGATTCCAGATCAAAGGAATCAGAAGGTTGATAAGGAAATTGATATGGAAGATGGGAGCTCCAGGTGAGGCCAACTCATCTATTCCACACTTTCAAGTCAACCACTATTTGCAATCTCCTCTAATTCAGTAGAACACTGCTCTTTCCCCTCCCAAGCCTTTCTTACCATGGTCCCTGGAACTCCTTTCTCAGGCAAAACAAGCAATAAATTCCATCCTACATCCTCTCATTGATTTAAATAATATTTGTTTCCTAAATGAAAGAGCTCTCCATTGAAGCCACGACTCGCTTTAAGGGAGGGTGAACATGTAGTTTAACACAGAAACCAGAACACTTCTAAAAGTAAAAGAGGGCATTATTAATAGTCATGTCAGGATCACAGGCGTAAATTGGGACTGTTATTGACAAAATAGATGTTAAGGTCACCCTACCTATAGTCCTCTCAAGAGCAGGCCACTCATTTTCCCATAATTCACCTAGCTCAGGGTTAGAAAATAGGATCAACATCTCCTATACAACCCAAACCATTTTTTTCAGAATATTTACACTTCTGTGTAAAACTGCATTACTGTGATGTCCCTTCTTCACCGCTACCTCCTCACTACTCTTCCTTTTTGTTGTTATTTATCAACCTTTCAGCAACTAGCTAGCTCCTCAAAGACTTCAGCACCTAATTCAATATCTTCCTCTACCTCCAAGACCCAAGGTAACCTTCTGATTATCCTATCACTTTTCTGATAATCCAACCCCTAGAAGTCATGAATTCTCAATCCTGGTATTTTTTATTCAACAGAAATATCAAATTTGTGTTCAAAGTCCCATATACTTTCATCTCTCTCAGCTTTCCCTTTTAGACAAGTTCTTCAACCTCACTGGGACTCAAGATCTCTATATCCCTCACTTTTCATATTGGTCAGCACCCTATCAGTTGGTATCCTTCTCTATAAAGCTTAGTCAATAGACCATTACTCTATTTCTTTTAATTAAACTCAACTTTTTTTGATCCAGGGTCTGACCTGTTGAAATTTCTACACTGGATCAATCCTGTGGTTCATGTTTTCAAGATTATACTTGGTCCGTGAGCTCACCTATAAGTTCTTGCATCAAGCATATGGATGATTTATTTGTGGTCACCAGCCTCAAATGGTTCCTCTACTCTGCCCACCAATTTTTCCATATTTTTAAGTTATCCTGTCTCACATTCTTCATAGCAAGTATTTCAGGCTTATTCACTTTTGTTAAATTTTCAATCCAGCCATTTTTCCCTTCAATCTCAGTAAATAACACTGACATCTTCTTCAAACCCTCCCCAACTTCCTCTCACATCAACTAGCAGACTTTGCAAGTACTCATCCTTTCTTGCTTCTCTTCCGTATGAGAGGTATACTTATTTCACTTGTGCTCTAGATATTTTTTTTTTCTGTCCCTTCAGGGATCTCTGTTCACCAATTTTCTTCTATCTCTGATCTCTAAATTGTTATTGACACCTTCTGATCAGCATGCTGAATTTGTAAAAAACAAAACCTCCCTCAACCCCACATCCTCCTCTAGCTCCTAGCCCCTATCTTTCCTTTTATAGCCAAACACATGAGATTATTGTTCTATACTCACAGCCTCTGTTTCCTCACACTCTCCTCAATGACTCCGATCTCTTTTCTGCTGTTATTCCTACAAGTATCATTTGTTGCTGTTGGTCTCTTTCTTTCTTCTTAGATCTACTGGTTTTCCTCTCAGATCTCTGAATGGTTCCATTTATGTAGCTTATCTAAAAAATTCTGTTGTCTTTCATGAATCTCCTTAAGTAGCCTGGTGTGACTGAGGCTGAAGGATTCATTGAATTTCTAAAACAGTTAAAGGAGGTCATATTATGAGACCATGATATTCTTGAGGATCAGGAGAGAAGTCTGGCCAGATGACAAGGGTCATGTGCATGTTCAAAATGGAATAAACTTAGTGAGCTTCACTATCCAGGGTCTGGCCTTTAGCCTTGTGGGGTTACAGAAATTCAAGTTTAGAGGTGCACCTAGCACAACTAAAAGTGTTAAAACTTATAAAATATGGCTGTATGAAACCTAGAAACATCATTCATATATAAAGGAAAACAGTTGTTAAGTATACTCTCTCCACATAGAAAAAGGACATGGAAAGTGAAAATATCACTAAAGGCCTAATGTTGGATTTGGAAATGACCAAAGCTTTCTGTGTATAAAACTGTCTAATGGTATCAAGCCTTATAGCCTGCAGTGTCCACCTCCACATCAGGAATGAACTCTGAAAGCAATATTCCCAAAGACTTAAGAGAAGGATACCCCTCTCTCAGATATAATAGATTGTGAAGAAAAAGGATTCCTATTTGACTATTTAATGAGTTTTCTGTTAGGTACTTATTCTCAAACATAAGTATCAAGAGATGTCCAATTATTTTTAAGAATATATTATGAATGGTGTGTCTGGGTAGCTAAGTTGGTTAAACATCTGCTTTTGGCTCAGGTCATGATCTCAGGGCCCTGGGATGGAGCCCCCATCTGATTCTGCACCCAGCAGGATGTCTGCTTGTCTCTCTGTCCCTCTCTGCCACACTCCAACTCCCCCCACTTGCTCAGCTCTCTCGCTCTCAAATAAATAAAATCTTTTAAAAAAGAATATATTATGAACATATCAGACCCCTTGTTCATTTCATATTTTGGCTATTTCAAGATGTTTTGGGAACCTGCCTTAGGACCCTCAAAATGTCCTGAAACAAATTTCCCCCAAAGCCACCAATCAGCTTCCTTCATAAATAGTATCTCTGTTATCAAATAGAAGTATTATCTCTTTTGTTTTTTGGGGAAAAAAAACCCTGTTATGAGAGAGCAAATATGTAACTCCTATTATCTATGCAAAGTGGGATAGAAAAACTGAATTAAAACAGTATAGTTTTATGTCTCTATTTCAGTATTCAATTTGTAAATTAAAAGAGAAAAATCCTAATCTCATAGGCTTTAATGGATCCTAGCAAAATGTTCAAATTGACCTTTACTATAAACTGAGAGTTGCTCTCTGCTAGAAAAAAAAAATCTGTTTCTTGAATTCAAAATGTCATTTAAGAATACCATAACCATTAAAATCACAATGTTCACTACTCGAATTGAATATTTCATTCTTTGCACACATAGGTGAAGGAAGTCTACAAAAGTGATGCTTGTGTTTTTGGAAGCAACGAACCAGAAGCAATCCCTTTTGAAACAAAAGTGCAAATATGCTTGGTGATCCAGAATTTAAAGTTAAGATCTTGTCTATATCTCTTTGTCACCGTTAATTGATACTCAATTCTTTTAAGGGGTGGTTATCTTTTAATTCACTCTCAGTGGTTCTCTCATGTCATTCACTTGTTCAGAAGACCTCAAGGAAGAAGGTACCAATGGATACCTGATGTTAAAGTGTTAGATGTCAAATAGGTCATGTTTCACACAGATAGGCACTGGATCTGGTAGCGTTCTATGTGGATACCACATTCTGAATAAACTTATAAGAACATCATGGACATTTGGGTCTTCTTCCAAATGGTTCAATATTGGACAGTAGTTACCCAAAGGACTGGAGTTAACTGCAGCAACAGTTCTGTATGATTGATAAATACATCATGGTAGTTATTATTATGGGCTTTTTAGAATTTAAGACATGTTTTTGAGTCTAGCTCTGATATTATGCTATCCTGAAAAGATAGTAATGTATCCACACTTCAATTTTTTCATGTGAGTCAATATTATCTCTTAAAGAGATAAATATGAAATATTTTTCATTAGAGTCAATATTATCTCTTAAAGATGAATATGGGGGTTAAATGAGAATACATGTAACACGTTTATCGTGATGCTTGGCATGAAGTAAATGCCTATAATGGTAATGATGGTATATAGCTAATCCCACTGATACTCTACATTAAAGTCAGTTATATCATCAATCTAAAGTGCTGTAGATTCTGCATAAGGATTTCTCAAAAATGATATACTTCAAAAACATAGTTTTCCAATGAGGCTATTTCTGGAATAGTTTATAGGACTTTTGATGATATCCTTAGTCTATTAAGTTGGACTTTCCCAGGTGTCTAGTACCTCACTATGACGTCAAGTTTTAAATACCTTTTGAAACCTGAATATAGCTGTTGGGGGAGGGATACTGATAGTGTTAGTCTCATCTTCATATATCATGTCTTGAGACAGTTCAGAATGCCACACTAACCTCTATATTAAGCTAACCTTTCTCTAAACCACAAGTCATGAGAATTGGGGGAGGTGACATTTGACTTTACTACCTGTAAATGACCTTTCTTTGATTAATTTCCCTCTTTCAAACCACAGCTGTCTTTCAGAGTTATCAGGCAGGAAATGGCTCCCCATTTCTATCCCTGTGTGGCTTTTAATTCCCTAAGTTGTCACCATCTGGCCATAAAAAGGGGGAAGGTTGAATCCCAGGATTCTTTCCTTCATTTTCTGTTGGTAATATGTTCTTCTCTTTTCTTCAATTTATATAGGATTGTTTAAACATGTGATTAGACTCAGCTGCACTGTGAAAGAATTTTGGTTTACAATAGTTGAGGCTTCTCACAAAAATTGGACATGTATTCCATGAGCTTTTCACAGGATTAAAAAAAAGAAACAAAATAAAACAGGATCACACTCCTATTAGCAAAAGCTAAACTACCAAGTCTTTCCCTTGAGATGTAACCTGTCATCTGCTTTAGACTATGGATATCTCTAGCAGAATCTGTTGGTATTATAGATCTTTAGACTAATATGCCCTCATTTCACTTACCAATTCCAAAGTCAAATGATCATTTTTTGTTTTCCTTCTTATTCCCAGAGGGTGTTTATTATCTTGTATCTAAATGCTCAGTAGACGATGCATTCTCATTATTATCCTTTCTATTTGTAAGCTGTGTCTTCAGAAAGTTGAAGTCTTTTTCTTCTCTTGTGCTAACACTTTATTGGAGAGTTCAATAACCTCATTATGTTTTTTGTGTTCATAAATTTTAGGGTGTTTTAGAAGAACGTTCTCCTTAATGCCTTTTGGAGTTGTTTTTTGAGCATCATCTATCTACACTTGACTCAACTCAAAGTTCCTTCATTTCTGCATTAATAGAATTCATTTCCTCAAATGCTGAACACATCTGCATTTTAAAGCAACTGTGATATATACTGATGGCATCTTTAAAATGTGTTCTTTCATTTTTTTCAGAAACTTCCTCACCCCTTTGGTCTAAGTTTAACTCCCACAATTTATAATTCTCATTTGGGATAGAGATAGCTTATCTTCTGCTCTACATCAAAATGCACTCTGTAGAAGAAATCTGATATTATTCTATCAAAGTGTGAATTTAAGTCACAATGTTACCTTTTCTAGGGACATGGGTATTTGCACAAGAGCCTTATTTCTAATTGCAAAGTGACACTCTTAATACTTGTTAAAAGAAACTACTGTTCGGGGTGGATGGAATGAGAAGACCCTAACCATGTGGGACTTACATGTCACACAGACAGATCCCAGATTATCAGTGTACTCAGGGAGGTATTAATACGCCTTACTTATGAACTGGATTTGGTATCTTTGAATGTTTTCTTTTAAATTTATGGTTCTATTTCCGGCTTGCTTGCTTCTTCATAGTGCAATCTAGGTCGATAGGAGAATATGAGACCATTGTTCCATATCCCGCTTAAGAGAACACCACTTCAAAAAGAACAACACCTGACAAAAATAAAACAACAAGCAATCAGTTTTAAAACACTATGCCTGTATGCTTGTTAATTTTAACTTTTTCAGAGATTCAAATTACTTTAGGGAACCTACTGTGGGTGATTATGTTCTATATCTGCACAACAAAGCCATCTAAATAAAAATAATAAATTTCCAAAAATTTCTCCCTTAGTATTAGTAAAGTATTGTAATGTTTAGAATTGTCCCCTCTTGCCCTATGCTAAAAACAAAATCAAAAGTTAAAAACATGGAATTCCTTAAACAAATTTTTGTTAAATTCACTTTTATTAAAATTTCTTTAAAGGGTTCTAGGGCTTTTAAATCTAACACAGGTAAAATAAGCCATCCAAAGAAAACAAAATACTTCATAATGTACTCTTTAGGTACACTGCCTTTTAAAAAGGCTCTTTTGCTAATTGCACTTAGTGATTATAGAATTAATTGTTGCATTCTTTGTCAACTTAGTTTACAAATTATCAGGCATTAACATGAAATAATTTATGAAACAGCAATAACATAAATGCATTTTACCCAAAATTATATTTGATGTGCAATTTTAACCACTCTTCCTCTTTATATTTATAAAAGTTATATTATCTATGAAGGTATTCACATTCTTCACATGGATATAAGCCAGAGAGTTGACCTGTTAATGATGTTTGTAACATTGCTTATGAGCCAAGACTTGACCAAAATCTTTATGGAATTAGAATATATCTTTGTTATCCTACACTTTTTGCACCTTAAAAACAGTTTCACACACGAAGCTAGGTGAGTAGGTGATTAGCTCCACATTCATCCATTTAGTAAAGGTTTATTGAGGACTGACATGCCAAACACTGAGCTAGTTCTGAGAAAACTCTGCTCTTAAAAAGATGATATTCTAGTGGGAGAGACAGATTTTCTTTTAAGTCTCAACAAATAAAAATATTTACAAATTGTATAATGAAAGAAATGTGCAAAGCGCTAAGATAAACGTTGGCACTGGGTAGGCACAGTTTCCAGTAGGTTGGGACAGAAAGAATGGGAAAGAAGCAGCTATTTGAAGAATGGTGGGTGTGGGTATGTTTTCTCCCCAACTTCTCACAAATCCCCCAAAGTGAATATCTATATGGTACTGTACTTCCCTAGTGATACATTTTTATGCATAGTATAACCGTATACATACTTTTAAAATGTGTGTAGTGTAGTTACAGTAAAGGATGGAAATAAATACATCCTCTAACCACTATAAAAATTATAAAAATACTGTAGAGAAAAACTGTGAACACAGTGAATTACTACAGTTTATACAAAGGTTCCTTTCTACAAGTACAATTGTGAGTCTCAGAGCCAGGATTATTCGACTGCAGAGGATGAAACAGAACCCCTGGTTTTAGTTGTAAACAACCTTGACTTCTTCGGGGTGAGTTGGACATTACCATAATCTGCAAACGAGAAAGAAACATAAGATGTTAAAAACAGGAAAAATTTCCCAAAATGGTCTAATTCTCACAAGTGGTTATGTGATCTTTGCCATTCTAAAATTTGGGAGCCATTGCCCCCTACCTAAATCCCCCATTCTTGGCCAAGGAATGTAAAGTGTCTGAATGCTTAGCCACTAGAGGGAGAGAGTGTGCCTCTGGTGATTCTGGAGCCAATGAAAGTAACTCATGAAAAGGATAGACTTTCAAGGGAGCTAAATTAAGCTCCATCCAGCTAAGGGTAAAGACTATTCCAACTCTGCTAGCTTTGGGAAATTTGAGGAAGGCTCCTTAAGACTTCACAATGGACCCCTTCTACAAGTAATTAAGCTGATTAAAATATCCAGATATTTCATCTTAATTTTGAATATGTTTTAATTCATCATTTCCAAGGACCTCCATAACTTTGCAGATACTTAAACACAGGCTTAATTTTTAGGAAGGACTTGTGGCAATTCAGGGAAGTTATGTTTCCCTTTATATATATTGGGAATTTATATATAATGAACATTCCAGTTTTCTAAGATAATTTAGGATTAAAATCCTTGCTATCTACTGGGATGATTACAATGACTTGTGGAGCTCTACTTTCAGTCTTTTCCAAATATGACTTCAGGAAAATTAATTTCATTCAGTTAATAGTTAGGCTTAAAAAACACAAAAACCTGCCTTGCCAATACATAACACAGGGGAGGAAAAAAACATGTAACTCACAGGAACTGCAATTTTTCTTAAAATTATCATAAAGTTGTTGTTGCTGATCTAAGTCCAAATGATTTGTTCTCCAATGAAAACTGATTAACCTTGCCTGTACTATGGCACCAACTTTCATTTTCCGTAATTTAAAAACGAGCGTATTTGTACAATTGTTTAAATGATACAATGAACGAAATAAACTCTTAAGAAGTAACTCATTATACAATTTAAATATAGTTATTATACAAGTCCTATCATATCCATTATTCAGTGTTTATTAATGTGAATGAATTCCTTCCCCACCCCTGAATCTAAAAAGACATGGTCTAAAATTTTATAGTCCTACAGACTAGTTGATGACTTTATTTTCAGTGTAGCATTTCTCTTTCCACAGCAGTGGAGGGGAAAAACAACCACCCCAAACTCAGCAACTATTTCTGGGATTCTTGAAAGGAGTAGGAGTATGATGCCTCCTCCTAACTCTTCCAGCATTGATTTTCTTCACAATCTGTGATATGGTTTCTCAGAAATGCAGTTTGGCAGTCCTGATAATTTCATGTGTTTTCAAACTTAAGCCACCCAGACTACACAGTTCAGTATTTTCAGCTCCTTTCATTCTCCTTTTCCCTTTAATTATAGAAGCCTCTATTCCACTCTTTTTGCAAATGTGGTCAAGTTAGATGCTAAACGCTACTATTTGTAGAAGAAACATGCGTTTGTTTTTTTTCATACCGATCCACAGACGATTTTCCCCAAATAAAAATGCTGGGCTGTACCTGATGATTCGGCAACACTTCCCTCGTGCCAACCTTTTGGACCCTCACCCATTCCTCTGACTTTCGTGAATGCGAATAAGCCCTGGGGAGTAAAAGCAAGTCAACACTCTAATTTTAAACTTGCACTGTAAAGCACTTTCAAAATAGTTGAGCTTAATCTCGGACCTGAATTTCCTTCTCAATTCATTCCCTCAATTCCTCCTGAATAGTGTCCTGGCCTCCCCGGTGCCGTTTTCTGAAATTGTACCGCATAGTTTATTGCGAAGCCTGAGTGGGTGGGTCCACGCGCACACCGCAGCTCCGGCCAGGACGCCGATGCCTGAGCTCTGCGTCGGGCGCCGGGATCGTCGTCCCGCTCCCTTCGCCCGGCCTCGTCACAAATCCCAGTTTGAAAGAAAACTTCAAGCGGCCAAAATGAACCTCCCCTCACCGCTCCAATCCTTCCTTCCCAGCCGGCAGAAAACGTGAGATTTATTGTGACTTGAGGGGAGCGGGTTGGGGTCGCCGTGACACTCTCGGAAGTAGGTTACCTGGTCCCCCTTTGGGGGCGGGGTCCGCCGTCTGGGGGGCCGCAGGGCCGGGGACTACGCGGCCGGGCGCGCGGGTGGGCGCGAGGGAGTGCGCGCGTCGCGGAGCCGCCGGGCAGCACTTGTCCTGTAATCGATTGCCGAGCGCGCCGAGCGGCCCAGAGCGCAGACACGCGCACACGCGCCCTCGCCAACCCGCGCGCACACGCACACACACACACGCACACGCACAGGCTCAGGCACCCAGGCCCGCACACACGCACACACACGCGCGCGGACGCGCACGCACGTCCGCCTGCTCGCGTTCCGGGCCCCAGCCGCCCGCCGCCCGCCGCCGCCGCCGCCGCCGCCGCCGCCGCGGCCGCCGCCAGCCCGCCCTCCGCCCGCGGGCGTCTGCGCGAGCCCGGCCCGCGGGGGAGATGTGCTCGGGCTCCGGCGGATCGGTTTCTCGGGGTTTGACCAGCTGTCCCGGGCTAACCCTGCTCCTCGCTGAAGATGGAGGAAGTAAAAACAGGATTACCCTTAGCTACAGATCCACTGCCTTAGTTTCCACCACCAACTGCAGTGCACAAACACACGTTAGGCACAGGAAAGAAAGAAAGAGAGAGGATACACTAACAGTAAACACAAACAAAAGGGTGATGGGATTATTTTACTGCATGCACTGCTGAGGTAAATCTCCGCTTGGCTTTTGCGTGGTGAAGAACAGCTCTTGTTTTATTTGTCTTCTGATTCATAGATTATATATAAATATGTGTATCTGATTTGCAGAGGGGGGAGTGTTTTCAAAGTTAAGTGTAATTATATAGCATCTCGTTTTACACTGTGATGTGATCAAATGACTTGTTGCTGTTAACCAGTAATAATAATAATATAGATATTTTTCTTTGGGCGGGATGGATTGTGGTTATGATTAGGATAATGATTTCTGTAAAGAACGCTCAGGGAATCGGGTTGAAGATGATGTCCTCTGCCTTAATTTATCGTCCCCTCCTCGTAATGTGTTTCGGGGATGTTAATCGATTAATCAGTTCTCATCTCTGTAGCTGTCATGGATTTTGACTTGTTTTGCTTTGTTTTAACTTGAATTCCAAGAAAGATTCGGTAGCTTGGAATAAATTGTAGCTGTCCTGGTAG
>CM053605.1:18594716-18639474 GCA_028646535.1 Procyon lotor
AGGAGGAGGAGGAGGAGGAGGAGGAGGAGGAGGAGGAGGAGGAGAGGGGGGTGTTCCTTCTCTCTCATTTCTTGGTTTTGTTTATCAGCCGATCTGTTTGCAGGATTTGGGCTCGGAATGACCCACCTGTAAAGTGCTTTTCCTTCCTCCTCGCCTTGAACTCTGCGGGGGGCTTGGCTTGGAGGGGGCAAGGGAGGGAAAGAGAGAAGGGGGAAACACAAAAAACTTCTTTCTTTCTCTCTCCGTTTATCTTCAGCCCGACATTGTCACCTCCTCTTTGAGGGGTTAGAAGAAGCTGAGATCTCCCGACAGAGCTGGAAATGGTGATGAATCTTTTTTAATCAAAGGACAATTTCTTTTGTATGTACATTTCGTTTCTCTTTCTCTTTTTCTTTTTCTTTCTTTCCTTCTCTGAGGGTTAATAACCATTTCATTGATGGGGCAGACTTCTTTCGCTTCTCCCTGACGTGTCTTTCTTTTTAATATGTGTGTGTTAAATGTGTACATTTTTAAAGAGATAAACTCATTTGTAAAATATCCGAAGAAATTGCTCCCCTTTTAAACTTTACGGATGCCTTTCTTGAAAGCCTTATGTAATCATAATTTGAAAGAATTTGATAACTGTACAGCAGGTTGAAATTTAAGTGCTATGTAGTGACTGAGTTGGGAATTTGATCTGATTATTCCATAAAGAAAGAAAGAAAAGTTTTTTTGGGGGGGGGTGGGGAGGGTGGTGGTGAAGAAGGGGAGGGGAGGGAGAAGGGAAGTGGTTTTGGAGACAAGAAGTGAAGCTGCCTGTTTTCCAGTAAGTAATGGAGAAATTCCAGGAGCCAGGGCTAAATATACTTGGCGATCAATACAGAAATGGCTCATTGTGAATAATTTAGCTGCTGGTGCAGTGAGAGTTTTGAAACTAAAGGCAAAAAGGACCAGGGCCAAAGGAAAAAAAAATAAGTAAAAATCTCCTCAGGACATGTCAATTCTTTAAACTTTTTCCTTCAAAGAATATGGTTAGCTTATCGATCTTTTCATTATTTGAAATCAAAGCTAGGGGGTGTCGTCTCATAAAATTTACTTTTGTTTCTGAGAATTAAGTTCTTGTTTTGTGTCATTGGTGCATGAAAATAATTCCCCAAACTTTAAAAAAGTGATCCCCTTCCTAAGAGCAAAAAGTTTATGAAATTTTCAAAATCAGAATGTATTAAGTTGGTTTGGCATTTGTATCCAACCTTGGTCTGGCAGGAAATTAAGGTTGCATTGAACAGGTGCTTACACAGAACTTAGCGTAGGCTAAAATGTCAATACAAGTCTGGGAGTAGGGTGACTGCCGGAGAGACCTTCAAGACACACTTGGGCACTAAATTTTTGTTGTTTTGTTTTCTTATGTTTGTTTGTCCTCCCCCCTCCCTATTAGAACATGATGAACCAACTTGCAACAATTGTGAATAGAGCTATCTGTATACCAGGGAAGTCCTCAAACTGCAGTGTGATTGTGGGAAGTAGTGAATGGTAAAATGCTTAAATCCCAGTGAAAGCTGGCACATTTGAGGTGTACCCTCAGTATTTTTTTCTTTACGTAAATTCTGATTAAGAGAGTTATTCCTTTCTCGCTACAGCCCATCTCACAGCACACTTATCTTTCCTATCCTATCTCCAGCAGGAATCAGATCATTTGCAGAAAGAGTTCAGTGACTTGCAAATGAGCACATACAGTACACTGTAGTATGTTTCTTGGGCCCAGGTTGCAGGAGCAGCAACATGGGCTAACCTCTTGGAGCTTCAAATAAGTTAAGCATTTAATGGCAGATACTGAAAGGAATCATTGTGTTAAGGGTATCATCTTTTGTATTGCAGCACTGCACTTTGACTATGGAAACAGAGGCTATTGATGGCTATATAACGTGTAAGTATTCATTTTCATTAATTTGTTATTGGTAATAAAATTACGTTTGTGTTACCTGTATTTTATTTTCTGAATTATGTTTCCAACAAGAATTCTATACTCTTATTTTCTATCTGATCACAATTTCACCTTTAAATGAGTTTGAGAAAATAATAGCATAGAATCAAAACGAAGGAAATACAGGAATATACCTAATTCTCTTAATGATAATATGTTAGTCAGTAGTGAGTAGCTTAGCAGATCAGCACTTTTGCACTGGAGTTTTTTCATTTACTTTACTCTCAGTTTAGAATAAGTCAGGTTACATATATGTCTACTCATATGACGTGTACTGAATATTTACTACTTTGTAACCTAATTTTTCTGACACATAACGTGAAAGCTCCTGAAGTTGGCCTTTTTTTTAGCCAACTTTACTTTTAAACATTCAACTCTCTGATAGCATTTTAGAAAATGCTGACTATAAATACTCTATGCTTAATGGTTAAATTAGATGTTAAAAGAAAACTTATTTTTTCAACAGAAAAATACTTTAGAAATCAACTATTCCAATTGCCCTTATTTTACAGTTAAGATTATTGTGATAATCAGATTTTGTAATTTTTCTTTTTTTTTTGTGGGCTGGTCGTGGCTTTTCAATATTTCATTCATTTGCTATATATTTCTAAATTATAGTTCCTGATAGTTTCTTTTAAGGGAAAAATGTACGACATTAAAATTTCAAGGCTATGCATGCCTCTGCATGTATGAGGCAAAGTTGGTAATTAGATTTTATGTGACAATGAACAGAGACCAAAGATTTTATTTTGTGAAAGCAGGTGACAATGAGCTTTCACCTGAAAGGGAGCACTCCAATATGGCAATTGACCTCACCTCAAGCACACCCAATGGACAGCACGCCTCACCAGGTCACATGACAAGCAGTAAGTCTTCATTTTATGACTTTTTTTTTCCTATTTCTCTAGCGACACACTTGAATTTGTTAGGTCTTTGGGGTCCTCTCCTATTGTGGTGTAGCTGCTGCCATAGATTTTGCTAAAGAAAGAACACCACAGATTTATTCCTGTTCATTCTAGTATCATAAAACATGAGCCTGCTTACTAGTCTGACCTATCCCAAGGTGGCATTTGGGAGCTGGTGCTTACCTGTATCAGGTAAGAAATGTTAGACTTTGCTGGTTATTGTTTTGACTTGCCAGGTTTATGACTAGATTTGTTGTTGTTGTTGGATAAAAGAGTATGGAAACAAGTCACTTCCAAAGGACTCTTCGCAGGAAAAAAAAAGAAATTTATATTGCTATGGTACAAAGCTAATCAGTGGTAGAGTTGCAGTGTTACTTTTTTTTTTTAAACTATGTGCAAATTTCTCCTCCAAAGCGTTGGAAGTCAAGTATAATTGAAAATTTATGGACCTGATTTAAATCCATTACTTTAACAAAGTGAAAGCGTTTTGTTTTAGACTGTCCAGAGAAGAACTGAAAACTAGGAAGGATGTTTTGAACTTGCAGGAATGGACAAATTTTGGCTATTATTTTTGATGAAGAGTCATTCATTGATGTATTAAATATTGTTTTTGTGTAATAAAAGAGCAACTTATATGCTGTCTGTGACAGAAGACAGAGTACTTCATTAACAATATGGTTTGTTTTCTCTTAATTATAATGTTTAGTTATTAAGTGCAAATGCTCTGTTACTTCTCTTCAATGTAATTTGAAATCTTGTGTTTCCCTTATACTTTTGTATGTGTTATATTCTTCTGTAGAAAGGATATCTGACTTCTGTGTAAATATAACTTAATTTAAAAGTTTTCTCTTTGGGTCATCTGTGAAGGAAGGGCAATTTCTTTCCTTTTTTTTTTTTAAACAAAGATTTAATAATTAAAGGAAACTGAATCATCTACTTAACTATGAACATATTCTCAAGTTGATTCTGATTACCCAGAAAGAATACATTTTCTTTCCAGTTCCCTCTTATAGGTCTCAAAACTTGAGCTTATTCTAAAGCAACTTTTTTGTAAATAGTAAAGACTTCTGAAGTATAAGCAAAAGTATATAAAGTATTATTGAATACATTTTGTAGTTCATTAACTTTAAGTGATTCTAGCTATTGACTTGAAATTTTGGTTGAATTATATGAATTTACTTATATAAAAGTTTTCTTTTTATTAATGGGAAGTATTTCCTAGGAGATTTCATTCTGGAAGCAGTCGTTGAAATTCCTTTATCACATAGAAAGAAATATTGATAGTGAGTGGTTGAATATGTATTAAATTATAGTGTTAATCTATTATGATGGATCTTGTAGCATTAATTTATTTTTTGGCTAGTTGGCTGTAATTTGACAGAAGTTATACTACTACTGCAGTGTAGGCAGTACAATTTTTATATTTTAACATTTAATGTTATTAGTTCCTTGGTAGAATAGATTTTTATTTCTCTGACAATTTTTGTTTCATTTCCTAAAGAGTAAAGATAGATAGGAAAATTTCTCTTAGCTTAATATTTAGCTATCGGCTTTGGAAGCTTGAGAAACTTTGAATAATCATAGACTTTTAGCTATCATCCCCTAGGCACCACTAGGATATCAGCAGGAAAATGCTTGTTAATTGGCTCCTTTACTTGTGAATTTGATTCTGGTTTTGCAAGTACTCTTCAAAAAAGCAGTTCTCCCATTTATTTTAAGTAAACATCGCAGAGTGTGGGCACCATCAATTTGAACAAATAAGAGCTGTGCTTTTCACATTTGAGCTTTTCTCACCCAACTAACAACAGTACAATTATGTTTGGTAGAGTTTTGTTTTGTTTTGTTTTGTTTTGTTTTTCTCCAAATTTACTGGCCTGTGGCAATTCCATTTTAATACGGTTTTTGGCTAAGCCGCTTGTGTTTTCGTGTTCTTTTCCGAAGAGGCGCAGGTGAAATATTTGGCTCTCACTTCAGAGCTGTCTGTTGCATCCTTTATGTAGCCTCTCTTTACAGTATCTAGGTTACCCACTTAGGTGTTAGATGGAGAAGATACCCATTTTTCCTTTCTGTTAGATCTAGGAGAATATCAGCATTTTAGATTGCCCAAGCAAATAGTGGAAAAGAGGAACTCTTGTCTCATACTTAGAACAAGAGACCTAAAATCAGTTGCTCAGATGTTTTTTTGTAAATTGGAATAATTTGTGTGTGTGTGTGTGTGTGTTGGTGGGGGGGAGTGCTGTCAAATCACTTGTGTCTGAGATGATTGGTTTTCCTAAATCCATTTAAATGCATTGTTGAACTTTACCAAATGAAAATAACGTATTTATTTTCTGAAAAAAAAAATTTTTATATCTTCAAATACACTTCCTGAAGGGCTGTTGCGTCCAAAAGCAGAATTGCAATTTTGATTGAAAGTATTCAAGCCAAAAGTAAATGGGAACACCTTTGTGATAGAATAAGATAGCCTCCAGGAGCAGCAAGGAGAGGACAGTACTGTATGTCTAAGTGGGGGAAAGTTACTTTAAAACAGCTTAGAAAAAAAATAAAAGAATGAAAACCTTTCTTTCTTTTTTTTTTTTTTTCAATAAAGTAACATTCTGGCAGTAAAGTATTACTAACCTGTGATAGCCCACTTATTTTGGTTTTAGGAAAGGGGTCAGTTTTACCACAAGGTCCTATTCATTTGTTTGGGTTATTTGATGACTATTCTAAGATGAAGGGTGCCTGTACAACTTGCTGCCAGCTATTGTATAAAAAATAATGACAGCAGCTATCATTATTTGACAGTGCTAGAAAAGAGCATCGGCGACTTGGGGAAAAACTAAAAAATGTTATAATGTCTGACAGCTTTTGGTTTTAAAATTTAGCATGTAAGCTAAAATCTTAAAAAGTAAAGGGTAATACCGATCTTAACATTTTGCAGTAACCACTTCCTATGTTTTAGAATGAATTTTCTTGGAGAACTTTAGACTTTTTCTTATGGAATAAGATCTCTTTGATAAGAAGATGGGCATTGTTGCCCGAGATCATTAGTGTACATATTGAGTCTGCTGACAATCTTTGGTGTCAGGGATGACAATATATGCCTTGATGGCTACTGGAAATACACAGTGTTAAGTGATTTTAAAAATAGACTCTGGATGTTAAGAATCTGAGACAGATAACTCAGACAGAACAATATAAAAATAATCCATATTGTATTTTGGCCCATCGGATGAGACTTACTTTGTGATTCCTTATGTTTCTGGGTTAGATCAATTCCAGTTCTTGCATTGTTGCTTCAGTATCGGTTTCAAACTGTTCTATCTGTACATGCTGCTTACTATTTTAAGAAATTAAGGTTCAAAAGTTCGTAATTAGTCTTTATCTTCTACTTTTATAATGCCAATGAGTAAATTTCCTTAGAGGTAGTTAATGGGATGAAGATACATTGTGACAGAATTTTTGTTTCTATTAATTTAAAACTTTTTACATGGATCAACTTCAATCAATACTATTTACCAGTCAGTTTGATGGCCAGGTGGCATGTATGGAATTGGAAGAAGTAGTAATTCTAGTTTTACAGGACTCTGACCAATAATCAGGTCAGGGAATCTAGTTTATTCTTTTCCGAGTACTTCACATTCATTTTTTTTTTCTTAGCGAGTTTCCATTTTTAGAGCCTCGTAAAGCAGAAGCATATTATGATTTCCATTTTTCTTATGTGGAAATGGAGGTCTGAAGAGATCGATTAGCCTTTTAGGTCCTCTAACAGAAGGATGGAGTTGTCAGGATTGGGACATAAAACTGTGATATTACCTTGTGGGTTAGTTAGATCACTTAACTGATACCTCGCTATAATGTCATTATCTCAAGGTGCCTGCCGTGTCCAATACTGACCCATGTTTTAGTCACAAAACTGTATTACAGAAGTAAAGGAGGGTTATTATGAGGGTGGAGTGATAGCAGATAATTTTAAGTAGATGCTCTCATGTACTTTTTAAAATATCATTTATATTATGGAACTCACCAGCTTTTTGAATTGTCTTCTGTAGCTTAGTTTGGCAGTCACCCTTGGTTGGATTTCCATGGGATACACCCTAATATAACACCAGATTGTCTTGATATAAAAACTCACTATGTTTTGAATTGTACTTAGGTTTATGTGCATACCCAACATATATTTAGTTTTTACTTATTAGGAAATTAAGAGAAAAGTTTGATTTGATTTCTTTACACCTATCAAAGGTAAGTACCATGGTTATGAACCAAAAGGAAAAACAAAACAAAACTAAAGGATTATGTGTGTGCAGGGAATTAATAGCAGAATTGCTGTATATTTTTCTTTGCCCCTCATTTCCCCCTCCTGGCATTTTTAGGCTACTTCAACATAAGAATGAAGGCCTGTCTTCAACAAAAAGGCAACTTACTGTATGTAGAATTGTTATCCTTATTGCCTCTTTGTTCAAATTTGTCTTCCCCACTGGGAGTACATTTTTTTTTTTTTTTTAAT
The DNA here is from genome assembly GCA_028646535.1 of Procyon lotor. Classification (NCBI taxonomy): domain Eukaryota; kingdom Metazoa; phylum Chordata; class Mammalia; order Carnivora; family Procyonidae; genus Procyon; species Procyon lotor. The sequence continues at coordinate 18,602,074 of CM053605.1, forward strand.
ATAACATGATTGATTAGATTCTTTTGGGAGTCTTCCTTCAAGCAGTAATGAATTGAGATCTCTGGGTCCCATGCTCTTTTCTCCTAATTTTAAATATTGATATATTTTGATCTTATGATGTTCTGAAAGATCAATAGCAGGGCCATAGTCATAAAATTAGGTAGAATGTGTTGTTTTCTTCAATTTTTTTGTTTTTATCTGTTTAGGTCAAATATATATATTCATCTAGTAGTATTTTCCTTTTGGAATTAATCAAGACTCAGAATGTCTATGCTTTGAAAGAAGTAAGGAGTATTTAGGATCTATATATTCCCTATTATAAATGTTTAATCAGCAGTGGAGTGAGAAAAAGACAGGGAATATAATTTATTGAGTATGTATGGAAAGTCCAGCACAATGCTGGATGAATTTATATTATTTCATTTAGTCTCCCCAACAGCTCTGTGAAGGAAGTACTTACTCCCTTTTTTTTTTAAGATTTTTTTGTTTGTGTGTTTATTTGTTTATTTTAGGGGTTGGGGTGCAAGAAAGTGGGGAGGGGAGAAGAGGAAGAGGGTGAGGGAGTACCCCAAGTGGACTCCAAGCTGATCACTGAGTCCATACTTCATTTTATAATACAGAAAAATGAGGCACAGGAGCAACAGATTGTAAGTGGTTAAAAATATGGGCTTTGGAGTTATACATGATTGTGTTAGAATTACTGCTTTGCCATCAACTTGCTGTGTGACCTTGGCATGTTACTTCATGTCTCTGAGCTCCAGTTTTCTTATCTGCAGAATAGGGATAAATCATATCTACTTCAGTAGACTGCTGCAAATGAAGTAATATACACAAAATACTTAGAACAGTTCCTGGTGCACGCTTAGATCCAGTAAAGAATCACTACTGCCGTCACTCAGAGCAGTCAAGTTACTTTATCATTGATCAGTGACTCATAATAAAAAGAGGTTGTTTTCAAATCTATTTCTGTTTGAAATTCAGGTCTTTTGCTCTTTCCTTTTTACTATGTGGAACAGAGACAGGGATTTCGATAATTTAGAGTAAAAATTAAAGAAAGCCTTTCTGTTATTTAACATCTATGAAGATTTTGGTTAACAAAGAAGTAGAATTTGTCTGTATGTTCGAAATTCTTTTTATTGAGTTTCAATGTTCCTGAGTAGAGTTTTATGTTTTTGACTGTATGTAAAGAAAATCATTGCTTACCTTTGGTGCTCCAAAGATATCAGTCATTAAGAATGGTAGAAGAAAAGGTTCACTTAATAGATAAACCTATTCATATCGATAATCAATCCTTTCTTAGAACGTCTGCATCTAAAATTTCCCTTCACTTGATGCTTCTGGTAGTACCATAAATTCTTATTTGATGATATCTAATCACGTTTTAGGCCTGATTATTGCTAATTGTACATTTTGGGGTAATTGATTTGTTTTAAATATGAAGTAAGCTTAAAATATATAATTATGACTTCTAGCTGTTTGCCATGTTGCTGTATCATTTTAATTGATGAATTCAGCAAATTTATAGGCTACCTTTAATGTGTCAGGCACTGCAAGGTGAATCCAAAGGTGAGTCATACACTGTCCTCCAGGAGCTCATGCTCTAGTTTGAAAGACACTTAAGCAGGGCATTATGCTATAGTATGTTTAGTGTTCTGATTATTATGGGGATATGGTGGTATGAGTTTAGGAAATCCTCCTAGAGGGAGAGGCTGCTTGGGCTGAAACTTATTGTAGGAATAGGATTTAGGAGAAAAGTGGAAGGCTTTTTCAGGATAAGGGACACATTCACAATGGGAGCTGGACAGTAACATGTTCTGTGAAATAAAAGCAGGTTGGTTTTTCTAGAGTGTGAGATTGGTGCGTAGGATTTGAGGCCAGAAATGACTCTGGACAATTAATCAGGGCAAGATGATGGGATAGCTTATATAGGAGAAAACTTGGATTTCATTTTCAAGGAAGCCAAGGGATTTAACAAAGCAGATGACTTCTGTCTTTTGATTGTCATGGGATCACACTGGCTGTACTGTTGGGAAAAAAGACTGTGGATGGGGAACTATCTAGAGGTGGGAATATTTTTAACAGCTATTGCAGTGGTTGAGTGAGAAGTTGTGAGAGCTAGTGGTAGTGGGGACAAAAAGGAAGAGAAGGATTTGGGAAATATTTCATAGCTCAAAGTGGATAGGACTTGGGTTGTAGGGTTAAGGAGAGAAGGAGGTTCATAATGATGAGCCCTAGATTATTGGATAAAATGGTAGTAGGTTCCATTGGGGAGGATAGGAAATATTGGAGAGGTTTCCAGGAAAAGATTTACTGTAGCTTGATTCTGGATCCAGAGAGTTTGAATCATCTGTGGGATTTGGGAGAAGACAGCAATCAGGCTTATGGACAGATTAGACTAGAGTGTGAATTTTCGTAATTAGTGAAATCTTATTAGGTAGATTGTCATTTGGTTACTTTGCTACTGTCTTTAACAATAGTATTTCTAAAAAATTCTTCCATAAGTAAGTCCCAACATTTGATCAGTGACTTTATTTTCCTTGTTGCCCCATTAAATCAAAATTCTGTATTGAAATGTATGAGTATAGGTTTTAGTGCCGTCTCTTTGCTTAATGGAGTCCTTTTATGCTAGCCTCAGAGGAGGTTGGATTAGTTGATCTGATTGACTCACCGAATTTTGAACAAAATATACAGCCCTTCTCTTTAAATTTTTGTGGCATATTTAATCTTAACTTTTATGGTTCTTTATTTAAAAAAATCATAAAGCTAATGTATGCCATATGTTCCAGTGATTCTACTATAATGATTTGTCTTTATTCTATACCTATTTCTTTATAAATACATAATTTAAAATATATGAGGAATGATTTGTTATTTACATGCTGGCCAGTTCTGCCACATTAATAGCCAAGATACTTAATACTTTTGTCCAGGGCTTTTTTGAAAACTAGGGTAAATATACATACATGATATATATTATTTGAAAATTATTTAGTACCTACTTAATTTTTTTAAGTTTATAATATTGTGTCTATTGGGGTAAAATTACCTAGAGTGTGATATAGTATGATATAAAAACCATCCTAATTAATATATTTATTATCTCAAAATATCTATTACAGAACTTCATCTTAAAAATATAAGTGCTGATTACCCAAGACACCATAGAATTCCAAATGAATGTTAATGATAGAAATACTTCATCTGAGATTTCCTGTATATGGAGATTCAGAACTCTCTAGAGAGATATTTTTCTTCTTTCAATCATTGATCCAGTAAACATTTATTAAGGAGTTACTTTGTGTGATGCACTGCTGATGCTAGGGCACAAAAAAATATGTTAGGGTTTTTGTAGAGAGGGATGTTGTCTTTAGAGTCCAAATGAATCCATTTTTTATTTGAGATATCAATAATCCTATTATATTTAGAAGCAAATAAGTGTGGTATACTTACCATGAATTATATCCATTATAGATGGATGATTGCTTCTCACTTTTTACCACCAAGAGGTGTTCAAAAGTATATAAATTTGAAGATGCACAATGAAACATAAAGAAAATTGCAATAAGTTTCTAAGATAGGTTCCCACAGGATAATATTTCCCCAAGAAAATTTTTTATAGGGGTGCTTGGGTGGCCACTCTGTTAATCCGTTAAGTGTCTGCCTTTGGCTCAGGTCATGTCCTGGGATCCAGCTGAGAGTAGTGTTCCCTGCTCAGCAGGGAGTCTACTTCTCCCTCTCCCTCTGCTCTCCCCCTGCTTGTGCTATCTCTTGTCAGAAAAATAAATACAATCTTTAAAAAAAAATTTAAAAAAAAGAAAATTTTTTATAATGTAGGATTTGGCCATAAGCCTTGCTAGTTCTGAAACTTGATAGGCAGCACACTTAGATGGATCCATATCTCAGGATTGACCTACATTAAACAAGTTTACAAAATTGGTATTTAAAATCAGAAGGCCAATTTATGTCTATACCTTGATTAAAAATAAAACAAACAAAAACCCTAACCGACTAATAGAGAATCTGGATCACACCAGTTGGTTTGAGGAGATCATTTTGGGTGATTAGCAAAGGTCACTTGGTGAGCAAAGGTCTGAACAAAAGGAGTAAGTTATATAATTCAAGTGTTTACTGGCATCGCACTAAGAGAGCCTAATATATTCATCATCACAGTAGAGATAGCATTGCTATTTGTATCATTATGGTTAAGTCCTTTGTCTAATTTCTTCTACCCTCAATGGACATTGATTTAGATTCTGTAGATATGCATGCAGCAAAAATACTGGGAGTCATTTTTTTTCCCCCCTCAGCTTCCTTGGTTAAATCCTCCAGATTCATCTTTAACTTACATTAATACATATAATCAGGTTACAACCAATTTTGCAGACCTAGGATCGACTCATTTTCTTTAGTGTTATTTTACATTCTTGCTTTAGATTTGTTAATTGTTGATTTTATAGCCTCCTATAACAGCAATCTTATAATGCCTATAAGGGTACCCCAACTACTATTACCATAAATTCAAACTTCTATTCAAAGAAATGTTGATAGGTGATAGAGTTAGCAATTTAAGATGTCTTAAAATCAGTTTTAAATTAAGATGGGAAGTAGCACTGCCACCCAAGAAAGATACCTTAAGTTACCTGGAGATCTAGAAGTGCTCCTCATTATGGGTCAAGAGGAACAAACACTACATCAGTTTCATGAAATCATTGAAGTAGTCTGATGATAGCAAATAAGATCTTATAGAAAATTACAGTATTTTAGTTTAGTTAATAAGGAAGACGATCTTAATTACTGAATGTGAATTTAAGAGTATTTGTTGGGGTGCCTGGGTGGCTCAGTTGGTTAAGCATCCAATTCTTTTTTTTTTTTTTTAAGATTTTATTTATTTATTTGACAGAGAAAGACACAGAGAGAGAGGGAACAGTAGCAGAGGGAGTGGGAGAGAGAGAAGAAGGCTTCCCACTGTGCCGGGAGCCTCATGTGGGGCTCTATCCCTGGACCCTGGAATCATGACCTGAGTTGAAGACAGACACTTAACAACTGAGCCACCCATGTGCCCCAACATCCAACTCTTGATTTCAGCTCAGGTTATAATCTCAGGGTCATGAGATTGAGCCCTAACTCTGGCTCGGACTCTGCGCTGGGCATGGAGCCTGCTTAAGATTCTCTCTCTCCCTACCTCCCCCCCACCCGTACGGCTTTATTTTGGGGCCACACATTGATTACAAAGAGGCCAATCAGGAGATTTTTTTTAGATGTGAGTCTTTGAGGAAGATGACCATGCCGTATCTATCTCTTCAGCCCCTAGTAATTATTTGTTGAATTAAGGAAATACTTATGAGTATATTGCATATATGTATTTAAATAATGTTTCCAGCCTATTTGAGGAAATTTGAAAACTTAAGTTTTCAGGTATTGAAATAATTCTGAAATCCTAACTTGTGATTTTCTCTGCATATGTGTTGTTTTTAACCATGCCTCACTCAAGAAAAGATTTTGTAATTTTCAGATTAGCCCCCAAAAGATGATTTCTGAGATTCTAAACAGCTTTTAAGTTTTCTGATTCTATACAGTCATGTTCAGTGGAATTAAGTGAATGTCAATGTTTCCGTGAATATTTTACGGTCACCATCATTATCTTTGTTACTATTATCTTTAGATAGCACATTTAGAGTTTACAGATTAAATTCTACATACTTATAATTTTGAAATCCGTTCTCTATCACTTATTTCAAACTAATTTTAGTAGCATGTACAAAATGAAATGCTTCAATTAAATTTTCTAATGCACTCCAGATATTTTGAGGAGCATATAATTAATCAGTGTAAAGTCACGTTCTAATAAATTAACATTCTGGGTGTCTACACCTTTGACATTTTGTCATTGCTCTCTTATTATCATGGAAGTTATGGTTCTTATTACACCTGGTGTGTCAACCCTACTTTCTTCTTACTAAGATATCAGTATGCAGGGCTTGGTCATATTCTGAAGTGCTAAGGTGCTACATTGCTCTGCTTCCCTTGAATTAACTTTAAGAATTTCTGGTTGAGTTCTAAAGAGGTGTCATTTCTTCTACAACTACATGAAATATTTTCTGTCATGGTCATTTTCATAAAGATCCTTGTTGTTTAAAAAGTAAACGTTATAACAAGTAATATCTAGTCATTTTTTATGTATTGCTTTAAAATTCAAACACTTTAAAAACAGTGATTCAATATAGTGTTTTGAATATGAGATGAATTCTATTATAGTGCTGAATGTTCACAAAATATTTGAAAGCAGTAATAGATTTTGTTTGGACATAACAAAACTAGAAAAAGAAAGATATTTTCTGTGAGTCTGCTGTTTTTAAATTCTCAAAATATGAATTACACACCACCATCTGTCTGAACTATGACACATTAATGACCTAATGACAGTTTTTGGATTCAGTTTTTTGGAAACCAAAAAAAGAAACACCCCTTTCCCCCCACCAAAAAAACTCCACAATTTAAAGTGAATTATTTTTACAAAATTATTATTTTTTTTTCAAAATTATTATAGTAAGGCTATTTGCATATTTTTTTTTTATGAATTTGAGTAGTTTTAGTTGGTTTCACAGTTTGAGTATAGTAACTGGTAACAAATTTGAAGAGAGTATTTTTTCAGCAAATCAGAGAATCCTGAGTTAACTAAACAATTGCTTTCATGCAACTGTATGTACAAGAAAGTGCCATATGTATTTTAAAGACATATGTGCCCTTGTGTGCACTCTTGTGTATGTGCATATGTGTGAATGCAGAGAATAAAGACACAAAAGAAATATCACACTGTTGATACAATTCACTTTGGAGGATGGGAGGGTAAATGGCATTTTATCATTTATCCCAAATAGTTCTGTATTATTTGGGTCTTTCACAAAAGATCTTTTACTTGCGTAATTAAAAAAAAATTGACAAAACACCCTAATTTAGTCAGACATCTCAAAGAAATAAGGTCTGAAGCTTTTCTGTGAAAGAAGCTAGTCATAACTCTGATCACATGGGTTTATCCTTGAAATTTCAGTGATATTATAGAGTCATGAAAATGGATTACTGCCATTCATGATCAATATTGAAGCCAGGGGTATTCTCATATACAAATGGTGTCTATAGACTCTTCGAATATTATTTTAGACTTAGTCTGGGTAGAAGGTTTAATTGCTGTAAGACAGTGGAATTTCCATATAAAGTAATAAATATACTCTGCATTTTTTTATGAGTGATATTCATTCATAGCAGGAGATACTGTAAATAGTGTACATATCGATGTGCTTCTGGCAGTGGTAAGGAGACATAGCATTATGGTACCAAGATAGATCTGAGAAATTTTAAAACTTGTACCCTGCATATGATAATCAAGATTACTTTAAAAAGTGCTTTAGTCTCTTTTTCATATTCACCAATTTAAACTCCACTGAGTGTTGCTAATGTTTACATTAAATCTTTTAAGGATACACTGTTTTTAGCAAGACAACTGTGGTTGATTGCTAATGGGAGTAGGACCTGTAAAAATAACTTGAGGCAAATGAATGGGAAGAGCAGAGGTGTGAAGTGTAAGGGAACACAGAAGAGAGCTGATTCAAGAAGAGAGAACATAAAAATGATAAATGCGGGAGTGAGGGGCAAGCCACAGAACCCACTAGAGTTCCTAGATCTACCAGGGAGAGGAATAGGGCAAATGAAAAATAGGATCTTTCCCTCCTTTTTTTTTCTTCTTTCAGAAAGTATAAATAAAGATCTGAATTTATAAGCTTATTAAAGAAGCTACCTGTTTGAATGATGAGGGCTGTGGCAATGAGGTTAGAATGGTTTCTGGTAGAAGATAAATGATAAATACTAAGATTCCGTAGAAAGAAGTTTACTTCTTCGGATATCTGAGGGCCAGAGAGTTGACTGGTTAGAAGAACTGTAGTACTACATGTTTCAGTCTAGAAAGATGAGCCAATGGGAGCGGTATAGAGGTTGGTAGCACCTAGAATAGATTCCTTGCTGTTGTAAACAGTGGTATTACTGATGGTCCCACTTTAAACTGATCTATTCCTTCCATCTTTTGCAAAAGTGACTGTGTAGTATACTGTGTGTGAGAGACACCTTAACTGGTTGTATTTCTGAATTATCACCAATGCTGTAAATCTTGGTCTTGTCCCTCAGCTGCCTTTTTACTTCACTTCAGTGGGAAAGGAATTAGGGAGTTAGGGAAAGCTGTAGGCCTGACAGAAACAGTAAGAACTTTCTCTGCTTTCTTTCTTTTTTTCCCCCCTTGGGAGGTGGCAGTGAAGAAGGAACTTGATATTGAGCAGATGAGATGGGGTTTTGCATCCAGTTTTTGTTCTCTGATCTGTTGTTTTTCCATTTTCCTCCTGAAGTATCTAAGACACAAGCACTGAGTGTTTTAAAAGACTTTCTTAAGAGCACACTCTGTCAGAGATTTAGAATTCCCAGGTTGGCTTTTACCCACTGGAACACTCTTCTAAAATTAACCTTGTGATAATACTGCAGTAAAAATTTATCAGACATGAGATGAAGTTTACACATGTATTATTGTTGAATGAAAGGTTTGCTAAGCCCATAAATAATAAAAACAAGATCAGGGTATATGTTTAACTTGCTTAAGAAAACAAACTGTTTTTAAGTCTATTATTTAAGCCTAAGTAACATTTTATTTTTAAGACACTTTATGCTATTTGAAATGCTTTCATATCTAACATACAATGTGCTCATTAAACCTTGAACTTAAATACTTATTTAAGCAGACCCTGAGGAATTTATTTTTCTTGGCAGTACGTAGGCACTTTATTTGTCAGTAGAAAATAATAAGCATATATTTTTTAAAAAAATTATAGGAGTGGATAAATTTTCCCCTTCCCCTTCCTCCATAGTATAAAAAAGTGAGCCCTGGTATTATATGTCAAATCTGTGACCCCTAGCCAGGTATTTTATCTCCTGGCATCTCAGTTTGTAAAATAGGGACATTAATATCTGCCTTGTCAAAGGTGTGGTGAGCTTTAGAAAGAATATAAATAAAGTCTCCAGAATGGTACTGGCACTTGGTAAGTAAACTAGAATGGTAGCTATTATTTTATTGTTAGAGAAAAAGAGTGTAAGAAAAAACTTGAATCAATTAACTGAGAAGTAGATCCCACAAACATGCTATATTAAATAGTCTTCTAGGAAGGACATGCTGTGAGACTGCTCTTAATCAACAACTGTCATAATAGTAAAAGAAAAAAAAGAGTGAAAAGCATTGCCAATAAAATACAAGGTATCTGCATCATTGGCTAAATATTTTTGTTCTTCATCTGTCTGAGTGCTGTCAGATAGTCCTTGTTTCAAAAGAAATGTGTGTGCAGATATGAGACAATTATTAATTCTGTTGTATTCAAATCAACTACTAAAGAAATGAAACTAAAATTACCTAATTAAAGTGAATCACAAATAAACCTGCTCTGTTTGTGAGGGATATAATTGAAATGATAATTACGCAGTAAAAATGCATTTCATTTGAGGATGGCAGTTCCAAAGGACTTGACTATAAGGTGTGACTCCCTCTTAATCTGGCCCAAAGTGATCTTTTAGCAGGGACTTGTTTACTTATTTACTAGATGTGTTGGTGAATTCTCAATGTGGTTCTGTAATTTCATGGATTCCATACTGAAGGTGCTGTGTGTCCTACATCAAAATACATCGCTTTGTTGTATATCTGGAATTCTCAACTATGTCTTAGACCCTAGTAATAACCTATTTTTTTCCTTTTTATCTTGTGAACAATCAAGGAGAAAAGTGAATATTCTTTTTAAAAGATTTTATAGCAGAGTACGCATAAACAGACTACTCATAGGTCATTTGGTTAAAAGGTGCAGAAATTTTAAATCCCAATGAGATCATTTAAAGATACACAATTTGCTTTTTTATGTCCAAGTTTAACTTTTCTTGGGTCAGGGTTACTAGTAATAGTACAATCACTCTTTCAAACCAAATGATCCTTAATATCCAGCAGTAATTTCTTCTTTAAAAGCAAGGAAGCCTTTATCACTTCCTGTCTCATTTTTTCAAGACTCCCTTACTTGTGTTTATCTTATCTCCCCTGTGTGACTGGAATCTCCTTGAGGGCAAGGGAAATGACTTAATCTCTGTAACCCAAGGATAGCAGACAGAGATGAACAGGTTTGAATTTATATTGGCTGTGTTGTGTATTAGCCTTCACTCCCTCATTTGTAAATGAGGGAAAATTGATACTTGTCTCTTGGGATTGTTGTGAGGATTAATAAAATAACTTTAGTTAAAGCTTCTATCATATGGCCTAACACATTTTGAGAAATAATTCAAGAAATATCAGTTACTCTTTTCTATAGAAGTTGGCTAGCATAGTGTCTTATACATAGTAGTCTCAATTAAGAAGGTTGCCTGTTAATTTTTAAGTACATTATGAAGTTATTATGTGTTGCTTATCTGACTGGATACTTTAGAGACATATCTCAGTTATTCCTGTAAGTTATTACTCATATTGACCCCCACAGGTTTGGTCACTTCAGCACTGTGGGTACTGTGGATACCTGAGACAAAATCACCCAGCTAGTCTTTTTACCCACAAAGCAGTTTTAAAATAAATGGTCTAAAGTTAGTACTAGCTTAGACTCTTTCTTCTCAACACACATTCAGGCAGAATACTGCAGAATACTACATTGGACTAAAAGTTTCAAGTACTTAGAAGTTTCACATGGCTTCATAAAAATACATCTTTGCAGGCCAATGTCATGATCTCTAGAATATAGAGATGGGTTTTATAAAAGACTTTAAAAGATCTGTAGAGAATATATGTGTATATATATATATATATATATCTTCACCCCAAGACATTTTGGTTATTTGTTGGCATTATTTAGAAAGCCTGTAGTTATAAAGTTACTGTTAACTATTATTATTTTGGAGATTTCTAATCTTCATCATCTAAGATCTTCCAAATCATAAATATGCCCATTTACTAGACACATGTGAAAATGGGATATCATATTGCTCTTGTTTCAGTGAACTCTTATCCAGTAGCTCAGTCCCAAAGATCATTTAAAAATTTACCAATCACATGATTCTTCCTTGAAACTGTACACAGTCCTGCTTATGCTAGATTGTGAGGCCAGACTTCAATTTTTGTAGTACAACTGTGTTAATTATCACATTTGTTGATGTGTATGATGTATCATAACAGTACCTGGGATTAGTTACACAGTCTTTACAAAAAATTTTTTTTTCCCAGTTTTTATCTGAATCCTTTCTTGAAATCCTGTTTAAATGTGTCCAAGCAGTTTTAGATGAGCAGGGGTTATATAGTTTTGCCAACATTTGTTTGTGATCATTTCTGTAGCTACAAGAATTAAGGCAGTATATTTATTAGCTTGGAGAATACTAAGTCTCCTTATTTACATTATAAAAGACCATCCTCTTATCTTTTTATTACTTCTCTACCTTTGAGTTTCCTGTTTTTTTAAAGTTACAACAAAATTGTATATTATTTGGAAGCTGGCGAAATGTAATTCTCTTGACATAAGGTTCTGTAAAGTAAACCCATTACATTTAACTGGCACATATAGGAAAACTATACTTAATCCTAACTAAAAGGAAGGTTCTTGTATCCATATAGTAGCAATTTAATGATAACAGGTTATCTGCATTTTTATGCTGAAAAGGAACCCTTGGTGGTAATCAGTCTGTGATTTTCTATTTTTCATTTTTTGTCTCTTTGTTTTGTGAGTGGTTGGATTTAAATTGCTGTAAAACATTTTTAGCTGCTAGCAAGTTTGTTTTTAATCAGTTAATAAGCATTGTTACCTACTTGGGTGGTTCTTCAGGATGGGCAAACTTCACTCCTCCAAATGCTTCCTTTTTGATTGTGGAGTTCATGGATATTTTGTAGGTTAATATATTTTCAGGATCATGTATCTGGATGGGTACAACGCTGGTGATTGATGCCTATTCATGGTATTTATCACTTTATAATAAGCATTTTATAATTTTAAAATGCTCTCATGCTTTGAATTTTGTGTTTTTACTTTTCTGCTGCCTATGAGACTTTGGGCTTAGAAATTAGTATTTATTGGAGTGCCTGAGTGGCTCAGTGGGTTAAAGCCTCTGCCTTCCGCTCAGGTCATGAACTCGGGGTCCTGGGATTCCCCCCACCCCCAATCTGGCTCTCTGCTCAGCAGGGAGCCTGCTTCCCCCTCTCTCTCTGCCTGCCTCTCTGCCTACTTGTGATCTCTCTCTCTGTCAAATAAATAAATAAAATCTTAAAAAAAAAGACATTAGTATTTATTATCAAGTTTCAACTTTTATCATGTGTTTTGATTTTCTAGGTTACCGGCTATTGAGTTAAAGGAAATGATCCAGTTAGTTGAAATCAGAAAGCTAGAGGCTTTTGGTAGAAATGTGAGAAGTATGTACTGCCTCTGAGAGAAAGATGTAGAGAAGGAAAGGCTTCATTAGAAGTGGCATAATCAGTGGCTGCCAATTACTCAGTGAACAGGAAACATCTGGTGCTCACCTTAGTCTAGCAGCCCTTATGTCTCTCTCCATCTGCAGGTCCTCCTCTCTTTCTCAGTTGATTTCTTAAGATACTGGTGATGCTTTGACTTTCAAATCTGTATGTGGTATTGTTCCTTTTCTCAAACGCCAAGTCCAGTCCCTCAGAAAACATTGGCTCCAAATCTAAAATACATCCTGAATGTGCATTATTCTCACCATGTTCATTTTGTTGACTTTGGTCTGGGCTACCATCATTTCCCAATTCCCTAAGCCTAAAATACTGCAAAAACTTATATCTGGCCTTCCTGCTTCCATTCCTTCTCCTCTGTTCCCCATAATCTACCAAATAGGCAGAACTGGACTTTCTAGACCCTAAATCAGATTATAATAATCCATTGCTTTAAACACAAAAGTTTTCTATTGAAAGTAGAATAAAATTAAAATTCCTTCCTAAAGTCTACAAGATCCTAATGGTTGTGCCTCCATCACTGAATCCCTCTTCCTTCCTTCCTTCCTTCCTTCCTTCCTTCCTTCCTTCATTCCTTCCTTCCTTCCTTCCTTCCTTTGACTTCTTTCCTTCCTGTTTGTTCACCAAACCTTCAAAATACCTTCTATCTTTCTTTTTGGACATGGCAAATTCATTCCTTTGAGTGTCTTTGTACTTACTGTTCTTTTTGTTTGGAATACTCTTCCTTCATAACTTTGCATGAAAGCCTCCTTTTCTTTTCTCAATTCAGTTGTTTCCTCCTTGGAAAGGCTCTTCCTGAGCACCCCAGATAAATAAGCCCCTCATAGGCATTCTATGAAATTACTCTATTTTATTGTCTTTGCTATATTTACTAGTCTCTGAAATGATCTAATTTATTTATTTGTATCTTCTCCAAGCACATACTTGAGCAGCATATTTATTGGTTACTCACATAGCCAGAGTAGAGTTAGCAACATAGTAGATGACAAATGTGGGCTCAAAGGCCAACTGAATTCCTGTCCTTTGTCTTCCATAAATAGAATTGTGTGTGTGTTGTGTGTGTGTGTGTGTGTGTGTATGGGTGCACACATGTACCTGTATAGTAAATACAGTATTTTATATTGAGATATCTATTTGAAAGCCTGTATTTTAGAAATCTGTGTATTGAGGCCCATGGTGACCTGGGGAAAGTATAGTAGAACATTCAATTAACCTTGTCTTCTGGCTTGGTGTTCCTTCCTTTACATAAGACGTTCGTTCCTTCTTTTTTATTCATTTGTTTACTCCATTTAAAGCAAATAGTGGGTGCCTGTCTGCCCTGGAATATAGCAGTCCCTGTGGCTGCAGCTTTTCTTACAGTTTGAGGTAAGATCCAGTGGAAGTGGTTAAGAGTACTGACTTACAAGTTACACAGACTTGGGTTTGACTCCTGGCTCTGCTTCTTTAAAGTTAAGCCTTAGGAACTACTGATATTTGATTGTTTTCAACTGTGTGACCTTGGGGAATATTCCTTGGATTTTCTACATTCACTTCTCTCACTTTCAAATAATAGGTTTTAAGGTTTTACCTTAAGAAGTTAAAACTTTTATAAGGTTTTAAGAAATAAATGCAATAACTTATATAAAGCATTTAGCTATTTTCTTGCACAATTAACTGTTATTGTTTGTGGATTGTAAATATTTGCTTATGGTTTTTATACTTACCAGGCATGGTTCCTAAGGTATTTTTTTTTAAAGATTTTATTTATTCAACAGAGAGAGAGAGATCACAAGTAGGCAGAGAGGCAGGCAGACAGAGAGGGGGAAGCAGGCTCCATGCTGAGCAGAGAGCCCGATGCGGGGCTTGATCCCAGGACCCTGAGATCATGACCTGAGCTGAAGGCAGAGGCTTTAACTCACTGAGCCACCCAGGCGCCCTGGTTCCTAAGATGTTACTTAAAATATAAGGAATGTCAATTCAGCCTCAAGTTATTTCTTACCTTCTAGAGAGTAAGTTTTTTTTTTCTGACCTGATTGTTACAGTATTTTATTTATTTATTTATTTATTTATTTATTTATTTATTTATTTATTTATTTATTTCAGAGAGAAAGAGAGAGTGGGGAGAGGGACAGAGGGAGAAGGAGAGAATCTTAAGCAGACTCCCTGCTAAACCTGGAACCTAACATGGGGCTCCATCTCACAACCCCAAGATCATGACCTGAGCTGAAATCAAGAGTCAGGTGCTTAACCCACTGAGCCACCCAGGCACCCCTTGATTGTTATAACGTTTAGAATATTTTCCATTAAACAACCAAAAAGTTTGACATCTATAAATTTCACTGTTTCACAAATCAGTTGTGGTGTTTCATAAATTTATTTTATAATGGTAACTTTATTTAGCTTTTCTATTTGATTTTATATTATATTTAATAGTATTTTAATTATTATGGTTGATTATGGTGATTTAATAGTCTCTGAGCACTTAGGAAAGGGAATGCTTTATAAAAACAATCAAATCTCATTTCTTTAGTTCCTAGGCTGCTTTGGATATACACTTTTTGTTGTTGTTGTTGTTAATTGAGTGGAAAAATCACATTATAATTTTTTAGAAAATAAAATTGATATATTTACCCAAAAGTTCTGATGATAGATTAGAATCTAAAGAGAAAATGGAAACAAGTATATTTTTGAGTCCCAATTACCTTTATTTGGATTGAATTAACTGCCTTCATTCTTTGGCTGTATGTGCATAATATAGATCAATAAGGTGTTCAGAATGGGATTAACTGTCTGGAAGGAAATGGTGTTATCTAAACCCTACAGCTGGAAAATATGAGAATTAGAAACTTAATTGATTAATAATGGATCACGTCATTATCCAGTGATTAAGACTGCTGGGTGGAACTGACATGGTGGGGGGTTTCCTTTTTGGAAAATAGTATCTGAATTATAATGGTTTTCCACTTGGCATTTAGTAAAAATGCAATTCACTGAGAACACATTTAGGGTTTAGAAAGAGATCTAACCTCTGTAGCTTAGTGGTTTAGTGCCTCTGATGCAGAGTTGAGGAGAGGTTTAAAATTAGGATATAAAATCAGAACAGCATGACTTTAGCTAATGTACTGTTTGCCCTTGACCCCTTCTCCACAAATTGCTAGTAATGATAGGTGTTTGACAAGTGTAACTGCCTTATGTCCATTTTATTTACAGTTTTCATAGCTAATGAATAATAAGAAAAAAAGTCCACCAGGACCTGGTTGTTTACCTCGCTAATAGCAATTTACGGATGGTAACATACTGTGGCTGTTACAAACTATGTCCTATAATAGCATTTGATGTAAGTAGCTGCTCACCATTCTGTATTGTGGTTGGAGCTGGAGAAATAGAAAATTGGTCATTTCCCGGCAGATAGCAGTAAGTTTCAATTCAGTCAGAATGCCATATGTACTGTGATAGGTTTATAATTATTACCCAAAGATTGATGGTTTTTTGGTGAGTGTAAATTTGTGCAGCCGTAATCCATTAAGAAATCAATAATCATTCCATTCTGATGTGTAGTTCCTACTCACTGTTATAAATGTGTACCCAGAGCTGAAACCAATCCCTCCCCTTTTTTTGAAATTATAGTTGACAGTATTGGAAATGAAGGCATTATTACAATATTTTTTTCTTCTATCAGATTCCTTTTTCTTTGCTTGTATTCTCTTGCCCCATATGGCATCCTAATGAAAGACTGTATATTTTCTTAATATTGAAAAAATTATTTAGACCTCTTTACTGTTTCTATCTTCATCTTTTACTTAGTTGTTTAATGGCAAATTATTTATATATTTAAAGTACCTTAGTGTTTCTTCCTGTAATATGAAGGTCACTTATTGCCAAATCAACATGATCAGGAAAGTGGTAGGTTCTTCCTTTTGAGATAAATTTTAACCTTGAAGTTCTGATATTCTCATAAAAACCAAGCTTAAAGTTTTTAACTTACACCTGCAAAGCATTGTGCTTGATGCTATTGGGAGAAGGAAAGATTAGGACAACATTGACCCTTGCTATCAGAAGAGTGTATATTTTAGAGAAAGAGACTCAAATCAGCACAAATAACATAAGGATGTGAAGAAAGAAGAAAGGTGGTGGAGGAAATGTCAGCTCTGAAACCATCCATTACGTAACTTCCGAACTGGAACTTTGGTGTTAGGGTATGATAGTGCTGGGGATGGTAGGGTGTGGGTAGTGAGCTTCATGCCACAGGGGATGTGGCCAGTAATTACCAAATTCTGCCATGGTCTGGGGCTGAAGAGTAGTCTACATAAAGATTCTAAAGAAAAGTGAGATAGGAACAGAGCGTAAAATTAAAACAGTGGAGAAAGATAAAATGAAAAGTAAAGGCCCTTCTGTCTCAGTAATCCCAGTCCTCAATTTCTGAATTGTCTGTCCAAATTTTTTTATATATTTGTTCTAGCATGTTCAGTATAGTGGTAGTTCAGCTGGACTATAGATCACCATGTCTCTGTGTATTTTTTCGTTTAATACAAGTAAGATTACATTATGCCTACTGACTTACGACTTGGTTTTTCATTTAGGGGTTGGTTTATTTTTTTATACCAATGCTTTGTTCTTGAGTGCATGTAATTCTGTTATACACTGAGGATACACTGTGATTTATTTAGCTAATCCTTCACTGATGAGCATTTATTTTATTTCTAGTTTTGTTTTTTTTTTTTCTCTTTCTTTCTTTCTTTCTTTCTTTCTTTCTTTATTTATTTATTTATTTATTTATTTAAAAAGATTTTATTTATTTATTTGACAGAGAGAGATCACAAGTAGGCAGAGAGGCAGGCAGAGAGAGAGTGGGAAGCAGGTTCCCTGCTGAGCAGAGAGCCCGATGCGGGGCTCGATCCCAGGACCCTGGGATCATGACCTGAGCCGAAGGCAGAGGCTTAACCCTCTGAGCCACCCAGGCGCCCCGTTATTTCTAGGTTTTTGCTCTTACATACACAGTGTCATTGTGACTATCCTTGTTCGTATATTTACTTTTATATATACATGCTTAGGATAATTTGGCTGTAGATTTGCTATGTCAGGAAATCTATGCAGTGACCATTTTGGTGGACAAAGTATGGTCAAATTGCCTTTTAAAAAGATTACCAGTTCATGCTACAAGTAGCTTGTGAGTCTTTGTTTTGTCATCTTTCACAACATTGAATTTTACTATTGATTTTGGCTAATCTGATGGGGAAAAATAGTAGGTAGGGATATTTGACATTTCTTAGTTTATGGTTACTTTTAAACATTATTTCATATATTTTTTGGTGGAGATATCTGTGTCTAATTTTTGTCCCTGAGGCTCATTTCCATTTTAGCATGCAGGGAAATTATAATTAAAAGCTCTATTAAGAAAGGAAGAAAAAAGGCTTTATTTTGGGGTCCTTGTTTTGAGGCAGATTTGATGAAAGAATGCCTATCATTTGATGGTAAGTAAAAACTTCAGAATGTTGAATATATTATAGCAGAAGATGTAGCTTTTGTTTCACTGGTTGGTTCATCTTGGCAAATCACATAAATCCATCCAAGGTATTTAGCATGGCACTTCAGTAAGGTTCAGCAGTTAATGAAATGTTGTTATATGATGAAACCTGGCTATCCATTTAGCAGCAGTTATTTTAAGAGGAAAGAATGTGTATCTAAAAAGTAGAAGTAGGAAACAATCTAAAGGGCAATCTATGGAATAGGAGAAGATACTTGCAAATGATAAAAGATTAGTATCTGAAATATATAGAGAAATTATAAAATCAAACACTCAAAACCCAAATAATCCAGTTAAAAAATGAGCAGGAGACATGAATAAGACATTTTTCCAAAGAAGACACATGGATGACTAACAGACATATGAAAAGATGCTCAACATCATTCATCATCAGGGAAATACAAATCAAAACTATCATGAGATATCACCTCACACCCATCAGAATGACTCAGATTAACAACACAGGAAACGACAGGTGTTGGTGAAGATGTAGAGAAAGGGGAACCCTCTTTTTATTTTTTAAGATTTTGTTTATTTGAGAGAGAGAGATCACAAGTAGGCAGAGAGGCAGGCAGAGAGAGAGGGGGAAGCAGGCTCCCCGCTGAGCAGAGAGCCCGATGCGGGGCTTGATCCCAGGACCCTGAGATCATGACCTGAGCCGAAGGCAGAGGCTTTAACGCATTGAGCCACCCAGGCGCCCCAAGGGGAACCCTCTTAACACTGTTGATGGGAAGGCAAACTGGTGCAGTCCACTCTGAAAAACTGTATGGAGTTTCCTCAAAAAGCTAAAAGTAGAATTACCCTAGATCAGCAATTGCACTACTAGGTATTTACCCAGAGGATGCAAAAATATTAATTCAATGGGATACACGCGCCTTAATGTTTATAGCAGTATTATTAACAATAGCCAAATTATGGAAAGAACCCAAATGTCTGTCAACTGAAGAGTGGATAAAGAAGTGGCACACACTCATACACATATAGTGGAATATTACTCAGCCATCAAAAGAATGAAATCTTGTCATTTGCAATGGGATGGATGGAATTAGTGTGATGCTAAGCAAAATAAGTTAGAGAAACACGTATACCATATGATTTCACCCATATGTGGAATTTAGGAAACAAAACGAATGTGGAGAGAAGCAAACCAAGAAATGGGCTCTTAATTACAGAGAACAAACTGATGGTTACCAGAGGGGAGGTGGGTGGGAGCAAGGGTTAAATAGGTAATGAGGATTGAGGAGTACACTTGTGATGAACACCTGATGTTGTATATAAGTGATTAATCACTAAATTCTATACCTGAAACTACTATTGCACCGTAAAAACTTGGAGAAAAAAAAGTACAAGTAGCAAGCAGTGCATACAGAAATAACAGTAAGGTTTTACTTAAAAATTATTTGATTGAATTACATTTAAGGTGCTAGGTGAGATTTAAGGGGATAAGAAGCTACCTGTGTAGGACCCAATTTCTCCTTCTTTCCTATTTCAAGACGGGTGATCTCTGAGCCTATCAGTCGATAAGCAATTTGAATTGCCTGGAAACTCAGAGGCTAAGTCTAATCTTGAAAAATGCTGGAGTCTTGTCCTCTTTTTGTTTTCTCGTATACTTTTCTGGAAATTACTGGGTGTAGACTTGCCCTGTGTTTTACTAACATGAGAAACTGAAATATACTGAGAGCTGAGAAGATTTATTACATGACAAATATGTTTTTCATGAGCAATTATGTATCCAACTGTGTTTTCTGGTTTTGTAGCTCCTACTCTGTCCTAAGAATTAGATTGTTGTGGCCTACTAAGGAATATGCTAGAGGTCACCAGGACCTGGGATTGTTCTTTAACCCAAAGAGAATATTGAGGTAGAGCAAACTTGTACCTCTTTCCCTTTCTCTCTTCCCTAGAATGGTGGTGTGAGGACATAGCTGATTCAACCTTTGCTTTTTGCCTGCAAAATCACATTTAAAAATAGCAGGCTTCCAAGTTTTCTTCTGGGGCTACTGTGTGTGTGTGTGTGTGTGTACCCATGTCATTCATCTCACCACTGAAAATAACCCTGATGAATCAAACACTTTCTTGGAAGTGACCCCAGAGGTCATTTAGAACAACTTCCTAAACAAAGCAAGAATATCTTTGACAGCATGCATGACAGGTGGTCTCTAGGATTTTGTTTGACTCCTTCCAGTGCTAGAGGAAGGAAGCTTACTGTTGCATTGTTGATCAGCTCTAATTCTTAGAAAGTTCTTTCTTACATTGAGTTCTCATCTGCCTCTCTGGAATGTCACTGCTTTTTACTAAGACACAATCTAAAGATCTAAAGGGAATTTTAGATGCTTTGTTCTGTATTAGTGCTTGTAAGCTAGGTTTTCATGTAAGGTTTTAGAGTTTTGCATTAACGCTTATATTTAAAAGACGATCATGATTTCTTCTGAGGAATAATGCCACAGGGGTAATACTTAACATATATACTCTGTCTTTCCATCTTCACCTAGATAGCTACAAGTAAACCATCTAAGAATGGTTAAATAACAAATAACAAAACAAAAATCCCTGGTGTTATTTTCAATAATTTCCATCTTAATGCTACTTTTAGTTATTTACTCTTAAATGACTTTTTAAGTCTTGTCTTTAAGAGTTCAAATTAAATTACAGTTAAGATGATATTTTGCCAGAAAGCTACACTTGTTTTCAAAACAGACATCCACTAATCATGTTTCCATTTCAAATGGAATGCAAAATTTTAACTTTGTGCATAGATGTTTTAAAGTTACTATGTTACTCTAAATCTTAATGCTTTGAGATTTAAAAATGGGATTTAAAAGTAAAAACGCATATAGGGAAATGTTGCAAAATTCATATAAAGAAAATAGGATCATCTTTCAGGTATTAGTTTAGCTTAGGATGTATAAACTTAGCAAAATTTTCCAGCTGGAATTTCTTAGAAAAGATTCCTAGGTGAAAAAGATAATATGAAGTTCCCTGACAGGAGTTTTAGGCATACCCATTTGTTCCTCCGAGGACATTAGCGATATTTGAATTGGCTTATGACTTTGTATTTCTCCCTTGCCTGAGTGACAGTTCTGCCCTGCCTTTACTGGATTTACTATTGTAATTGGACTTGGAATCACAAAATATTACAATAGGATATGGAATTACAATATGGAATTACAATGTTTCCGTGTAGGAAGCATATATTTCGATATGTACCCCTTAACAATCTGACTTGTTAGGATAGTGACTCACTCTGATTTAACAGGGAAACGAGCTTGCTTTGTCTTTTTGTGAACATTTGGGGAGGAGTTGACCCGAACTCCAGAGATGTACCAGTGTTCCAGATCACTGGTGGCAAAATGTAGCCATGGGGAGGGTGGGAATTTCTCTTGATGAGTCAGGCTAGGTTTTGTCAGACCTGTCTTTGCTTTATTTTAGAGAATTATCTAATTAAGGCACTCACTGGCTGAGAAATGATTGGCTATACATTTAGGAAATGTGTTGGCCCATTTAATCATGTCACTGCAGATTTGATAAGGGTGCTTCAGCGAGTTCATATGCTACCATTAGAGTATCATGGCAAGGGACATTATGAATTTCTTGGGGAAGAATAATCTTTATAACCAAATTATTTTAAAAATAAAAAAAATAATAAAAACAGTTATAGAACTCTGTTTGTCAAACTTGCTTGATCCTAACAATCATCTGATTTGCTTGTAAAAATAGTCCCACACCACAGGCATACTGAGTCCAAATCTTCCAGGAAGGAACCTGTGATCCTATGATACTAATGATGAGGCAGATTTAAGGAAACTATCAAATAGTATAAATGTAGGGAATTATAAAGGACTGCCCTGGGAAAGAAGATGTGATTGCTCCAGGGAGCCAAAGAATTGCAGCTTGTTACCACCACCAGACTCTAAAACGTTCCTTACTTTGCAGCGCTAGTATAGGGATATGACTGAACTGTATCTTTAGGGTTTGCAGGAGGTGGGAGAGAGAGGTGCTCTTTTCAAGAAAAAGCTAATAATGTAAGAATATGTTGTTTTATTGTAATAGGCAAAAGGTCTGTTATTCTTTTTCTCTACCTGCCTTTGGTCATTCATTTTCCTTTTTCTTGGCCTTGCCGTTAATTTTGCTTGGGCCATTTTTTTTATAAAACTATATGCAACATTTTCACACTGGGTTTGATGAGATTCATTTTTCTCTCTTCATTTCTTTCTCAGTTCAATTCCTTCAGCCTGTTTACGAAAAACAGATCCACGTTCCTGTTTCAGCCAGGGAGCTTATGCATCTGTTGACACTTCAGAAATAATCAGTTTAGATTTCAACAGCTGATTAGTGCTCAGTTCTAACCAAATTGAGAAGGAACTCTGAAGAATGGTAACAAATATTATTCTTAGTTGTCTCTACAAAAATGTAATAGTGATTATTTTAAAGCCATCTTGTGGTTCTTTAGAACCTGTGCTATAGTTATATTTTTCTTTATTGTACCTCAGTGAAGCTGTCAAAACATTTAGTGACCAGTCGGCTAAGAGCAATTATTACAAAAGTAATCACAAAAATTTCATTAGTGTCCTTTTGCTTATCTACTCATGTTTTTAAAAAAAAAATATTGGTGAAATTTCAGAAACATTCTATATGATCTGTTAAACAATTTCATGGGGGTTCCAACTTCCACATTGAATTACTGCTGAATGTAAGAAATATAGCTAATGGTATCCGTGTGGCACCCAAGTTCTGATTTGTCTAAGATGGGAAGCCATATCCCCACGAGCTGGAGCCAAAAGGAAAGAAGAGATGCATGTTTTAAATGCACTTGTGCAAACACTTACCTGATTGACCTTATATTTTTCTTCAGTAGTCTAGAAAAATAGACTAGAAATAGAATTGGAGGACATAATAGAATTGATAAAAATAATAGAATGGGTAGAAATAAAATCAGAAAGCATAAAACTGATTTACAGAAGAGATCCTGTAGGGTTATTATGAATATTAATCATTTAGTATATATTGAATACTTGGTTTATGAAAATATTGTGTATAGGACAGAGAAGAAAAATGCATTCCTCCTTTAAAAAGAATGAAATTTAGTAAAAATCATAAAAAAATAAGTTAAATATCATTTGAATATTTCGACATGAGTTTGAGATATTCAGGCAAACATAACAGAGTATCCCAATTATATGCATATAATTAAGGCAGAGGATACACTGATTTCTTAGGAAGAATTGGAGGTCATCTATCTTCTAGTTATATTCATAGAATTAATCATCTTTCTGTAGTCTTGTCACCTATATGTATGATACAAATCATTCCTCTTCCTAAAAACTTTCATGACTGCCCATCCCTTTGGGGAGGGTACAAAGAGCTAATAAGCTATCTTTAGTATTTTATACTACTTCCTTCATTAAACAACACAATCTTGTTATCTTCTCCTGAAATTCCGTTTTACATTCCCCATGCTTTAACCACAGACCCTTTCAGGTCTTGAACAGCTAGTTCTTTCATATCTCCTTTTCTTTGCATAAACCCTTCCCTTTTCCTTGAATTTCTGTCTCCTTTTCTCCACCAGGCAAAAACTCCCATTTCCTAAAGAGCAAATATTACTGCTTCTTTAAAACTTGAGCTACTTCCCCATATTCCTGTAGTACTGAGTATGTATCTATCTCCACGATAGCATTTACCACGTTCTATGATTGCTTGTCTTCCGTCTCTCCCATTTCAGACTGAGCTCTTCCAGGGCAGAGGCTATGCCTTATATACCTCTGTACCTGTAATATTGCCCCTGTCTAAGGCACACAGTAGGTGCACCCTTCCCCAGTGTTTTGTGAACAGATGACCAAGGGAGAGTGAATGGGTTTTCATGAAGTGAAACGGGGACTGCCTTTGAGGAAAGACAGGTGGAGGTGGCTCCCTTAGCTGAGCGGAGCAAAGATCAAACAGTAAAGGCCAGTTTTCATCTGCCCATGTGTGAACAGATTGCAGTAAGGACTCATATAGGATGGTCCCCTCTGAACCCAGAGCTCTAGGGATAGTCATGCACTCAGCACTCACGACTATTCAGGTCATGCTTCCTGCTTCTTGCCATTTGGAGCTAGCAAAAATGGGTCCATCTGTAGCTGGGTTGCATGGTAGGCTGGAGTGTTAATAAGCAAAATTCAAATGGATTTCCTTGTATGTGTCATTTGTAACATGTACACTCTTCTTTGTTCTTCTCATATTTCTTCTGTCCCATACTTGCATCTATCCTGTTTATGCTGGCTCATGATTTTAGACTTCTGTTGAAATTTCCTCTGGCTAAACCTAAGGAAATTTGTTTCAGCTCACTTATTTGCCCTTTGTCAAGCTGACCTATTTCATTAAAAAAAAATGAGGTTGTGGTGGGATGAGTACTGAGAAGGCAGGAAGGGGCATGCCGCTGGTGCCCCAGCAAAGGTTATGTAGATAAGACTAGTCTAGTGAAGTACCTGAATTGTCTTTGGGCCCCTTTTGCTCTTCTTCGTCGTTAGCACTCCTCTTTAGAAACCCACTTCCCTTGTGGTACTTTCTTGCTGCTTCACTGTCCCACTCTGTCCTGCCTTCCTTTCAGGGTTGCACGATTCTCTTATGTGTCTCCACAACCCCTCTTCATCCACATCAAAACCTGTCTATGGCACTAGGAACCCTTTTCTCAGCTTTCTGTCCTGTTGGAGAACAATTCAAGTAAACTCATTCAAGCTGAGATTTTTAGGAAGTGACTTTGTTTAGTGGATTATTATTGTTTTACAGTAACCTATATGCTTTAAGAGAGCTTTTTCTAGATACTTGCTCTCAAGTTGTGATAAAATTCTAGTAAAGGAAATTTCACGCACCAGGTCACACTGAAGTGTATGGAGGTGAAGTTTGGGGCCATGAAAAATATTCTTTTGTTTTCTGCCAAATTGATACCATCAATGTAACTGTTTTCCCAGCTCAAAGACAGTACGAGACCTTAGTGGAGACATTTTTTCCATTAGTACTAAATATTAGCAGTAAAGACTAATTTTGTGGTTGAAAAGTATTAGAGCATATTAGGATCTGGAAGTGACTCTTTAACCATTTTTTGACCCTTTGTCAATTAATTTTGGAGGTGGGGGAAAGTCTCAGGTGAATGTATCTGTAAAGCCATACTAGCTTGAGCTAATAATAAGATTTGAAGCTACCTTATTTAGTTTGTTGGAATTGATGTTGTTTACTTTTGTTTGTTTTGATATAAGAAACTTCTGGTTAATAGTTTCATAAATACTATACTTAAAAATATCTTTGAATACTGCATAAATATGCACTTGATATTCTCAGACCAGCGACCTCCACCCATCCCTTGTCTGTGAATACAAGGTGTGAATACAGTGCTCAGTCCTGTATAGTGTAGAAAAGTTGTGCTCATTTAAGACTTTCCATAGTTGTCCAAACTCTGCCATTGAAAAGCATTGCAGTTTTGATAAAGCCCCCATAAAAACCACAACTTTAAATATCTAAAAAGTGAAAATGCACAGGTATAAAAATATATTTTGCAAAAATATACCAAACCTTTCTATTTTGGTATCCAATGCATTTGTCCTAGGAAGGAGGGAATACCTGATCAGTTGGAAGAGACAGAGCAAGAAATCTTTAATATAACAGAGATTGCCTTTGAATCCATTCATAAGCCACTTTTTTAAAAATTAAGAATGTAGTTTTGTTCCGTATCTTAATTATGGTCACGGTTACATGAATCTCTGATGTTGTAGAACTGGATACTAGAAGGAAAAAAAAGCTAAATTTTTTTTGTAAGAAAATTTTAAAAGTAAAATTTTGAAATAAAAGAATTTTTTTATGTGAAACCATGGTAAATCATGACTAAATTTTCAGAATAATCAAAAGGCTTGGTTAATGTGACATTTATCTGATTGGTAGTTTTAATAGTATTATGCAGACTCATCATTTAGGAGGAAATACATTTCAAATCCTAGATCAGAACTTGAGAAATGCATATTCCCCTGTGTAGTCAGGCACGGGCAACAGAGTGATGGCAATCCCAGTTCTACTGATGGCGGTGATAAATGCAGTTACAGTGGCTGAGGTGCTAAAGGCAGGGGTTCAAATTGCGAGTTGGAAGAAGACTGGCTGAGAATAATCGTTAGAGACCCTGGCAAGTTGGCGATTGGGCAGTGATCAGTTCCTTGATGTACCTAACATTTTGCACATAGTAGATGCTCAGTATCTGCTGACTAGAAGCTGTGGCCTGGGTTCTGCCTCAGTTCAAATCCTGGCTCCACTTGTCAGCTGTGGGATCTTGGATAAGTTACTTAACCTCTGTGCTTCATCTCCCTCGGCCCTAAAGGTGAAGCACACCTCTCTCACAGGGCTGTTGGGAGGGTTGGGTGAGATGAAGCATGAAGCTGTAGCAGAGTTTGGCACACCTAGTAAGTGATCCTGTAAATGTGAAATGCTGTTGAAAAACTGTGGGATGAATGGCGGTAGCTCCTGTCACTTTCTGTGTTAGGGAGGTAGTGTTGAATGATGATGACTCGTTGAATGTTGGTTTGTTTATTGGGGTCAGGAGCTTCTGTGAAATTAATTTCACTAACAGTACAGCACAGAACACTCTGATGTCTAAATTTAGAATGTTTGTTTCTTTCCCTTTCTAGATATCTTTATTTCTGAGCTTATTTCCTACTGAATTTTACCTTCAATGCCATTGAGTAAAAATTATTGGATACTCCAGTTATTAACTGTGAAGGATTTCTAATATGGGTTGATTTTCCTGCATTGTGATTATTGGATGTAAAAATGATGATTTTAAAGTAAAGTATATTTTAATGGTATATATGCTTCACTGTAAATTTCTTAAATAGAATGAATGCAGGTTAATTAAGGAGAAAAGAAAATAGGCATAAGTAAAAACAGGGGAAAAGCACTCAATCTCACAATCAGAACCAATTACTATGCAAAATAATAATAGCAGAAATGCTTATATGTAGCATTTACTATATATCAGGCATTGTTCTAAGTGTTTTGCCTCTCATTTATTTAACAGCACAAAGTCTATCTATCCAGGTCATTTTCTATGCCCCTATAAACATAGGAATGGCTGGGATCATATAATAAAAATAGTTTATGATATAATTATTTTTCCCTTAACAATATACACACTCTGAACACTTTCTCATGTTACTGAGCACATATATTCATTATGATTTTTAACAGCCACAGAATATTTTATTCTGTGGTGATTGAACCTACTGGTGCATCTCTTTGTGTTCCTGTAACTGAGGGAGAGTTTACCACTTAAGATCTTAATAAATGACCTTGTTTTTCCTACAAATAGTGTTTTTAACCAGAAAACCAATAATGTATAATCTATTATTCTTTCATATTAAAGGAGATTCAGGCAGTGCTTTGGCATGTGTAAGAATTTTACCCTGTTTTTGTGTACCTGCTCCACAAAATATTCAATGTTATATGGCTACTTTTTTTCCATCATACACTCAAATGATGATTCTGAGATTGCTATTTCTTTTCTAAAATGACTTAAAGTAAAGTAAGATCTAGGTATTAAGTTTGCTGTGTAAGTAATTAGATTTTCTTGGTTTACTGACATTTGGCATGTGGCATTTCTATTGTCTTTTGGTTTTGGAGGGAAAAACTTGGTTAATGCCAATTATGACTATTCCATGAGAGTTAATGGGACATATTTGTTGAGATCCACATGGTTTGAGTCATGCACTGCTTTCACCTCTCCCTTTAATATATTTTTAAGGCAGGAGATGAGAGTGATGGATTGGTTTCAGGGTGTGAACACCAGTCTCTGATTGTAATTCGGGAGATATGTGGATCTGAAGTTGATGGGCAGGCTGCCTGCTTAGCCAGGAGAGCTTCCATTATCTCAAGAACCTGTACCGATTAGTTTGCTATCATATTGAGAGACCTCACTATGAAAACAGACGTTTTCCCAGGGTGGCAGAGAAATAAAAGGAAATATTCTCTTTGAGATTTAACTCTTCCATTGTTTCAAGCCTATAGAATTTCATCTAACTAATAGGATAGTATGTTTATTCAGGAGGGGACTAGAAGTTTTATTTCTTCTCCGGTCAGTCTTCCTCCCCTCAACTCCATTACATCAGGACCTGTTCATATCCAAGGCATAAAAATGTATAATTTTATTTTTGTAGGCCTGTACTTTGCATAAACTAGGAGTTCAATACATTTATTGAATGTCAAGTAAGTAAAAGTAGATTAAGACCTACATAGCCTCATGAAATATGATATAATGTATGAGATTATACACATTATTACCCAGCTTTTCCACAGCTACTTTGCCTCAGCATTACCTAATTTACGTGTGATTTTGTCTTCTTAGAACCTGGTTGAAATTCCTCTTTTGCGGCTTTTAAGAGTTAATGTGCATTTGCTTTGAATCTAGAAGGCTTTCCCTGTGTAGGTTTATGCTTTTGTTTCTTAAGAGGTTTATGCTTTAAACAAGGCCATATTAGGTTAGATACTGTGGAGCGTCAGATCTTCATGCATTTGGGGATGTTGTCTCTTTTTGAGGGATCTCTTACATTCTTTTTCATAAACTTTTCACATCCTTTTTCACATTCTTTTTCATAAACTTTATTTTGTGAATGTGTTCAGTTCATACAGTGTTGTACATCACACACTGAATTACTGTGCTCACTGATAAAGTATGTTTCTCAAGTCCATCCAATAGTAAATCAGTGGGTGAAACATGAAAGGCAAAAAATAATAACAAAAAATAACAAAAGCTAGTTTTTCTTACTTAATATTTTATGTAACCAAAATACTCTTAAGATTTTTCTGTAATGGTTTACATTAAGATTCATCAAAATAAAACTATCAGAGTACTTACGAGAGTAAAAAAAATAAAAACACATTTGTCTTTATAGTACACACATATTCACAAATACAAACACTGAAAATATACTGAAAATTTTCAGCCAGCTCTTACTTGAACTTAACTTTGGAGTTGGTACCAATATTGGAGAAATTAAGGAAGTCATTTAAGGGCAGAGAACAAGGCTCAAGCAGGTGTATTAGGCAGGACTGATTGCTATAGGTATCTCAGGAGGAGGGTGGTATCACCGATTCAGTGGGAGATGGGTGTCCTGCCAGCCTGCTAGCACTTGCTGTCCCTGTGATAAGTATAAAAATATTCACTTACCTTTATTTCTGTCAAATTCATGTACCTCGCCCCTCGGTGAATAGATGCCAAATGTAAAAATACAATCCTACGAACATGTTAAAACTAAACAAATACCTCTTTATCCCTCTACCACAATTAGGAAAAAAAAAAAAAAACGTGCCAGATCTCAATAGGTACAATTTGAAAAAGAGAGGACGAGAGAGGCGGGAAGGAAAGGGAAGGAAGGAGGGAATAGAGAAAACAAAATTTCTTACTTCAAAAGTAAATTAACACATGGAGTCCCTGGTTGACTCAGTCAGTAGAGCATGCAACTCTTGATCTTGGGGTTGTAAGTTCAAGCCCCACACTGGGTACAGAGGATATTTAAAAATAAAATATGTATATTTTTTAAGATTTTATTTATTTGACAGAGAGAAACACAGCCAGAGAGGGAACACAAGCAGAGGGAATGGTAGCAGGAGAAGCAGGCCTCCTGCCGAGCAAGGAGCCCGATGTGGGGATCCCGGGACTCTGGGATCATGACCTGGACTGAAGGCAGACGCTTAATGACTGAGCCACCCAGGTGCCTCTTAAAAATAAAATCTTTTTTTTTTTTTTAAAGATTTTATTTATTTGACAGAGAGAAACACAGCGAGAGAGGGAACAAAAGGAGAGGGAGTGGTAGCGGGAGAAGCAGGCTTCCTGCAGAGCAGAGAGCCCGATGTGGGGCTCGATCCCAGGCCCCTGGAATCTGACCTGGGCCGAAGGCAGACGCCTAATGACTGAGCCACCCAGGCGCCCCAAAAAATAAAATCTTAAAAAAAAAAGCAAACTAACTTTCAAATATGACTCTCTTTCGTTTTTGGGGAAACAGACACTTGTATAATTAGGGGATTTCTCGAGATTGAACTTAAACGAATATAGCATACTTATTAGAGGGAGCCTAAATTTTAATATTTGATATGTATAAAGGATAGATTCTAGCAAGTTAACATAACATTGAAATTATGGCTGATAAATACCTATTCGTCATTGGTTCCAAAGTTCATTTTGGAGAGGCCCTAGAATACTGAGAGTTAAGGAGTAAAGGGATTCTTTCCTGCAGGCTAGATTTAAGATGTTTCTATACCTAAGTACTCGAGTGGTTAGAGTACTCTGTCTACCATTTCAAACTGAGTTAAGAGTTGTACAATTGTCCATTGCTATAGCTGTGCCAAGAGCCAGCATGAGTGTATTAGTTTTGGTAGATAAAATAGGCTCATTTTTGTTAATGTAGGAATGATCATAGGATACCTATGCCCTTTTATATAGAATTTGCCACATTCCTGTGTCCATTTCATTTTTAATCCCCTAAGAATTAGCGTATAAATCTGCGGAGGGCTATCTACTCCCTGGGAGAATATTTGTTTAGATCACCTCTCTTAGTGCTACCAACTTCTGTAGGAGGTATGGGTAAGAGACATTAAACTCATGAATTCCAGGAACTTAGTTACTGAGTTCCTTTTGACATACCTGTAGTTATGTTGGAGGTACCATTACCTCTTTCACTATTCAGTCAGAAGCAGTAAGGAGTAGGGGATAGGCAATAAGCCAGAAGGTTTTTATAAGTATCTTTTTTTTTTCGGAAGGTTTTTATAAGTATCTTAAGAAACATAACTTAAAAGTGTTTCTTTATCTAGTTTACAGATTTGAAAATTGGGAGCATTAGACTGTATCTATCAGAGATATTTATATGTTTCTGTGGAATAGTTAAAATGTATGTGGTTAAGAGACATAATGTTTGCTGACTTCTTTATAATGTCCTGGTAAATTATAATTTTTTAGCATGAATATTGGCTGCATGTAGCCCCTAAAAGGACTTATATGCATTTTTTTGTATATACAATATACAATTAATTTATATCCAATCTCCAACCTAAACTCAAGTTCTCCTCTCCAAATCTTTTTGGTTGATTATTTTTTATTGCTTTAAGATTTGACCGTTTGTAGTTTAATGTGGTCAAATTATAATCATAGTCCCAAATAAGTGACAATTCCTAAGAGCAATTTAACAGTCTAGATTCCACTAAAGTAAAAATACATTACCAACAAGTGAGGTTTATTTCAGCAATGTAAGGATGGTTCAATAGTAGGAAAGTATGTATGTAAGAGAAATAAAATGGAAACCATAATGCTTATTAATTCAGCAAATATTCGTTAATTATTTCCAAGGCCTCGGAAGAGAAGACATGGTCCAGTAGATGATGGGATGTCCATGTTTTTACTGATTTTTCCTCAGTTTCTATATTTTAGGAATGTATTTTCCTCAGATGCTGTTTTTCTCTTGGCAAATGTAAGCTCAAGGAAATATTTTATCCAACCATTCAACTTTATTATTTAAATATGTGTTTACAGTATTAACTAATTTAATGTGACCTCTGTGAGGTATGTACTGTTGCCCTTGTCTTATAGATGAGACATAGAGGTACAATTAAAAATCATTAAGAGGTAAAACTGTGATTCAAGCTTAGACTGTTTGGCTCTAGAATCCTTGTTCTGGTGGCCAGTAACTAGCCCTAGTAGCTAATATGAGACTTTTCCCCAAACTACAGATTGCAATTTATTATGGGTTAGAAAATCAATATAGTGTATTGCAACTAGCCCTTTAATAAAAATGATATGGAATAAAAAAAAGAATGGAATAGAAGTTAACATTGTATGAATTGTACCTTATGTGTAGTAAGTGTGACTATTGTTTTATGAAACCATTTTTCATAAGCATAAGAATATATATTTAGACACACATAGATATACATGTATACTGAGTTATAATAAAAAATGTACTTCTTATTGTGTAACTAGGCCAAGAAGCATCTGCAAATCACTACACTATGGGGCCACTCAGTGCTTAGAAAATAATAGGTATTCAGTAATTCTTTATTAGGTCAAATTAAGGTATCATTAAGTTATAAAATCCACATGGTGTTAGAATAAAAAGTCTTCTTTGCTGAACATATACTTTCCTGTTGGAGTAGAACTAAAAATGTTAGTCCCACAGTTTCTAACCAATGGAATTGTAACAACCCAATATAATCAATTAATTTATATCCAATCTCCAACCTAAACTCAAGTTCTCCTCTCCAAATCTTTTTGGTTGATTATTTTTTATTGCTTTAAGATTTGACCTTTTGTAGTTTAATGTGGTCAAATTATAATCATAGTCCCAAATAAGTGACAATTCCTAAGAGCAATTTAACAGTCTAGATTCCACTAAAGTAAAAATACATTACCAACAAGTGAGGTTTATTTCAGCAATGTAAGGATGGTTCAATAGTAGGAAAGTTGTTAGAATTTATCATATTAAGAGAAAAATCATATTATCTCTATAGACACTGAAAAGACATATGATAAAAAGTTAACAACCATTCTCTACACTTAATACAATAGAATTAGAAGGAGACATCTTCAATGTGATAAAATCTACTTATTTTATCCCCAAAGCTAGTATGATTGGTGAGAAAACACATGAGGCATATTCCTAGCATCAGAAAAACAAGAACAAATTTGGTTCACTTTATTCACTATTATTTAATGTTGTGTTGAAGAAAATTGCCAGTACAGTTAGATAAAAGAAAATGGTATAAAAATTAGAAAGATATACAATTGTATATCTTTTGTATTTTGTATATACAATATACAAAAAATAATTGCTATTTACAGATAAGATTTTACCTATAAATTTCAGAGAATCAGTTGAAAAATGATAACAACAAAATAATGATGATAGGGAAGTTCAAAATTAATATGCAAATTTCATTGAATTGAATGTTATTTATATTAAATAATCTGCAAGAGAGGTTTTTAAAGTGGGAGATAATAATACTATTTTCTTTGCAAGTATACTGGACATCTTTCCTATCTTATGCTGAACATCAGAGTAAGCACTGAATTAGAACAAATATTTAAATGTGAAAGATGAAAACATAAAAGTAGTGGAAGAAAATATGGATTCCTTGTGTTCATAGTCTAAGGAAAGTCTTTTTCAAATTTTTTTTAAGGTTATTTATTTATTTATTTGACAGAAAGACAGTGAGAGAGGGAACAGAAGCAAGGGGAGCAGTAGGCAGAGGAAGAAGCAGGCTTCTTGCCGAGCAGGGAGCCCAATGTGGGGCTCGATCCCAGGATCCTGGGATCATGATCTGAGCCGAAGGCAGATGCTTAATGACTGAGTCACACAGGTGCCCCAAGGAAACCTTTTTAATTAAATAAATAATTCAAAATCCAAAAGTCAGTTTAAAGATGACTGTATTTGAAAATTTACAAATTTAAAACTTCTTTATAGCAACAAAATAGCATAAACAAAACCAAAATATAAATGACAAATTGAAGGTAGAAATTGCAACTCATCATGAATAAAGATCTAATCTCTCTGATAGCAATAGCTCATTATAATTGGCAAAGAAGACCTAATGGAAATCTGGTCAAACTATCCTTACCTATCGTTCACAGAAAAATTACCATTGGCTTTTATACATGTAAAGAATTTTTCAACCTGATTCAAAATAGGAGAAATCTTAAACTATACCAACATTTTCAATCTAGTACGTTATCAAGAATCCAAATGTGTAATAGCCTGCTCTGCTCTGTTCTTAAGGCTCCAACGGAATGAGGGCTTTCCATTCTTAATGGGAATGTAAGTTGTTATGAATGTAAAATGGAACAAATGCATATAAGCTTTGATTTAATATTCTTATTTCTATATGTTTATCTTACATATTTATAAAATGTTAAGTGTACAAATTGATTCATTGCAGCTTTGTCTTTAAGAGCAAAAGATGGGAATTACTTTGCAAGATAGCGTCTGTCAGTAGAGGAATGGTTAAATAAGTTAGGTATATCCATAATGGAATGCTATGCAGATGTACAAAAATGACGACTCTTGTGAATATTGAAAGATTTCTAAATGTATTGCTAAGATCTGAAAATATATACAAGAAAGCAATAAGCTGGTTAATTGTTTGGGGTTATGTTGGTAGAGCAGTGGGAGCTGAGTAGGTAGGGAACTGGGATAGAAGCAAGATTCTTCACTATACACTTTTTTTAAAAAACCAAGACATTTCTCTATTTACATGTTTTCAAATTTTGAACCGTGAAAATACAGATCTATTCAACCAAAAAAAATGATAAACACAAAATAACAAACCATATCACTTTATATAATTTCATAGAGAACTTAATTTTCCTATGAAATGGGACTAAAAATGTCAACCCCACAGTTCCTTCCAAGTGGAACTGTAAAAGACTAGCATAACCCATCAGTTTGCTTTCCCCACATACAATTTCAGCGCAAATCCCTCACACTTGTATCATTTGTTGATAATTTTATTTCTTGTAGGCATTTAATAATTTTAATTGCATTTTATGTCTTAGTTTCTTAACACTTTAATACCATCAAGCAATTATTGCCCAAAGATGTATATAAGTGGCAGTGAAAAAAAGAAGATTGAACAAAAATCAGGACTGAAATTTATCTTAAAAGTTACCAGAATATATATACCATGCAACACTGAAAGTTATATTATTAAAAATCCTTATATATATTTTACCTTGCTTCTGTGAATATCTCTCTGAAATATAGCATTGTCAAATTGCCATGCTATAAGGGCACAGTAATAATGATAGTTTTAGGCTTTATTTTCATTAACATTAAAAAACAGTTAACAAAAAAAAAAACAACCCAGTTAACAAATATAAATATACAGGACATAAATAAATATAAATGAGAACTTTGAACATGTGTTCAATATGGGATTCAAGAGCTACGTCTTAATTTTTGGTAGGATTCGTTAGCTGTATGTATAATTTAATCTTTCAAAAAGCTGGTTTCTTAGTTTGTAAGAAAAAATACTGGTACTTATCTCAGAAGGTTGTAGTCAAGATCAGAGTGAATGTCTTTAAGAAACACTTAGCATAATAGATACTGGATACAAGCATTTGTTTTTCTTGTGGTTATGTTAATCATGATATACAGACCTAAAATTTCAAGGTAAATGTTAACAAGACAATATGCACAGTTGCCACTACCTATAATATTTATTTGAATAAAATGGAGGGGTTGATTACAGTATTTACAGTGAAAAAAAGAAGATTGAACGAAAATCAGGACTGAAATTTATCTTAAAAGTTACCAGAATATATATACCATGCAACACTGAAAATTATATTATTAAAAATCCTTGTATATATTTTACCTTGCTTCTGTGCTTATCTCTCTGTAATATAGCATTGTCAAATTGCCATGGTATAAGCTTACTTATAAGCTTGTGTCTACTTGCATTTTTCCTTCACTCAGAGTTTGATAGGATCAATTGTTAAAATCACTTTTAAAATAATCTTCTCAGATTAAATATTTAATATGGAGAATTAACTATTAGATTTAAATTCTTTGAAGCATTTTAAATAATGGCATATTGTTTTAAATGG
Source organism: Procyon lotor (assembly GCA_028646535.1). Taxonomy (NCBI): domain Eukaryota; kingdom Metazoa; phylum Chordata; class Mammalia; order Carnivora; family Procyonidae; genus Procyon; species Procyon lotor. Next base: position 18,637,678 of record CM053605.1, read on the forward strand.
CATTTTCATTGGATACAGTAAGATGCAGCTATTAAAAATCATGTGCTATAAAGGTAATTATGGCATAACATTTTTTTAAAGAGATTTTATTTATTTGAGGAAGAGAGAGAGCACTCTAGAGAGAGCAAGCACAAGTGGAGGGCAGAGGGAGAGTGAGAAGCAAGGTCCACTGAGCAAGGACCTGGACATGGGGCTTGATCCCAAGACCCTGGGATCATGACCTGAGCTGAAGGCAGAAGCCTAACCATCTGAGCCACCCAGGTGCCACAGCATAGAAATTTTGCAAAATACGGAAATTTAAAAGGCTGCCACAGTTTATATAGTAGGCCCTCAAATTTGTTAACAAAAGTCCACTGTATATAAATAAATTGTGTGTGTGTGTGTGTGTGTGTGTGTGTTTGTCTATTTCATAGAGAGATGATGGGAAGAATAGATACCAAATGTTAATAGTGGTCATCTTTCGAGTGTTAGAATTGTGATATTTGTTCATTCTATATTTTCTGGCTTTCCAAATTTTCTACAATGAATCTATATTGCTTACATATAGATATTATATAATATATATGTATATATGTATTTGTTTTTATAGATACTTTAAGAATAGAGTAAGGATGGGTAGTAGAATCTAAATATATGTACCTCCTTCTAAAAAAGAAAATAGTTCAAACTATACTAACTTTGTTGGTGGAATCTTATTCCAGAAGAATAGTAGTTGGCACCTAGAAGGACTCTTGGCACTTTTTTGTATTGGGGAGGGGTTTATTTTGGTAAAGTAACACTACCACTGTAGCCTCGTGGCTCCTGCAGTGGGATCAGATCTCAGGTCACATCAGTTCAGTAGCTCAGCATGTAGCTCAGCTCTCTGAAATTGTGGGCCACAACTCAGGGATTTTTAGAGGGTGATTCTTGAGTCTTTCACACAAGTAGATCTACTTGTTGAGAACAAATATACATCATAGGACATTGGGGAGAGTAAAAGTAGCACATTAAGCTAATTTAAGCAAGGTTGTTTTGTGCTATGTAAATATAGGAGAAATTGAAAAGAAATGTATAAAGTTCTGTCATACTTCTGCTTAATTTAAAAAAAAAAACCCTAAATTTCCAATGAAATCTGTATCTTATATAGTCTTCATTATTTCATTTTCTTAACAGCTGATGTTAATCTAGTTGACATAATACATTAACACCCATTGTGAATACTTTGGAGAATATTTAGAGAGCTAAATACTAAAAAGGATGTCTTGTGGGTTTCTTTTGAGTCATTTCAATCAACTTTACTCAATTTATATTCACTTCATCCTCCTTGCAATTCAATTTGATGTCCTTGTTCCTTTTATGTTACCTTTTGCCTAACTTAGGATCCTGTCCCTGATTCTTTTCACTTCATTTTAATCATAGCTTTTCAGAGATATTTCAATACCCTTCATTTTAGAGGTGTGAGAACAGAGACACAGGAAAGTTAGTGAACTGTTCCGAGGCTATACAGTTAGTAAATAGACGGTCTTCATTTAACTTCCATGTTTATTAAAACCAGCATGTTTTAGTCCATGTTCCAATTATTCTTGAAAATTCTCTAAAATATTATTAAGAAAGGTCTAGGATTTTTGTCATATCTCTCCAAGGTGTATAGAAATATATATGTGTAATGTATATTTATTTTTTCCTCCATTGAGTATTCATAAGAAAGGTATGTGTATTTATATCAGGATAAATTATCCAAATTATCACAGAAAACTCTGGTACATGAAAGGTCTGGCAATAACTGAACTTGAAGTACAATTCACCTTACCTATTTTT
>CM053605.1:18639974-18682378 GCA_028646535.1 Procyon lotor
TATTTTTGTTCAGGTTTTCACTACAAGATGACCAAATATCTTCTTTATGTAGGGAAAGAAACATGTAGAGATGGTTCTACAGTTCTAGAATTTGAAATTTTAACAGCAACTGGAAAAATGAATGCCACACTTAACTTAAAATGAGGCATACAGTTTGGCTGGAGTTCAGATTCCCCTCCTTCAAAAGCTACAACTTTGTGGTGCCTGGGTAGCTCAATCGTTAAGTGTCTGTCTTTGGCCCAGGTCATGATCCCAGGGTCCTGGGATCAAGCCCCACATTGGGCTCCCTGCTTGGCGGGAAGCTTGCTTCTCCCTCTCCTACTCCCCCTGCTTGTGTTCCCTCTCTTGCTGTCTCTCTCTCTCTGTCAAATAAATAAAAAAAATCTTAAAAAAAAAAAAGTATCATCTCTTTCTTGAAATAAATGTAATAAATCTCATTCAAATAAGAAATAACTTTTTGTTTTTCTGCTTTGTTAAGCCTTAAAGTTCTCAAAGGCAAGGGACTACAGTCTTCAGAGGACCATTATTTTGATGGTCCTTTATGAACAGTACAAGTGCTTTGTGCTAGTCCTTTTTTATTATGTTTCTGAGGAAATCTTAACTGTTATTTCTGAATCTGGGAAGGCTAATTTGCTCCCCCTCCCTGTGACATGGTTCATTTCTACATAGATGATTGTTTCTCAATAGCATGATGTATCTGTTCTTTACCATGTGATGACTTGATTGGTGAAATGATAGAGATATTTTGAAAAAAATTACATTAAATTTTTAAAAATCTTTCAGTGCTAAAGTATGTATAAATTAGATACTTTTTAGTAAGTTTGTCCAAGTGTTACATATTAACTATATCTTAAACACATGCATCATTTAGTGTATTCATCATGGTACTATGAACTAGATATAGGAGTGTGAGATTTGGGGACCCTTTACTTTTATATTTTCCATGTGGGAAAAGGCTTTTAGAAGTTTAGTATCAGATTGGAAAACCTAAAAACGAGCATTTTTTTTCTTAAAGGTAGTTAGACCATCCTTTCATTTAGAAAAAGAAAGGCTGTCCTAAATTAAACAGGAAGAGTTTGATCTCCTTTCTCCGTAAATTATCTTTTTGGAAACTACAGGAATAAAAATTTATAGGATCTGTGTTAAAATATTTGAATACTAATGATTTGATTAATTTGTTTTCAGTCATCATAGTAATGGTTTTTTGTTTTGTTTTTAAAGTGGCCAATTTTGAAGTTTAACAATTTAAATAAAGAACGTTTAAGTAAACTTATATCTTATGGAATCATTTAATTCTTATCACTGTGTTTCTGGTTATGAAAATATATAGACTGAAAAAAAAAGTTCTCAAACAAATTATACATTTATCTTTTGTCCAGAGGTGTTTTATTATCTGAAGTAGACAAAAAGTAAATACTATAAATGAAGTTGTTTCAAAACTCTTAAATCTTAATGTAAAACATTATTATGAAATAAAGAATTTCTGACAGTTCGGTTAAATTGTAAACTAGAGCGTAGCATTCTCCAACAGGAGTTTTGAGCATGATGCCAATCTATCAATAGTTTTGGCTGAAGAAGTTTGTTTTCAAAATTCTGATTTCCAGTGTTTGATAAGAGGTAATCCGAGTCTTTTACACTTGAGTCTTTGCACTCCAGTCTTGATTTTTGTCATAACTTTATATTAGTAAGCTTTCTGTAAGTTGTGTTGCTTTTATTAGGAAAAAATTATATATATATATATATATATATATATATATATACACATACTTACACACATATGTTACATTTCTTTAAATATTTTAGATAAAATCATTTCATCAAACAATTTGGGAAAGTTTGACTATGTCAGAGATGATATGATGTATTGTATATAAACAAAACTTTAAGATAAGAGAAAAACCAGTTCAGGAATTAGAATGTCATTTCTTCAGAGAGAGAGAGAGTGTGTGTTTGCTATCGTGGTATTCTTTCTCCTTCTTCCCGAACCTCTAGTGTATTTTAACTAATAGTGATGTCAGGTTCTTTTGGGAGCAGTTGGAAAGGAAAACAGTAGGGGAGAAGTGGATTGGATCTTTGGGGAATGATTGGGAGGGAAGGCAGTCAGGGGAATTGGTTTCTATGGGCAGCTCATGGGAGAGAGCTCCGCAGTAGGAGAAGAGTCAAATCTTTTGGGAGGTTCAGGGGAATTAAGGGTCAGGAATTGGACGTTTTAAGGCGTCATTGAAATTGAAAGAAACAAAACAATGAAGGAATTTTTTTGGATACTCCTCAAGGAGCCTAGTGAGGAAAAGCAATGAGCTCCTCTGAGAAAGTTCTGGAATTAGAAGCAGGGCAGGGGGAGGGGTGGAATCTCTCAATTAGTCTTTTTGGCACCACTTAGTCGCTGGTGTGAGGATGGATCTAGATAGCTGTAGTGATAAATGGGTTGGCTGTGTAAATCTGTTTGTGTATGTGAATGTTGTTCTGATTTCCTCTTCTTTTTACTGTCTTATCTGAGTATGGGAATGGCTGAAGGCTTTATTGCTATCTGTGTGTTGCTTGCTATGTGGATCTTTTAAGGTGTGACCTTATCAAAGTTGGCATCTAAATGCAAAGGAAAATGCAGGGCAAGCTTGTTCTAGTTGGGGTTCCTGTCACCAGACCATAGCAATGTGGAACAATGGATACATTACCTGAATTCACTGGGTGCAAGCAGAGTCCCTGTTTCCATGCTTGCCCTTATCAGTGTTTAAAATAGTACCCAGTACTATGAGTACTGTCTATAAAGAGAACACCTCCTTCCCATTCTTTTCTTTTCCTATCCTGTATGAATATTTTAGGGGCAAAGCTTTTGTGTGAGTAGTTAGAAAATGTGGAAAAACAAGATTACAAGGTCGGGGTGAAAGTAGTACAAGATTGGAAGAATGAAACTCTTTCTCTTCACTCAGAGTAAAATGATCCTCTTGGCCCAAGGCCAGAGAAGCATAGGCGTTAGGAAGGTGCAGACAGGACCATCAACAAGTTAGTGAAGGAATGGGCTGAGAGAGCCATGTCTCTGTCCTGTGGTTTACTGTTGTATTTGAGTTTTTACTCTCTTTTTTGTCCCTTGGAAGCAATGGTAGAGAGATTATACTAAGCTTTAAAACCACAGCAAAACAAAACTTTTAAAACACGTGTGAGGTAGCTTAAGAGACTAACAGGTTTTGTTTTAACTGTTACTAGTAATGCATTTCTGAAAGGTTGCAGAATAGTTAACTCTTTTTGTCTCCTCCCATCCAATCCCTATCACAAATAGAATCTGAAGTGTGTGAGCATTAAAATAAAGGAAACGGTTTTTATGCAGAAAATAATATACATCATTTATATGACATAATTAGCATTCCTTTTATTCAATACATTTCAAAATATACTCTTTTTAGAAAATTCAAAGTGGTTTTAACTTTTTTCTTATAAATCTGATCACTATGTGATTAATAATTTTACAATGTGTATTTCTGTAATAGTTTTTCTAACAGTTACCATCTTTAGCAAATCTATATATACTTTAAAAGAGCTCATTCTTAAGCTCCCTTCAAATATTGTATTATACTCTTATTTTCCCTAAGTATCCAAAGTTTACAAAACAAACACTTATTGAAGATTAAGATGTAATTTTATTTTAAGAAGACACTTCCCTTTCAGGGAACAGAAGTAGCAGTAAGAAAGGTTAAAGAGATTTCCTATTCTTTCCTTAAAAGAAAAAAAAAAGCCTAACCTGTGTTGTCTTGTGTTCAGTCAATGTACATTTATTAAGTGCCCACTAAGCTTATATTAAGCCTTTCCTTTGTTGATTTGACAAATTAGAGGATTATCTTCTATAAGCATTAATAAAATATTTTTTGATTAGCCTTTTATGATTTTTTTATTAAGTCGTCAGTGCAGGCTTAGGAAACAGTCAGTCACAGGTTGAAATCCAAGAGTTTCCATTAGCTGTGATAAACATGTATATATGTCTGTCTTTCTGTTGGTAGTTATCACAATCTATCATTATTTACCCAAAAGAATAATCAGCTACTGACTGAGTGACCTTGTGTGAATAAATTAATTATCTCTGAACCTCACTTGACTTGCCTTGTACAGAGAGAAGTGATAACACTTACTTGTTAAGATGATTAAAATTAGATTAAATGTATATTTAAGCCTCCCATATGGTATTTGGAACATGATGGGTACTCAGTAACTTTTGATTATTATTGTTTATATTATCATTACTGTGATGGATTTGAGTTTTATGGAGTTGAGCCTCAGATTATTTCTGTGCCTCCAAGCCATGTCGCCTCTCATTTTTCCTTTACTGCCTATCCCACAATATTCTAGAGTCAAAAAGATCTGGTCATCTACCTCACTTGTCAAACGTACTGCCATCTTGTTGCCCTCTTACAAGCCATTGTACACCAGTAGGGATATGCTGAGGAAGCTTTGCTTTCCTCTCCGCGCCCCCTTCCTCTGCTGTAGTGGGAATATGGCAGAAAGAGTAAAATATTTCATTATTAGTTAAATAAAGAGTACATTTTTCTGTAGATTCAAAATAACTGAGACCCTCTCCCATAAATATTTTATATAGTCTTATTGAAATTCATTTTGCTGTATGTTGTGGGTTTTTATGTATTCTTTTTGTTATTTCTGGTAGTGAGTTATTGAAATCTTAAGAGACCGACATCTTACTTCTCCTTAAAATTTCATATTGCTTCTATGTCAGAAACAAAGGAGAGGTGCAAAAACAACCACCAAACTTGCCTTGGTCAATTATGAACTCCTCTGGTTTGTTTTTGTTTGTACTGCACTTAATGTTCAAGTACTGTACAGCACTGTGCATTTTAATTCAGTATTGGAAAGCCAATCTGCAAACTTTCTTTTTCCACTTTCACTTTATGCTTCAAGAGCTTACTTACTACCTTTGCTCCAGCATAAAAGTTGGGCAAACAGATACCTTGGCAACTACTAACAGTACCACACCTTGGCTTTCCTGGGTACAGAAAGTAGTCATTTATTTCTGGGAGTATACATCTGTCCCAGCTGAAAGATGCCACTCGCAAATTCCAGTGAGAATAGATTATAATTGAAAAAATGAAAATTGCTATAACTTTAAAAATATGTATCATATGTACTTCTTTCCTGGTTTTACCTACAGAGTGAAGAATCTATATAGCAAACTCTCCAGCGTGGAAATCACTTCCCATTGGCTTGCATAGTGACACTGTTCTAAGTGTCAGTTTTGAATACTAGTAACCTGTCATGGATCAGTTATCTGAAATGGCAGGTTTATTTGTTAAGGGAGGAATGACATTATTTCCTGTCCTTTAGACTGAGCTGCAGTGAGAATAAAGTGGTAAGAATGTTCCTTTGCGCTTTAGGTGTGAATGTGCTATCATTTGTGCTACTGATTTGATTGCCACAGCTACTATCATTAGCATCTTGGATCAAACGTGGAACAAGCTGTACTGTATTTCATGTGTGATGGAATACAGACACTGATTAAAAGGACTTGGAAAGGCGCTGGATTATTCATTTAAAACTGATTGTGGCCTTCTATGTTCGGGTCCTAAAGTTATTTTCAATTTCAGATGGTAAACATTTTTAAACATTGCTTTTTGAAATGAAATATGAATTTAATTTGGGCCTAGGAAATACTTTTCTCTTTTTGAAACTAATTTGCTTTTGTAATCTCAGAATCATCTTCATAGTGGGTTGTGTCAGTCACCAGGAAAACCTTAATGTGGAGAAAGTTAGTGCTTTCTTAAAGCAGACTGGAGTGAAGCTGTCCAATCCATTTCATCTCTGATACCTCTGCTGGACTTTCTTATGTAAGGAAACTTAGTTTGACATATGAAAGAAGAAAAACTCTTTCAGATTGGAGAAATCACTTGTAATGTTGATTTAGAGACTGCCTCTCACTTTCATCTCTAATCCTACCTAATCACTATATAGTAGTGTTTTAAATAATGAATAATAAATAAATAATGAAAACAGTTAATTGTTCTGAGATTTTTTTTTGAAAGACAGACTTGAAAGGTATGAAGTGATATTGCTGATAAACTAAACTTTGTCATTATAGACACAAGAATGTTTTCTGTCCATCTCACTTTGTTTTATTGTATTATTAACTTGTTTAGGGATAGGAATATAGGAGCTATTATTTCATCAATAAAAGGGTAGAAGTATATAAAAGGTCAACCCTAGTAAAGTTCAACTGTGTATTGTTATTTGCATTAATGCCAAAACTGATAAGAGGTTGTGTTGAAACCATAAAATAAGAGAAAATACATAATAAATATTACATATCTCTCAGAAAAACTAAACGTTTTACCGTATTTTTTACTTTGTTGGCTTTACATTATTGGGACTTCTCTTTAAGTCTATACAGGTACGTAGCACTTTTTTTTTTTTTTTTTTTTTAGTACTACCTGAAGTAGCAACAGGTTCTGTTAAAGTTGCCAAATGTCCAAAATATATTTGTAGTTAAATTAGCATGAGGAACTTATTTTAATTATTTAAATGTAAACTTGTGATGTTACTTTCATTGTTTGTTTTTCATAGTTTATTTAGTGACTGTTCTACAGTATGGAAGTTATTCTGTACTATACTGCTCTATTCTGAGTCAGTATTCACTTAAAATCTAGTTTGTTCATTCAGTGACATTTTAAGATTATAAATTATGTGGTTTTTATGAAGGGGTGAATAAAGTATACTGGCTATTTTACTTTTTTAAAATTTGTACCTAATTTGAATTGAGATCCATATAGGTGAAACATCATTAATGAGGAGGATTTTTAATTTCTAATTAAATTTGTTACAAAGCAGTCACTGTCCATCATTTCTAGAATCAAGAATGTATTCTCTTTAACAAAGTGTATTCTCTTTAACAAAGCCTACTCGATATGTGGTCTGGGAAATGTTTGTTACCTGTCTGTCTGGAAATAAATGTAGAAATTAAGTAAGTGTTGTTTAAAACTTTTGTAAAAATTTGACACAGTAATAAAAATTGTGAATTTGTATTTTGTGTTTTTCAAATTTCACTTCTTTGCATTATATAAAGGCATTTATTTGACAAATTGGAAATTAAAACAAAAATGCCCTTTACAGAGTGTTTGACAAACACTACTTTAGAAGACATGAGGAGAGTTATCTATGTACCCAGCATCAATTACCTTAAATACTCTACATTAAAATGTAAAACATATCCCAAAAGAACTTATATAACTAACCTACTTGTGTAAATAACCATATAATTTTTAAAGGAAACTGAAGTAAAAATGAAAGCTAACTTTTATTGCATCTGAAGTAGCAGAACTTTTATTCATATGCCTACATATCATTTATTAAGTGATTCCAAGTGCCAGGTATGAGTGTGCTTTCTCTCAGTGCTATAAAAGCACATTGGAGTTGGTTCCATATTATCCTTATCTCATCTTTAAAATGGGGGGAGGGGGTGTTAAATGTGTAAATTTTGTGTGTAAGGATAGGAGATGGTGTTTTCTAATTCATATTCCAGATTTTTAGGACTTTATTTTTTTAATAGTAGAAGGAAAAAGAGAATATGTTATGCTTTATTAGATTTTATTATTTTTATGTGTCTCATCCTCTAAAATGAAGAGCTAGTTAAAGGTAGAAGAAGAAAGCTCAAGTATTTGCAGATCTTCAGTGGAAAATGGGCATAGAAGATTAAGATGAGTCTTCATCACACATGTTGATTTTGACCTATCAATTATTGATAATGCAGTTTTAGGGATAATACATTCAAGCTATATTTGATACTGTTTGTTAAGTGGAATCCTTCCCAAAAAGGAAATGAGAAGTGATTTTTCTTTTTTAAAAATTTTATTTATTTATTTGAGAGAGAGCAGGGAGAGGGACAGAGAGAGAGGAAGAGAGAGAATCTCAAGCAGACTCTGCCCCAAGCTCAGAGCCCAAGGTGTGACTCAACCTCAGAACCCTGAGATCACAACCTGAACTGAAATCAAGAGCAAGAGTCAAACACTGAACCAACTGAGCCACCCAGGTGCCCTGAGAAGCGATTTTTCAATAACATCCCTACTCTTCATGTGGACATAGATACTCAACTCTGAAGAAGCATGTATATCATATTGGCATCAAGTAAAGTAATACTTAAGATAATTTTCCTTTTCCCTGCCTCTTCAATAACCTATTTTCTTTTTATCTTTGCAAATGAAGGAAGGAAAGAAGAGAGGGAGTCGGGTGGGAAGAGAAGGATGGAGGGTAACTTTCCTCCAACATTCCTCAGTGAAATAAGCCTTTGGATCTTCATCAGTAGATGGGTAAACTCGGTTGGTTTTCTAAGTGCTTTCCTCCTCTAAAATTGTTATTCATTTAGTTAATATTTAGTTGGATTTATATTTTGTCTTTGGTTAATTCTACCACTGATCGTTGACGTGTCCACATGCCTAATAGCATTTGGGCAGTGTTTAAAGATAATGTATAAAAACTATCAAGGACAGAACTAGAAAAGGTGACTGACTCCTGATTCTCTGCTGCCCTTGAAGGCACTGGATAATGGAGAAACAAGTGCCTGCATGTGTTGGATTTTGTTAGTTGGATCCAGCTCCAGCAAAGAGACAACTGAGGTCACGTCAGCACCTTGGAAGGCTGGGAAGCTGGAACTGGAGCGTCTGAGCCAATCCCTAGACAAACAGGTTTTAACCAGGACAGAGTAAGAGAGCTCTCTGCTTTGGAGACTCTTTGCCCATCACCTAAGGCCATGATTCTGTTCACATCTTTTCCTTCTATCTGTTCATTTTTGTATAGAATAGTTTGCTTATAAAGATTTATTTCTCAAGGGCTCAGGGTGGCTCAGTCAGTTAAGTGCCTGCCTTCGGCTCAGGTCATGATCTCAGGGTCCTGGGACTGAGTCCTGCATGGGGCTCTCTGCTCACCAGGGAGTCTGCTTCTCCCTCTCCTTCTGTGCTTTCTCTCTTTCTCTCTTTCAAATAAATAATATCTATAAAACAAAAGATTTATTTCTCTGTCTATAGCAAAAAGTATTCACTAATCTTTATGTTAGACTTTGAGTATTTTTTTTTAAAAAATCTTCAGAGAAGAAAAGCAAAAGAAATATTAGTTCTATAACTAAGATAGCATAACGGAAAGGCCATTCATGGCAACAGTAAGGGTGACCTTTTGTTGACTATAAGCATTTTACGTATGGTTAAATGCAGATTAAATGTGGTGCTGGTCTTAATAAAGTATTTAAATATTTTCAGGTTATGTAATATCAGATGCTCAAACCTCTTTTGACTATAGAATGAGATTTTTCTTAAAATTCCTATAAATGGAGGCTTGGATTTTAGTCTCAGCTTCTTTACTAACTTCCTTTATAAATTTTTGCAAGTCACTTTACTCCTCTGTAACTCATTTCCTCTTAGGTAATATGTAGTTCAGGCGTTCTCAATTCTGGTGCACATTAGAATCATCTGGGGATGTATAAAAAATACTGATTCTTGGGCCCATTCCAGACCAATTTAATCGAAATCTTCAGGGGTGGGCTCAGGCATCGAAGATTGATCAATTTCCCTAAATAAATTGATGCACAGTGAAAGTCTATAACCATTGATATAGAATGATATAGCTGACCTAATGTCTGGGATATTTTGAGGTTAATTAATACATATTAACTAATTTAATCACCCTTGCAAAAAGTATTCTTTAGCAAAGTGTCTTTTCTTTTTTAATATTGAGTTGGAAAAGGATCCTTTCATATGATCCTGTAGCAGATTGTGTTCAACTGTTAATGGAGTGTAAAAATGTTTGGTGATAGATATTTAAGTATGTAATCATATCCTATTTTTATCACACATATAATTACAAAAAAATAAATTTATTTGTCAACAAGTATATACTGATAGAAGGGTTGGAGAGAGGGGAGTGAAAAGTAAGGGAATAATGTTTACTGAACACCTCTGCGGGCTATTTTAGGTTCTATAATACAATAACCCCTAATATAGGAATCATTCTTCCCCCATCCATGAATAAATTGGGACTTAACTAATTTTTAATTAAAATTATTGTATTTTGTTAAGTCGTGTAATCTCATGGATATAATTGATTTCAAAAGTCATCCAAGTAACTTATATACTGGAATAAAGGCTAAAGGTGGAGACTTCTGGACAATTAAGAAATACTAAATCAGGAATGAACCTTGGGATTTAAATTATTGTCAGCAAAAGTAAATATAGTTAAAAAAAAAGGACAGAGAAAGAGAATTGGTATTACATTTTATTTTACAGGTTACAAAGCATAACTGCTTAACTGTGCAGAATTTTATTTTTATTTTCTCTATTTGGTAATTATAGCAGAGATGGAATTTTACTTTGATTATTTAGATATTTATGAATAAAATGTTTTGAAATATTATGTTATTATACATAAGTCTGGTTATTTCCAATTATTGCATAGTTTTAGAACCATAATAGTTCACTTTAACATCTAGAATGATTCCACAGTTGTATTAATTACCACAGTAAACCATGTTATTATATAAATTATACCATTGACCTTGATTTTACTACCTATTCAGTGCATTATCTCCTAAAGTATAAAGATAGCAATAGCTTAGCTTTTCAGTGACTGATATTAAATTGGCACTTTCTGAAATTTTTATCACATGAGTTAACAGCTTACACACAAATTCATCTTAAAATGTTTTAAAAATAAGAAAAAGAAGGAAGTGTCCATCCCTATTTGCAAACATGAAATACACATTATAACAAGAAACATATTTCACCCATGATCTTAAAAAAGATTAAAACTACTGAGATTATTTTACATTGCTAACATTGTATTGGTTTGATTGATAACACTATTGGTAACATTGGTATTCTCACCTAGTACTCATACTCATAGAAATATAAATTAGTGTCCCATTTTGGAAGGAAATTTTGTAGTATTTATCAGGACCCTATTATATCCATACCAGTTTTTGACCTCCTAATGCTAGCTCCTCTTTTAACACTTTAATCTTAAGAAAGCAATCATAAATACAGACAGAACTTTATGTATAAATATGGTCACTAAGGTTTATAATTGGAGATTATTTTTGGAAATAATGCTTAAGTAATTTAAGGTTATTCTTTAGATGAAATATTATTTAACATTAGAAAATTATGTTGATGAAGAGTTTCTTAATGAAATGGGAAATGCTTACACCAATTTAGAGGAGTAAATAGTTTATAATATACATCCTATATGTCTATGATTTGTTTATTAATATACATAGAGTGTCAACTCTCCTTGAAAAGCTATGACAGGGTGAGACATACTAAAATGTTAAAAGTAGGGGTAGATTTGCGGGTGTTGATATATCTCTATGTATACTGATTTTATATACTGAGGGTTTGTTGCTTTGCTAATCAGAAAGAAAAAATACCAAACAAATTTGACATATAATTATCAGCAGCTTTATTTTGAAGGCCAGGCTTGAGTTGCTACTCTTAGATATTTTTAGGTGTTCTTAGACATTTTTAGAGTCGATCTTTTAGCTTAATATTGTTTGTGAAATTTGTATCAAGTTTAGAGTATGATGTTTTCTTGATCAGACAAGTTATCCTCAGAGAATGGGGTGTTGTTTTTAGAGATTTCAGCTATAGTTTCTTTTTTAGTTCCTCTCAAGTTTTTCTGGGCTTATTTTCCACATTACCTTCTCAAAGTCATGATGTTTAGTAGTCATTGTAACCTAGGCATGGGTTCCATATAAATATCAACTGATATTAAGGAAATTATATATGGAATTCTTCTACTTCAGGTCATATTTATATGTTATTTTAAGTAATTCTGTTTTTAGTAAATAGAAACAATATCCTTAGATGAGCTAAAAATCTTAACTTAGGAATTTTTCCTGAGTTTTCCTTCTGTTGAAATACATGCAAAAACTTATTTTTCTTTAGATTTAGTGGAATAGCAAAGTGTACAACTTAGCATAAATTGAAATGTCCACTTTTTCTTCAGCCTTTCATTAATAGACATGTCATAACAAACTTAAGTGAAACTTAAGTAAAACTAAATAAAAAGGCAATCTCAAAGTTGTATTAATTTTCTTAAAAATATATTTTTTAAAGATTTTATTTATTTATTTGACAGAGAGAAAGAGATCACAAGTAGGCAGAGAGGCAGGCAGAAGGAGAGGGGGAAGCAGGCTCCCTGATGAGCAGAGAGCCTGATGCAGGACTGGATCCCAGGACCCTGAGATCATGACCTGAGGCAAAGGCAGAGACTTAGCCCACTGAGCCACCCAGGCGTCCCTTAAGGATATTTTTAGAGTTAATCTTTGAAATGTTTATTATATACCACTGAACAATTAAAGGGGTCATTGTATAATTAAAATAAGTAATATAAGCATGGTTTTAGATTTTTGACTCTTCAGTATTTAAACTATTTTTATGATCTAGGTAAGCCTTTATTGTGTACCTCTTCAGTGAAGATTACATTTTTGTATTTTATCAGCTTGTAATATTTGACTTTTCTCTTATAAGATCATTTTATTCATCAATCACTCATGCATTTCTCATTCATTCATATATTTCATTCATGTAACAAACATTTATAGAGTATTTACTATGTGTGGAACATGCTTTTCCTAGGTCACAGATCTTCCTATCAGAATATTTCAGTTAAATTTGTCAGCTGACTAACTTGGATATGGTTATTTTTGCAGTCTTAGAATATGTTTTTTAATTCAGTGATTCTCATTTAATTATTCAAGCGTCAGTATGTTAGCATGGTAGGGTCTGGTGAGGACTCTTTCCAGCTTGTACATATCTTCTCACTGTATTCTCACAAGGCAGAGAAAGGAGGAGGAGGTAGGTGGGAGGTAGAGGGAGAGGGGAAGCTCTCTGGTATCTCTTAAAAGATTACTAATCTCATTATGAAGACTCTATCCTCATGACCTCATCATAACCTAATGATTTCCCAAAAAGGGCCCATCTCCAAATACCATCACACTGTGGGTCAAGGCTTCAACACACAAATTTTTGCAGGGATCCAGTTCAGTCCATAGCAATCAGTACTTTTTTTTTTTTTCTTTTTTTTTAGATTTAAAAAAAAAATATTTTAGAGAGATTGAGAATGAGGGCACAAGGGAGGGGCATGGAGAGGGAGAGAGAATCTGAAGCAGATTCCACCTCCCCCTACCCAGCATAGAGCCTGACTCAGGGCTTGATCGCACAACCCACCATGAGATGACTTGAACCAAAACCAAGTTAGACACTTAACTGTCTGAGACACCCAGGTGTCCCCACAATCAGTATATTTTTAAAAATTACCCAAATGATTTTAGGGTGCATCCTGGATTGAGGGTCACTGTTTTTGTTGTTGTTGTTAAGATTTTATTTATATGAGAGAGAGAGAGAGTGCCAGCAGGAGGAGGAGCAGAGGGAGAGGGACAAGTAGACTCCCTGCTGAATGTGGAGCCTGATGTAGGGTTCTATCCCAGGACCCTGAGATCATGGCCTGTGCCAAAATCAAGAATCCGACAGTTAACTGGCTGAGCCACCCAGGTGTCCTGAGGGTCACTGTTTTAAATGAATCTTAGGTTTTTTGAATGATTTGCTCACTTTGCAATATTACATAACATCCTAATTTTTTTTTTTTTTTTAAAGATTTTATTTATTTGACAGAGAGAAATACAGCGAGAGAGGGAACACAAGCAGAGGGAGTGGTAGCGGGAGAAGCAGGCTTCCTGCAGAGCAGAGAGCCTGATGCGGGGCTCGATCCCAAGACCCTGGGATCATGACCTGAGCCGAAGGCAGACGCTTAACGACTGAGCCACCCAGGCGCCCCAACATCCTAATTTTTAATTTAATGATATATTTTGGTCAATTTTAATTTACTTTATTGTAAAATCTCTATCAAATATTTATTATAATGTTCACTTAAAGAGCTTATCTGCAGTTATCACATTTATACTGATTTTTCTTTGGTTTTTCTCAAAGTCTGCAACTTTGCGTTCTGAATTTAAGATTTATATTTCTAGTTGCCTTTAGGATGTTTAGAAATAACTATAAACAACATTTTGAGCTCAACAGATTAAAAACTCAGAATTCTTCTATGCCATTTCTCTCAAATTTATTTTCTTTACAAAATATCTTATCCCTGTCATGAATATAATCCTTTACTCTTTAGGGTTCTTCAGGCTTGAAATCTTGAACTTACCGATTACTTAATGTTCTTTGTTTCTGATACTTGGTCTTCTAGTTTCTTATTTTCTTTTTTCTTTAAGATTTCTCTTGGTTTGATCCTATCCTCTCTTATCCTACTGTTCCTTGTCTCATCTAGGTTTTCTTTACTTGGGGCTGATAATACACCTAGCACTTACAGGTACATTATACTGGTTGCTAAAATATTAAAATGCTTCTGTACCGGTTTGAGAAATAATGCCTTTTCTCCAGTTCCCTTGAGTCACCTCCCCCCCTTCTGGCCTCTGCAAATCCTGAGTATCCCCCTGGGCCCCTACAGCTATCTATGGTAGTCCCTCTGTCCTGCTGTTGCTTATGGAAACTGTGGTCTCTTTGCAGTTGCTCGTTTATGTAAGTGATATGTAGAGTATTACCTCCATCTTTACTTTGAGCTTCATAATTATTATGGTGGATTAGTAGCCTCTTACTGTCCCTTTATCTCTGGCTACTTTTCTTTCTAAAAAATTCGTCATATACAAATGACTTTCCCTAATTTCTTTACTTTTCTGATCAAGAGATGGAACTCAGTTCAGACCCTTGATCAACTGACCTTACCATTTCTGCCTAAGCTATTGTTATTCCATGCCTCTTTCAGTGAGTCAGATTGATCTTCTAACATAAGATGTTCTCATTTCCGTTTTTATGTTTGCCTTTGCTCACTTTTCACACCTCTGAAATTCTCTGTCTTGTGCCATTCCAAGTGAAAGATTTCTCTTAAGTTCTATGTCACTTCTATCTTAGGTAATTCCTCCTTGAACTGACTTCCCAGATTATAATGACCTTTTCTCCTTAGAATCCATATAGCAGACTATATCTTATAAAGTATTAGTTTCAAAATTAGAAAATTAGAGTTTCTGTAGTTGATGTTACTTTCTAATTCAGGAATTCCTTCTGCAAAACCTTTGATGTACACTAAAGATTTTTTCCAAGCCTTGAACATTGGTGGTTCTGTTGTTGGGCACTTCTAGTTATTATTCAGTTTTGAAATATTTCCTGATGTTTTATGTGCCAGGCACTGAACTTGCCTGCTAGTAATGAACGAAACAGACATGGCTCTGTCCTTCTAGAGCTTATGGTCCAATCTCGGAGAAGACATTAAAAATTAAGCATATACAGAAATGTATAATAATATGATTTATGATAGGTGCTGCAAAGTAAAATAACAGGGGGACAATAAAAAAGAGCATTAGGACCTTAGTTTACATTGAATATTTAGAACAGGTGAAATTTAAGCTGAAGATTCAGTGAGAAGGAGATGTACACAGAGATGTACACACACTCTCATACCCCACAGAACTCAATGGGGTATGAGAGATTACTGTATATATTGTGTGCAACAAACCTAAGGTAGGCAAGGATTGTTTTTGTTCATCAAAGAAGTAAAAGAAGACAAGTGGGCCTGGTATTTCCGAGCAAGATGAAGGTTGGGACTGGTGGCTGGGAGGTAGGAAGGAAGCCTTTTGACATACTTTCTTATAGATCGTAGAAGTTTGTATTTTTATCCTAATGCAAATGAGTAGCTCCTGAAAGATTTTGAACACTGATTTGGCAGGATTTGATTTATGGGTTTTTTTGGGGGGGGGGGAAGAGGAGATTTTTAAATTTAGAAAGGCTGATTTTCTGTATTACTTAAATGACTTTCTTAGTTATGGAAATATAGAGCAAGTACACAGCCATTGTCTTAGAGTAGAACATTTTCTGACTTCATTAGTGTAAGACTGCTACCTCCAGGGAATGCAGGTATGTTCTGCTCTGTAAAGCTGGTTTCTGGGGAGGAGGAGGAGGTCAATTTACATAAGATGCTCAGGGCCTTCTGGGAGAGAAAGAACTAATACCTACTCTCTGATGGGATGGAGCTCTGTGGCCCTGCCCCCAGAAAACCTGGTCTCAAGAAAAGGCAATAAGACTTCTGAAATAAAAATACCTTGAGGAAAAATTTACTTGAGGACACAAAAGTGGAACCCAGGCTGGGGACCAACTCTCAAAAGAGCTTTTGTGCTCCTGGGGCTGATGCTGGAAAGTAGTGTAGATGTCCTGAGGGTAGTTTGTACATTGAAGAAGAGCAGTTCATAATGATAAATGTAAACCATTGTGGCTTGAATGGGGAGCCAGTATTGGACCAGCACTGATGGGTGATTTTGACCAGTAGCATTGGAGGGAGCAAAATAATCAGTACTTTCTACTCTTCTTTGAAGTATGGTATACAGACTGCACTTCTAGGGCAAGTGAGAATCCTAATCAGTGATATTTAAAGTAAACATTTAATATAGCCATAATTGTACCTTGAAATGATAGAGCAGGCTACCATGTTTATAGTTTACAAAAGGTGGCTTAACTTATTTTTTTGAGCATGGATTAGAAAATTGCAGGAGAAGAAATGGGGAAATTAGTGGACATGAGGAAACCAGTAATAGTTAAGTAAAAATATCATAATAGAATTAGAGTGATAGTAGCAGAGAGAAGTGAAGTATTATTTCTTTTATGAAGATCCAGATCTTCCCTGCAAGAACTTTGTTGATCCTACATCTTCCATATATCTAGCCTTCAACTTTCATATCTATCTTTCTGTTCTTTTTCTCCTATTTAAACATCTCTAATTCCTTCATTGTTTCCTCAGTCTGGAATCCAGACTTAGCCATTCAGAAGATCAGGTATCCTTATCAGCTTGTGTCATCCACAGGTTTGATAAATATGCCTTGCATGTTTTTTCATTCCTGTTAAAGTAGCCCTATGGCATAGGACTTGAGACTTCTCTTCAAGTTAACATCTTTCCTTAATCACCTCTTTTTGGGTGTGGTTGTTCAACCTATTATGAATGTACCTAACTCATATTATTTTCTGCATGTTTCTCTATTTTGACCTCAAGAATATCATAAAAGGTTTCTTCAGAAGTGTACTCTAGTTCAGGATAGACAAAGTTCACATTTTCTTTATCTACCAGCCTAAAAATTGAATCAACCATAAAAATACTAATTTTAGTGAACCCACATTGAAACCCTTTTTAAAGTTGTTACATAAATATTTGCCTACTAATTTTAATGGGTTCATTGCAAGTTTATTTATCTGAGATTTGCAGAATTCACATCCTTTGCTTTTAAAAATTATAAAAATAGACCATCTCTGGTGTTTGGTACCTTTGCTTGTCTCTTAAGTATTTCAAAAAGTTCTTATAGTAGTTTCTTCATCACTTGTGCATTTCCTTTGAAGTTCATGGACTGTATCTCATCTGAGCTTGTATTAATTTTATGGGGCTGCTGTATTAAAGTACCAGAAACTGGGTGGCTTAATCTATATAAATTTATTGTTTCAGAGTTCTGGAGTTCTAGTCAGAGTTCTAGACATCCAAGATTGAGGCATCAGCAGTGTTGGCTCCTTCTGCGAGATAGGAGGGAGAATCTGTTCCAGGCCTCTCTTTGAGGTGTTGATAGTTTGGCATTACCCTAATCTTGGCCTTCGTGTTCACATGGGTTTCTTCCTTTGTGCATTTCTATGTCCAAATTGCCTTTTTTTAATAAAATTACCAGTCATACCTCATCTTAATTACACATCCAAAATTTTTTTTAAAAATAGTTCATTTTTTTTTAAATATTTCAATTTTTAAATTGGTTTATTTCTTGATAAAAATGAAGTATGATATAAAATCATTTTATTGTATTATATAATTCTATCTATGTGTGGCCAGAGCATTAAATAAAAGTATAAGTGTCAAAGTAAATGAATCTAGAGCTGATAACACAAAAGATCATGTTTGTTTAGCTTCTTTTAGAAAGAAAAAAATTACAAGAAATAAAATAAGAGAAAAAAATTGGGCTCCACCTATAGGAAGAACATAGATGCCTGTCAGTGAACCTGAATGTTACAGATCTCACCAGCCTGTGACTTTTCATATAAAGACATATACTTCAGTGATCAGATTAAGGTAGTTCAGCCTCCCTAGTAGCAACCCCAATGGCCTGAATCAACAGAAATTAGCCTTCTTCACAGTGTTACAAAGTTACTGCTAGGACCCACTATCACTTCATACATGTCTAAAAACCATTCTCTTAGTTGTCACTACCACACACTGCCTTGCCATTCCTCCCCTGGCTCCTGAATGTTCACATCTATGGCTCAAGAAGTTCTTGACAAAGATCCTTTGTTGTCACTGCCTGTGAGGAGGAAACCAGTTCTCATATCAAGGATGCCAAATGTGGTTTCTGAGATTTTTTAAAATTTTTTATAAGGAGTCTTTTCCCCAACTCTGCCATACCATATCCTCTGGGCTTTAAAACAAACTCTGCTAGCGGCACTTGGGTGCCTCATTCAGTTAAGCCTCTGCCTTCAGCCCAGGACTTGATATCAGGGTCCTGGGATCAACAACCCCCACATGGGTTTCCCTGTTCAGTGGGGAGTCTTCTTCTCCCTTTCCCTCTGTCCCTCCCCCTGCTCATTCCCCCCCCCCAAATAAATGAAATCTTAAAAAAAAACAAAAACAAAACCTCTGCTAGTGCCCAGAATATCAAGAAGTGCCTCTCGATCAGTTTTTAGCTGTAATCTCTTTTCCAGATTTTCATTTCTCATGAAACAAAGCTCCATCATTTTTTTTGGCCTTCATTCCTCTACTATAAACCTTTAATCTCAGACAAGGAGTTCCACAGGGAACAGATACTAGGCTGTACTTTCACCTCTATACTTATCTGTTACCCTTAGTTCAATTTCCTCCCTCTTCTTCCCTTTACAAAATAAAAGTTGTCATGCACATGACTGATTACAAACAGAATTGGGGCTAGAGAGTGGAGATTACTTTTTGGGCCCCAGATCTGGCAGCCAAAATGTTCTGTTACACAAAGTATTAGATTTACCAACTGAAGATGTATCAGGATCATTCTTGAGAATTCTAAAACATTGCTTATTTGGTATATTTGAGGAACAAAAAGACCAGTGTGGTTACAGTGGTGTGAATAAGGAGAATAGTAGGGCCACTCTGGATACTCTGTGGGGTGTAGACAAAGGGAGCTTTAGTGCAAGCCAGCTTGTGAAGGGAGCCTGTGTGAAAGTGATCTATATGAAAGATGGTGGTGGATCCAACTGGAGCGAGAACGGTGGAGTTGGTGAGAAGAGGTCAGATGTATTGTGTAAGTAGAACCTATCCAACTTATTGATGGATTGGAAGTAGCATGTGAGGGAAAAGAGGTGTTAGGAGTTACAGCTACTTTTTGGCCCAAGCAACCCTGTGAATAGTGATGTCATTCACTGATATGGGGAGGCGTGGAGGGAGGAGTGGATTTAGAGATTGGTGTGAAAAATTCTGTTTTGAACAGGTCAAGTTTGATATTCATTTCTATAAGACATGCAGATAGAGATCTTGACGCTTAACCAAAAGGTCTTAACCAAAGGATAGGAGAGCCAGAATGTTCTTGCAGCACAGAGCAATTTTGAAATTACTTACAGTGTAATCACGGTTCAAAGCTGCCAGATATGTGAACATCATGCATGACTTTCTTTACTCCTGACATGTATGGCAGATCTTTTATGTGTGATACACTCTTATTTTTTTCCCTATCTTTATATGTTTTTCTTCTTTACTCTTTACTCTCCAAGATCTTGCTACTTACTAATTATAAGATTTGGCTAAGCTACTTATTTTTAATTGGTGTTCTCAATATAAATGGGGATAATATCACTTATTTCATTGAATTGTTTTGCTAATTATATTAGATAATGTTTATGAAACTCATAGTGCCTAACATACAGTTAATATCTATTAAATATTTTCAGTTTTGGTTGTTATTTTTGGAAAAGGAATATTATTTTTAAAGCTGATTTTAAATATTTTGGAATGAGATAGGGTATAAATGAGCAAATAATAATGGATTGTCATTTTTCTATAGTCTTATATAAAGTGATTTTTTTTCTCATTTAAATGAGTTACATTTTTATAACTTTTAGAATTACAAAACATTAAAATCAGTATTTTGAATTTTATAAGCACATGTGGGGGTTTTTTTGAATTGTAAATATGTGATGTGAGTTAATCTTTGGTGCTTCATAAAGTCTGCCATACCTTTATGCAAATCAAAATTCCCACAGAAATAATGAGTCAAAATTAAGCAACAGGCACTGTTCAAATAATATTTTTTCTCTACTCTACCAAGATTAATCTCACTATACATTGTGTATCAAGACCTTTGATTTGCTCAGATTGTCTGTTGATTTGACTTCCCCTACCCTTTGTTTTAAAACCTGTGATTACTACTTTTAAGTGTACTGGTATTATGAAAGGTGTTTTGTTTTGTTTTGTTTTTTAGAACAGAGTAAATGTATAACAGAGAATTTAATGTTGAGATGCTGAGATGTTGAGATCTCTCCAGAGATCTTTAAGGAGCAAAGGCTAGATCACTTAATAAAACCACAGTCTCTTCTTTGGCAATCATGTTGAACCTGGAAGAAAGCCAGACATGGCCAGTATAAGGTTAGATTCCACTCCATCAGCATAATAGTTAATAATAGTTGACTGACAGGGATGTGAAGGGTGCCCTTTTTTCCTCCCCCTTCTACCCTTGTTCCAAGCTAGCCTCTCTAGGGAATATGCCATTCCATTCTCCATTCCTAAAATTCCTTGATTGAGCACAGCCAGGGGCTGCTGGGCTGGTGTCTGATTGTAAAAGGGGTGGGGGTATCTTCTTGAAAGGGTTGTTAGTCTCTGTGGTTCCTGCTGAGGAAGTCCAGAAATCTCCAGACAATGTAGGGATATAGGAAAAAGGTGAGCTGCCCCCACTATGGCTAGTGTTTATAAGTGGACTTTTGTTACTCACCTGAATTAACTTAATACCATATCAGAATCACTTCTTCTTCCCCACAGCCACAGGGGACATTCTTGTCTACAGAAATTTAGAGCTATTTCAGTCTGATTTTTGTGAATCATACCTCATGTCATATACAATTTTGCATCGTTAAAACTATATTTTCAGGAAGTTTAGTACTGATAAATTAGTAATATTTGCAGCTTACTTCTCTTTCAGCCTGCCTGTCTTACTGTTTTCTTTTCCTTTCTTTCTTCTTTTTGGATGCAGGTATTTGCAGGATAGGAACTATTCAAACAGTTACAACATTCCGGAGATTTTTTCCCTGGATTCTACAGTGTCTACATTTACATTTAAATGTACATTACATTTATTTATATTTAAATAGTAAGAAGTATTGCTGAATATTGAAGAACTTAAGATTCATTAGTATAATGGTTAGGTGAAAATTCAAAAGTATTCCTAAGTCCAAGTAATTCCTCTTTTTTAGTGGGGTGGTGAATCCTATATTAAGCAGTCTTGAGTTCTGTAATTCAGTAAAGTTAGTATTTGGTGTTACCTGTAGTTTGGGTTAGCAATTATTCTTTACCCCACATCTCACCACAACGGAGCCACTTGCTAACTTTTAATCACTACCTTCTCAAGTTTAAGAACTTGGCCAGAGTGATCCCGGAAAGTCTCAACATTTTCCAGTGGGTAAAGTCCATCTCTTTGGGAGATCTTGACACCTGTCATTAACAAGGGTGCAACCTCCTTAAGGATAATTGAGAATAGAGACCTGCCCTTCTGTATACATGGCAAAACATAAAGAGGTTATATATCAGAATAAGGGAATTCGTAAATAGAGTGCATTGTATTGATGGGCAGTGTCGCCTCCTTCATTCTACAGATTATGTTGTGGGTTTCAGATGTTTTTCTCAGGTCAGTTTCCCTATCATTAATGCTGCAACACCTTTGCTGAGTAGATAGCTACTCTCTCATTCTTTTATTACACCACAGTGAAACCAGCACGCTGACTCTTATAGGGTGATGAATAAACTCCAGTTTTACTGGCTTTTGTAAATAAGCTTTAAAAATAGTTTCTGGAATCAAAATACAGTGAATAAAAACCTAAACCAGATTTTTTAAAAAAACAGTCTCATTTAAATGAAATCAATTTAAATATGTTAATATGATGCTAATATGTTATTATACATGCCATTCAATTTGTAGTATGTCCTGATATCACTTATCTTCCTGGTGAATTTGGCTGGTAAGATGAGCTTGTGTCCAGAAGCCTCTCTGTTTGATAACATAATCTGGGAAATACTTAGTTGCTCTTTAGCACCTTTCTTTTTTTTTTTTTTTTAAAGATTTTATTTATTTGACAGAGAGAGGTCACAAGTAGGCAGAGAGGCAGGCAGAGAGAGATGGGGAAGCAGGCTCCCTGATGAGCAGAGAGCCCGATGCGGGGCTCGATCCCAGGACCCTGAGATCATGACCCGAGTCTAAGGCAGAGGCTCTAATCCACTGAGCCACCCAGGTGCCCCTCTTTAGCACCTTTCAATGAAAGAAAGATCTTGTCTTATTTTATGGTAACTGAAAATTTCTTTTACACTTGTTTCCAGGTGTTTTTATAACAAATTAGAAAAGTAACTTGGGAAAGGATTCAATTTGTTTCAGTAAAGATTTTCTGAATGTTACTATGTGCCAGCCACTGTGTTAAATTCTTGGAATACAGAGATGAATAAGATTGTTTTCAGGTCACAGTGCACAGTTTAACAGTGAAGAGACAGTGAAGTCATATCACTCCCCTTAGAATTGGGGTTCATTGCTCTGATAGAAAACATTAATTTTGCTAAAATCGGTTAGGAATGGATATCCTTTGAGGAAATAACATTGGGGGTCTAGCTGGGATGAAAATGAGGACAAAAAAGGACATCCAGTGAAAAGGAATATTGCATGAACAAAGAGCATTATATCAGTGCTGTGGGGAAACAGGAAAGTGCTGCAAAGTTTGCAAAATATGACTCCAACAAAGGTTACTGTTATTGCTTTTTTCAGATTAGAGAAGTCATGCTAATTTTTTTTTCATGTAGGAAAGGCTTTTAAGTTATGCACATCCCAACAAGAGCTTGAAACTTTGTAGCAACTTAGAAAATACTTAAAGAAGAGACAGTTGAGGGAATCTGTGTTTTGTTGTTTTTTAAATTACATAGACTGCAGTTATGGAATGAATTAAGTCATAGAAATAAAAAGCAAAGCATAAGAAGTATAGTCAATGATTTTGTAATAGGAATGTAATGGGACAGATGGTAGCTGTACTGATGGTAAACATAGCATAATGTATAAACTTGTCAAATCATTATGTTGTATACCTGAAACTAGTGTAACATTGTGTGTCAACTATGCTCAAATTAATACATTTTAAAAAATTAAAAACAAATGATATAGGCTGCAGAGGTTTTCAAATGAATAACAAAGAGAATTTCCTGAGATTGAAATCCCTTAATATTTGATGGGAAGATGAATTATGTCCTTTGTACATTCATTCATTCATTCATTCGTTTATATGTATGACGATATTAATGGGCTACCTATTGCATATCTAGTACTATCTATGGTATTGGGTAGACATCAGATGACTAAGGTAGATATGATACCTGCCACCACAGAACATTAAAGTTAGGGGAAAGCCATGATTTTTCTCTTCTCGAGTATATTCTTGTTTTAAAGTGACATAGGTGATTTTTTATTCATATATTTTATCATTATATGATTATTTCAAAAATATTTCTGTATAATTTATAGTATCTACAAGTAATCTACAAGATTTCAGATACTCATTTCTTTGTCCCAAGCTATAATAAAAAGTATTACCAAGCACTTTTCTAATACTGATTGTAGGAATTAAACTAATATTGTGTGCATAAACTGTAGTTTAGGAGAATTCTTGGGAGAGGAGCAAGGAATGGAACCAACATTTATTGAGTGCCACTGTGTACTAGGCCTTATATGAGATGATTTCATGTATTTTATACCATTTAATCTTTAAAGTATCTCTGGGAAGTAGCTGTTGTTATTTTTTTTTTAATCAGGGAAACAGTCTAGGAGAGGGAAACTGAGGCCAACTAACTTGCCCTATGATATACAACTGGTAAGTGACAGCTTTGGAATTTGAAATCAGGATGAGCATGTGCTCACTTTACTATGGCTTAGACAGGGGTACTTGAATAATTGGTAAATGGCAAGTGTTGGTCTGGGTATTTGAGCCAAGGCCTGATTTCTTTCTTTTTTTTTTTTTTTTAAAGATTTTATTTATTTATTTGACAGCGAGAGATCACAAGTAGGCAGAGAGGCAGGCAGAGATAGAGGAGGAAGCAAGCTCCCTGCTGAGCAGAGAGCCTGATGTGGGGCTCGATCCCAGGACCCTGAGGACATGACCTGAGCCTAAGGCAGAGGCTTCAACCCACTGAGCCACCCAGGCGCCCCGGCCTGACTTATTTAAAAATCTGTTCTTTCCGTGAGAGCTTTTGTAGGTTACTTAAACTTCAAACGTTATAAAAGTGAAGTTTTGTCTTTATTTAATTTTAATATTTCTTGCTTTCTATGCTATAGTTTTGTTTTTTATTTAAATTCAGTTAATTAACATAAAATGTTTTGTTGTCTTCAGAGGTAGGGGTCAGTGATCCATCTGTCTTATATAATACTCAGTGCTCATTACATCACATGCCCTCCTTAATGCCCATCACCCAGGTACCCCATCCCCCCACATTTCTCCCCTCTAGCAACCCTCAGTTTGTTTCCTAGATTAAGAGTCTCTTATGGTTTGTCTCCCTCTCTGATTTCATCTTGTTTTATGTTTTCCTCTCTTCCCCTATGATCCTCTTGTTTTTTTTTTTTTCTGATATTCCACATATGAATGAGATCATATGACAGTTGTCTTTCTCTGATTGGCTTGTTTCACTTAGCATCATACCCTCTAGTTCCATCCATGTCCTTGCAAATGGCAAGATTTCAATTTTTTTGTTGGTTGAGTAATATTCCTGTGTGTGTGTGGATGTGTGTGGATGTGTGTGTGTGTGTGTGTGTGTGTGTGTGTGTGTGTGTATACGCCACATCTTCTTTATTTATTCATCTGTCTATGGACATCTAGGCTCTTAACATAGTTTGGCTATTGTGGACATTGTTGCTATAAACATTGGGGTGCAAGTGCCCCTTCAATCACCACATTTGTATCTTTGGGGTAAATACCCAGTAGTGCAATTGCTGGGTCGTAGGGTTCAATGCTGTAGTTTTTGATAGTTTTTTACCTATATGATTCATTTCAACTGAAGGTTTGAAAATTTATTATCTTGTATTAAAGGTATAAAATTACCATGATATAAGCAGACACATTAAAGAAAATAAATATAAAGTGCTTTTTGTGAACTTAAATGAATTGCTAATAACCCTGCAAAGCAAAGCAGAATCTGTCCTTTGAAATTGTTTTTCAAACATATTTCAGCATGAAAAAGGAAAACTTGAACAGTCAAAGCTAGTGAAAAATGTCCCTATGGATTTAATAACTTCAATTTCTGAAAAACTCCTCCAAAATAATTGTCAGTAAAATTTACAAGCCTTTTGGTATTTGTGGAGAGGTGATAGCAGGTATTTCTTATTCACATACTCACCAAATTTTGAAGAAGGATTTTTTAAAGACTTTATTAATTTATTTGACAGAGAGACAGAGAGAACACAAGCAGAGGGATCAGCAGACAGAGGGAGAGGGAGAAGCAGGCTCCCCTTCAAGCAGGGAGCCTGATATGGGACTTGATCTCAGGACCCTGGGATCATGACCTGAGCTGAAGGCAGATGCTCAACTGACTGAGCCATGCAGGCACTTCTGAAGAAGTACGTTTTTAACTCTTGCTTCATAATAATTCAATTCAGGCAGTCTAAATACTCTTTCACATCTTACATACTGAGGACTTTAAGTAATTTGAATGATGTGGGATACTGACTACATATATAAGATCTAAACCCTATAAATCTTGAATTTTAGAATTGACTTGTTCAAAGAATTTGCTCACTGCCACTGTTAACGCTGATTCCATAATGGCCCTTTTCTCCTTTTATCAGTATTTTTTTTATAAATCTCATCACTTATCACATGAATGTAACAACACTGGATAAGCTAGTGAAAAAGTACATTGGTAAATAAACGAAAGCACTTATCTGACACATGTCCTACTTTGTATATTTGTTCATATATTTAGGTAACTGTTTTACTCCCATAATTTGGCTATAAGATTCTTTTTTTAAAAAACGTTTTTTTGAGATTTTATTTTTAAGCCATCTCTGTACCCACTGTGGGGCTCAAACTTAGAATTCCCAAGATCAAGAGTTGTGTGTTTTACTTACTATGGCTGTAAGCTTCTTGAGTTTAAAGATCATTCCTTATTATTTCCTTATATACTAAAGTTAACACAATAATTTTTATATAGCGAGGCACCTGTGTGGCTCAGTGGGTTAAAGCCTCTGCCTTCGGCTCAGGTCATGATCTCAGGGTCCTGGGATCGAGCCTTGCATTGGGCTCTCTGCTCAGTGGGGAGCCCGCTTCCCCCTCTTTCTCTGCCTGCCTCTCTGCCTACTTGTGAGCTCTCTCTTTGTGTCAAATAAATAAATAAAATCTTTAAAAAAAAAGAAATTTAATAAAAAATAATTTTTATATAGTAAGTCTTCCTTATATATTTATTGCTGCTGGAGTTCATGATAAATTGTTTTAATGTATAGTAAACAACATTACTGAGTAGAACAAAACCAGAAAAGTGAATTCCCATTTGACATGTTACCAGAAATCTTAGATTTCTGTCTAATTATTGGTAACTTGTAGTCAACCTCACTACCTTTAACTTGATCATGTGTTTCACTAGTTCCTTACAGACCTTTATTGGGTCTATATTTTAGTTCTAGTTTATTTCTTATTAAAATATATTTAATAATTTGCCTGGCTTTGCAGCCTGACCACTGACCTTAACAATTAGATATCTCTAATGAACTGAGATTCTAGGTCCTAAAGAAGGATAAAATTAGGAGCTGTGTGGTGGCTCACTTAGTTGAGTACAGAGTTACATTAGATGTTAGTCCTGGCTTGACCTTGGTACCTCAGTTCCTCAGGGCCTGAGTTTGTGGTTTGCTTCCAGGGTTTTGAATTTCTTGCCCTTAAGTCCTACTTTCTCTATGACTAGTTTCTGACCACCAAGCATGTATACTCCATGCTTTCATATTCCACTACATTTGTATATGTTATTCCCTCTGCCTGGACATCCTTGCACACAGTTTGCCTGGCAAACCCATGTTTCAAGATGAAATTTAGTCAGGAAGGTTTTGAGAAGACTTTCTCAACCCATTCAAACTATTTTGACATCTCCCTAAGTACACACATCTAAAAATGTACTCATCACACAATATTCTCATTATTTGTTGACTTGTCTCTACTAGACTGAGCTCTTTGTAGTTCAATAAATATTTAAAAGAATGAATGCTTTCTATTGCTTCATTTTGAATCATTGCCAGTCACCTGTCTTTCATCTGCCCTGAGGATATTGTGGGTATTGGAGTTAAGTTGAATGTAATAATGTCATATTCATATATCTGGTCATTTTTCTTTCTGTTCCATCTAATATCTTGATTGCATTGTACCTTTGGGTCATGTTTCAGTTGGTTGATGGCGAGGATAACCACTGGCCAGCTCTGTAGGATCTGAGTTTTCCTGAACTACCTCTTGTGCTCTCCCCTAGCCTGTTATGTCTCCCCTTGAGTTTCAGGGGCAATGGTTCTACTTTATTCATCTTTCTAGCTTCTAGGCTTATGATTCCATCTAACTTAGTAGAAGTTGGACAAATGAATAGAAACTTGGAATTGGCTTTTTATCAGTTTTAGTAGATTTATACTAAAATAAATTCCAGCCTAACACTTAAAAAAAATCTTTGTAAAGGGATGTTTAATGATTTGGGCTAATTTAAGAATAGATGAGGACTTTGCCAAACACTCCATCTCCTTTTAAATTGGCTCTGGAGAGAACTTAGTAAGTGGCCTTTTCCCCCATCATGTATTTTGCAGTTATCAAACCTATTAGACTTACTTAGGATTTTAAGTCATTGATGTGTTTCGTATCATATAGTTTGTTTCACTGCCATCAAACCATTTCTTGCTAGGGCTAACTTATACTAAAAATAAAATCTTTAAAAAAAAAGATTTGTCATTGTTTTGAAAACTAATACTATTCCTTTAAAAATCTTTAATCATGCATGAACAATAAATCTTGTAACACTGAAAAAATAAAATAAACATTTTTGCGGAAAAAAATCTTTAATCAGATCTCTGAAACTTTACTAGATTTAAGAAATTCTTTGAAGTATTTTCCAAACATTCAGTTTTCACTTATTTTACAGAGTCTTAATCATTTGCATTTTACACTTATTTCTTACTGTCATGCATTGTCAAATGTTTTTCTCTTTTTGATCACTTATTTTCTGCCTCAGCCGTTTTCAGATTTCTCAGATATACTTGCTGCATTTTCATAACTGTTGCCACTGAATTGATTGATTCTTCTCTTCCTTTTTTCTCTTTACTTTTAGTATAGAGAATGTGAATATATAGAGAAGTAGATTTTTAATGAACCTTTATGAATCCATCATCCAGCTTTAGTAATTATCAGTTCATAGTTACTGTTTTCTTAGCTATACCCAAGCTACTTTCCCTCACAGATTATTTTAAGGCAGGTCTCCAACTTCTTTAAAGTTAATGTTTATGGGGCACCTGGGTGGTTCAATGGGTTAAGGCCTCTGCCTTCGGCTCAGGTCATGATCTCGGGGTCCTGGGATCGAGCCCCATATCCAGCTCTCTACTTGGGGAGCCTGCTTCCCCCTCTGTCTCTGCCTGCCTCTCTGCCTACTTGTGATCTCTGTCAAATAAATAAGCAAACAAACAAACAAACAAACAAATAAAGTTAATGTTTATGATTTACTGGATGAGCAAAAGACTTTCTTTTCAGCTTATCACATCAGAACTGACCATATCATTCATTCATTCATTCTTCTTTTATATATATATATATATAAAAGTTTTTTTGGCCACAGTTTAAAGTAGTTCAGGCTTGGTGCTTCTTACTTTTCCCCTTAAAAATATTTTTATTCCTTTTGTTCCTTTGACTTTTCTAGTTCTAAGTTATCAGAAATAGAATTGGGGTACATATGGTTTTTAAATTTTAATCCATTTTTTTGCTAGAAATCCCTCATCAGTTTATCAGATTAGGTAATTGCTTTCTTAAAATCTTTTGTCATAGTTCCAAGGAATGGGTAGATGAATTGGTAGAAATGATAGATGAATTTTGATTGGGACAGGTGATAGTAAAGCATATACAGAGTGTTGTTCATTTAGGATATGTTGTGGAAAGGACAAATTGGATGTTAAAATGAAGGACAGAAGGACAGGGGGACTAATTAAGTGAGTACTTTGGAAAAAATGGAAGTAGCTGAAAAAAAATGAGATGACAAACTTTGTTTATTTTATTCAAAAATACAGTTTTTTGTTTTCTTTTTTGTTTTTGTTTGTTTTTTATACGGTTTTACTTGGACTGACAAACATACTCTGCCCGATAGTGGTGGGACAGTATGAGCTTCCTCTCTTAATAATATGCAAGATATCTCTGATGGTGGTTTATGTAAGGAGCCTGTTGCTGATAAATACTCCTTCACCTCACCCTTCAAAATAAGAAAAACTAAAGAAAACAAAAATAATAAATGCCATATTTGTGGTTTTTCCTGGGCTTGTTCTTTTATATCAAACTGCTATTTCACAAGTTAGTATTCACCATGTAAAATGTTGTCCTACATAGAACATATTCGTTTGTTATTTTCATTCATTTTGTTGTTTGCCAGCATTCACTATAGATAAGACGTAATTAATGGTAGTTTAATATAAATTTTTAAAAAAATTTTAACTTTGGAAATTTCTAGTAATTGATTTTCTGTGGTGAAAAGAAGCCAGTATTATTTTACTTTAGCTGTGGAATACTTCAACTTAATATATGGAACATTTGTGCCTTTCAGGAGTACGTTTTAAGAGACACTAATGTAAACAAATGACAATTAATAAACATATTTGTCCTCCATTCTGATATTCATTTGATGTTGGAATTCTTGAAATGGAGAATTAAGTCACTGGGAAGTCATTAAAATAAGCCTTTTTTATATCAGATTTAGTGATTCTCACATATGTAAGATGGAAATTTCAGTCATTTTTAAGCAGCCTGCATAAAGATTTTTCACAGTCCTTTTGGTAAATTTGTGCCAATGTGTAACAATCTTTTATTCTATGATAACCAGAATTTTTTGTGAAATGATTTGTATGTTAGTTATATGCTTCCTGATTTTCTAAGTTTTTTTTGTTTGTTTTCTTTGTTTTTTTAGTGAATGGTAGAGTTTAGATATAGAAGTGGGATATCTCTCAAGCATCTTCTAATTTAAAATAACATATATAAATTTTCCTAAATAATTGAAAATGAATAACCATTTTGTAGTGTCAAATATAAGGAAGTGACGATATGCAATTGATATATCAAATATTTAATTACAATATATCATAACCATAGTTAATACATGCTTTTAGAGTTAAAAAACACTTTATATACATTGTCTTATTTACATTAAATAGAGGACAAAAGACAAGTGGTATGTAAATATAACTACATTGCAAGCCATCTTATGTAATTTTCATATAAACATTATATGCCTGATATACATTATTTGCCTCCAAATAATTCTGTCTTGGAGTTCCAGTAACACAATTGGTTAGTGTCCAATACTTATACAAATACTTCTCTTATTCATATTTTACTTACATCTTGTATTTAGGAATTTTATTATGGTTGTTAATTTATTTTTTAGAAATGACATTATATATTAGGAACCCTTTCCTATGTTAGTGTTTTGGAACAAATGGAATAGCTATAAGTAGGTTTTCCCATATAAGTGAAAAACTATGTGGTAGGTAATTCATGTGACAACTTCATCCTTGCAAAAATTTTAATTTTGTAATGCGGTTTTTTGAGGCTTAATTCATTTTTTTCCTGCCTGTTTACAAAAGTCTAATTTTAGTTTAAATGATTTGATGTATAGAAAAGGGTTGGAAAAAATCTGTTATTTCTTAAAAACTGTTATTTTTTTAAGAACCATAGTTATTAGTGTGTCTATGTGTTTTAATATCTGTATATGAGTTACTGTGATGCCAAATCCACTCTGCTCAATCTATGTGCCATTAACCTAAATTTGATCAAGTCCAGTGTGGCATATTCTTGGTCCTTGCTTGTGATTATTTTATGCCCATGGGTCCTTTGATAATTTTCATCCCAGGTGAAGAAAGATTATAGATCTTCTTTTCATATACTTTAGGTTGCATATCACTACTTAAATTATACAAAGATAGAAGTCACATGAAAATGTTTTGTGTGCATTTTTTTCACCCAAACAAGGATGAGTAATACATATACTTAGTGTATTTAATATAAATTACTTAATGGTTATTATGTCAACATACAATATCAGTTAATTAAGAATTAATGAACTCTTTCCCTTGAGGATAGCTAGTTGTTTATCTATCTATCTATCTATCTATCTATCTATCTATTTATTTTTGAGCGGGGGCTGGGTGTGGGGGCAGAGGGAGAGAGAGAGAACGAGAGAGAGAGAGAATCGTGGGGCTCAATCTTATGACCTGAGCCGAAATCCAGAGTTGGAAGCTTAACTGAGCCCCCCAGGCGCCCCCTAACCAGTTGTGTTTTTAAGGATTTTTATACTACCTCAGAAAAGTAATATTTTTATCAGAATTTTCAAATGAGAGTTGATAAATATGTATTTAGATAACATCCACAGCAAATTGTGTGTCACTTAAAAAATAAGTTAATGCTAATGATATTATAATAACATTTATATTTGAATTTACATATGGCATAATTTATATGTATTTTCTACTGATTGTAACCCAAACATAGTTGACCTTTTTACCTATTTCTTGGTTAATCATAAATATTTCTTCTGATTTCTTTAAATATTTAAATGACCATTTTGCTAATGAATATAAACACATATGGCATGTTCCAATAGACTGTTTCAGTAATACGTGGCACAGCTTTTAGAAAACTTTTCCCAGTGGGATTTACTATTTTATATTTAATGCTAATGAATGGGAATGAAACATACGTTAAAATATTGTGAAGGCTATATGAAGCCAGAAGACACAGTAAGACTTTAACTGAACAAAATTAAGGCAGTATGGACTTAAGCATTCTACTTTAGGTGAGACTAAGTCATGTTAATAGGGTATCAGTATGGTAGATGGCTGAGAATCAGTTAATTTGTATGCCATTTTTGAATTGTTTCCTGGAAAACCACACTCATAATTCAGATCACTAAAAGTTATTTTTAAGAAAACAGCAGCTGTTTCACTATATTTTTGTAATAGAAATAAAGTTTGTACTTGGAGTTCAAAAAAAAGGCAGGGGCACCTGGGTAGCTCAGTTGGTTAAGTGTCTGATTCTTGATTTTGGCTCAGGTCATGACCTCAGCATCCTGAGATCAGCTCTCCATCCGGCTCCATGCTGAGCAGGAGCCTGCCTCTTTCCCTTTCTCTCTGACCCTCCTCACCACTCTCTGTTAATGAAAAAAAAAAAAAAAAAGCCAAGTAAATTAGGCTTATATTTAGGATAATAATTTGTAATAGTTATAATAGTTAATAATTGTAGTAATAATTTTCTATATCACCATATTAATAGTGAGATTTTTGCAGACTATATAAGGGGAGGGCTTTTTTGGTAATTTTAACAAACTCAGAAAATTTAGTATATTAGTATATTACTTTGGTATATTTAGTATATCTATATATATAATTTATATATATAAATATGTAGTATATTTATATATATAATTTAGTATATTACTATATCAAACTTGGTAAATATTGAAGTATAGCACAGAATCTGAATTCCAAGTGAAATTTAAACCATAGCTTTTCTGCATTCCTTAATGCTGTGCCAGTCTTGCATATGCACACACACACACACACGCATGCAAAGCATGAAAGCATAAAAGCATAATTAGTCTAGGATTTAAGAGTTTTGTTTTGCTTTAGTGAATTCTAACTGATGTTCAGTCTGGATTTTAATCTTTGACATGAATATTTATATATAATATTTATATCAGAATAATTTTATTCCTTTGGATTTACCTGTATATTGGGTTACCAGTGAAGGGAAAGTATGAGAAACAAATACTATTATTATGTTCATGTTTTTGGTTTGAGATGCTTCTGTCTCATCAAAGTTCTTTTTTCCTTACTTTTTGCTATTTTGCTTTGTTATTAATTGGTCTGGTGTTTAGATCAATGCTCTGGACATTTGCAACAAAATAATGAAAAATATTTTTATGTTTTTAAGTTTGAGAGGATATAAAATACATACATTGAAGGGACTAGGGAAATATGATTGCAGAAATTGGGTCAAATGGGTATATGTTTCTGAACCCCAAGGATTAATAAGTGAAATTGAAATTTACTTTTTCTTAGCCTCTAGGTTTTGTGTTAGAGACAGTTCTAAACATGTTTTTTAATTTCTTTAATTTACTTTATAAGTTTGTACAGACCTCTCTTTAAGAAGTTAGTGTGGTTGGGGCGCCTGGGTGGCTCAGTCGTTAAGCGTCTGCCTTCGGCTCAGGTCATGATCCCAGGGTCCTGGGATTGAGCCCCGCATCGAGCCCCACATTGAGCCCCGCAACGGGCTCCCTGCTCGTCAGGAGGCCTGCTTCTCCCACTACCATTCCCTCTGCTTGTGTTCCCTCTCTCGCTGTGTTTCTCTGTCTAATAAATAAAATCTTTAAAAAATAAAAAAAAATAAAAAAAAAGAAGTTAGTGTGGTTTTCACTTCCCTGATTTGAGCTTTATATATTTAATATGAAGTTTGCATTTTGGAAAGGTGTAAGCATATGTTGATTTTTCTGCTGCTTTTCTTGTGGTATAAGAGGTATACCCTTCAAGGATAGAACATGCTGTCTGTCAGTTGCCCATCAAATATTGAATAGTTCTTTGTCATAACTCTAAATGTTTTTATGATAATGGGAAAATATTTGTGTAATATTTCCCTGGAAATATTTTCTGTTCAACTTTTACAGGGTTATTCTGATAAATATGGAGTTAGTTAATTTCCATTTACTCATTGGGAAACTTACTATATAATGTTTATCTTTATTTTCACTCACTGAAGTCCATTATTAACCAGCAGTAGGATCTAGGTATCTTCTAGTTGTTTTTTTTTTTTTTAAGATTTTATTTATTTATTTGAGAGAGAGAGAGAGAGAGCATGAGAGGGGAGGAGGTCAGGGGGAGAAGCAGACTCCCTGTTGAGTAGGGAACCTGATCCCGGTACTCCAGGATCATGACCTGAGCCGAAGGCAGTTGCTTAACCAACTGAGCCACCCAGGTGCCCCGGTATCTTCTAGTTTTGTGGTTGATTATTGTATATCATTTCCTAGAACCATATTAACTACACTCATTTTCTTTAGTAATCTTTATTTGTGATGTTTCTGATCAGAAATGATAAAATAGTCTTTATTTCACTCTTCCCCCTAAATCATGAAGTGTATGGGCTTATGATATATTGCTTAAGTAGATTTTTAAGGTTTTTAAGGAAAATATTTATATCCATTCCTTTAAAACTTCTGCTTCCTTGTAGCCAGGACAATTCTGTACTTGTACTACGTGGTAGTGTTCTAATATTTCTTAAATATCTGCATTATTAAATGAATTAATAAGTTAAAAATTGGACATTGAGAGTATAGAACAACATTAAGCAGCATAAATTTAAAGAATGGAGCATAAATTCAGGGTCCAGGTGGATAAGTTTCATTGCCTAGACTTAATCAGGTTCATGTTTTATTTGAGTTCTCATTTCATCTTCTAGGCTATCCTTAATTTTTATTGGATTGTCATGTTTAACACTTTTCAGCAAAAGCTTAAAATAAAGGACTAGACAGTCTAATGTGCGTAATATACTAGGCTTGATATTTCAGCCTGCAAATAAGAATAAAAAGATAAATAAATATGACCTCTTAGAAGACTTACTTTCAAGAGTGTTGAGATTCACTAAAGCCTATAGGAGTTCATAATTATAGTTAAGATATATAGACGGGTATCTTTGCCTTCTTTATTTTATAATGCACCGCTCACTGGCACATTCTACAACACTATGTGTTCAATACCCAATGAATGATAATGATAATAATACCTGCAGCTGGGCTAGAAGTAAGTTCTTGACTATCTACTGCATTATTACTTGCCATTATATTTTATCTTACCTACATATTTTTGGCTTATTTTACTCAATATTCTTGCTGGAGACAGCTTAAAAGAAGCAGCTGAATAGTGATATTTAAAGAGATCACCAGTGGAAAAAAAAAAAAAGGAAAGGAATCTGAAAACTAATCTTTTTTGACCAATTAGTGACAGAAATTTCTGGGTTATTTCTTTTTTCTTATTATTCATAGTTAGCTGATTTGGTTAGGAAAAGAAAAGAGATTTTAATTTTACACTTGTCATGCAGTGCAAGCATTCACTGTTCCAAAATGGAACTGACAAGTGAATTTCATTAAGACTGATAATATGGCAGCATAGTGAAAGCTTGCAACTATTATCAGCACATAGAAATTTTAACCAAGCTATTATTTTTTGACCAAATGTTCTATTACTTGTCAGAGCAATCTTGTATCTAATGATGGTGAATATAATGGGTTGAAGAGGTTGCATTCTAGATTTTCATTCAAATTTTGTGTGTGTATATGTTTTATTTTTTTCAGGGTTCACTCACATTGTGAAGCTACTTTCATGGTAAAAAAAACCCAGCAATTAGCTACTTTTATTTATATTTGTAATGGAAACAATCTAGGAATTATTAGTGAAAATGCCATTGATACTTTCTAGTATATTTTAAACAGTAAATATTTTGCTTTGTTAGTTATTTACATACTAAAAATAAAAATTCAGATTAATAAAACATTAATGAAGTTATTTCTGATAAAGAGTTAAATGGTAGGGCTACAGGTCCTTAGTTGTAGGAATTTTAGTGAATTCTCTAAGCCTTTCTTGTTCTACATTCTTTGCCTTTATACTACCTCCTCCTTTCACACAAATAGACTCTTGCAAGTTGTCATCTCCCTTTGTCTCTACCAGATATGAGCAGAATATGAAAGTAAAGACTATATCTGATTTGATTATCACTATATCTTTATTGCTTAGTAGAGTGTATGATGCAATAGTTGTACCCCAGACATTTTGTGGAGGGAATGAACACTCACACTTTTGCCTCCTTAAAGTAAGGCATTAAAGACCCATTTATTGTATTCAGTTCCTTTTCTCTGCTAGTTCTTTGCACTTTTTTATTTATTATGTTGCTTTTCATTCATTTGCATGCTACTGAGTGAATGACTATAAATTTTGCTTAATATTATATATCTGTATTCTGTATTACTCTGAGGTTACCAAAAATTCTTGTTTGTGTAGTACCTAGTAAAATATGAATGCCTTAAGATTACACCATCAGTAGAAAATGAACTTTAAATTACCGTATTTGTAGAAGTTAGATTTTTCCCATTTTATTCCCTTTGTAGTCAATACATCATGAGGGTATTTGGCTAGTTCAGAGTCATGGTATTATTCAGCATTATCATGTGGTCCAGATCTTCAGCTTCCTTTTGTATAAAACAAAACTAATACCTACCAGAAAAGTTTGGGAATCAAATGGCTAATGTTGAAGGACATGCAACAAAATAGAACTTCACTTAATGTCAGTACTTCTCCCCATCTTTCAACTACTCTTCCATTGCTAGCCATTTGAAATTGGCCCACATCATGAAATAAATTCCCATGGCCGCATTGGCACTGGATTTTACCTTTAAGATCCTAGATTCTGAGAGACCTGGATACTATCATTGGTTTTCCTATCTTTTTTGTTTTTCCTCCTCTCAAATTTTCTATATTTTGCTCCTGAGACATGTGTTACCCTGGCACTCTTGTCAGAGAACTTCCTGCATTATTGGGATCATGTCCATCTCCAGCCAGCCTGTAACCTATGCTCGTCTTGTTCACCCCTGTACCTCCAACACTTAGCAGTGTAGCCAGTGTATAGATTGCACCCTATACATGGGTACTGGATGAATGAATGGACTTGCTTATTTATCTACTTTTATGGGAAAGTGATGATATGAAAGCAGTATTAGAAAGCCAGCAAATTCTCTGATCTTAGAGTACAACCCAGTGCCTTCCCAAGCACGCAGTAAATATTTGATGGAAGCATTAACAAGAATTTTAATACCTGAAGAGAGAAGCTAAGTTTTCTGTTGGTAAAAGTTATTTATCAGGATCCTGTGCCTTGATTTGTTTTTCCTCTGTATGCTCGAAGATATGCCATTTAAACCTTACTTGATCTTTGCATGGCTCTTTCTTAAATAATATACCTTCCTTTGCCAAAATCAAGCATAGTTAAAGCTATAAGTCATATGCTTTCTATATTATCTGAAAAACTATATCGAGATTTTATTATATTCCCATAAATCTTATAACTCTGTAATTCTGGTGTCAGCTGGGAATGTAAAGCTTCGTTAGTTTAATGAAGTTAATCCAAAGTTTGGAGAGATTTTTTTTCTGAGTATAAAAATTGAACCATTTTTTGAAAATAAACTTAATCCTAAAATGCATGAAAATAGTACAGTGTACTGGGTATATATATATTTTTAAATACTATTGTACAATTGGGGAAAGTTATCTTGCCATTAGGTAAATTAGTTATGTGATAGGTTTAAACTGTTTAGAAATAGCACCGTGAGGAAGAAAGTAAAATTAATTCAAAAGATAGTGTCAGATAAAAAAAAATTATATAGCTTGCTCTTGCCAGGCACATATTGTTAACTTCGTTAAAATGGCAGCTTTTGTGGTTTGTTTTAGTTTCAGCTTGTCCCAGAAGGTGTTGCTACACTGTGAAGGTGTTAGGCACTATAGTAATGGAAAAGGAGATAAAATGGAAGACATAAAATGTCTTATCAGTTGGGCCTTCCTGGAGAAACCTAGCTTACATTTCTGAGTGGTCAGCTTGACATTTTAAAGCAAGGAGAAGTTGTGTCATTATTTCTAGAATACTATAGTGGTTAGAGGAAAAAGATTTAAAGTTCATTGCAGTAATTGCTGACAGCTCCCACGGAATGAAGTGCTTTTTGTAAGCCTGTGCTGCTTTGAAAAAAGGCAGCATCCTAGGGATGTGGAAGAGGACAGTGAGCTTTGAGATGATGAATGTGACAGAAATGTAGATTTGGGTATTCTGGTACCCCTGAAATAATTTCATTCATTTTGAAGGTGGAAAAGAGTAAAATTACTTTTAATGGTCCTTGTACTTGTTATGGTCTTCAAGCAAAGAAAGATTTCAAGCTTCTTAAACTAACAACTTGTATATTTTCAGTAACTTAAGTACAAAACCTGGTGGCTGGTTGTCCCAGGGAGCAAGGTAACTAGTATCACTGGGCTTGGCACAGTCCATGTGAAGTGCTGAAGCAATCCCTACTGTAAGTGCATTCCCCCTCCCTGGAAACCTGCAATTTGCCTCTTAGTCCCCAGATGGGGAGGAAACTTGCAAACAGCCGCAAGCCATACATAATGGCAGGGTTCACTTCCTGACAGGGACAAAGTAGAAAAAAGGGAATATACAAAAGAGTCTTCATAACATTATTTGAGTCAAGGACTTTATCCTTTTTGTGAAGGTTGTAGCACTCTTTTTTTTTTTCAGGTTTTGAGTATGTTGTGTTTGTTTTGCTTTTTTTTTCCCCCTTCTGGATGCCAGCCAATATTCAACTGAAGGAAACTCATGGGGATGGCACATTAATCATGTTGCACTATCTTTTGCTTAAGTAGCTAACATTTATTGCTTAATAAAGACCATCCTCAACACATACCAACTAGGTTTCCAGGATTATATACTGTATTTATGTATAAATATACATTAACATTTAAATATGCTCTTACTTACGACCTTTAGAAATACATTAGTACATAGATTTAGGAATGCTGTTTTTAAGCCAGAGTTTTTAAATATATGATCTAAAATAGATCTTTATCTGAAGCCCACACTAGGAAGAGATTTGGTATAAAGAAGCATATTCATTTTTAAATGCATCCTGAAATTTTTCAGCTTTATTGAAGTATAATTGACAAATGAAATTGTAAGATATTTAAAGTATACATTGTGATGATTTGATGTATGTATACATTGTGCAAGGAATCCTCCCACCTAGTTTAGTAACACATCTGTCGCCTCCCATATTTATCTTTTGTGTGTGAGAGAGAATATTTAAGTTCTACACTCTTATTAAATTTCAGTTATATAGTACAGAGTTAACAATAGTCACCATGTTATGCATTAGGTCGTCAAACTTATAAATCTCATAGCTGAAAGTTTGTACTCTTCTTTTTTTAAAAGATTTTATTTATTTATTTGACTGAGAGAGAGATCACAAGCAGGCAGAGAGGGGGGCAGAGAGAGGGGGGAAGCAGGCTTCCTGCTTGATCCCTGGACCCTGAGATCATGACCTGAGCCAAAGGCAGAGGCCTTAACCCACTGAGCCACCCAGGAGCCTCAAGTTTGTACCCTTTTACCAACCTCTCCTCCTTTCCCTCATCCTCCAGCCCCTGGAAGCATACTTTTGTACTACTATTTCTATGAGTTTGACTTGTTTTTAGATTCCACATATACACATATAAGTGATAACATCAGTATTTGTCTTTCTTTGCTGGCTTATTTCACTTAGCATAATGCCCTCAGTGTCTGTCCATGTAAACAACAGCATTTCCTTCTTTCTCGTGGCTGAATAATATTCCCGTGTGTGAGTGTGTGTGTGTAACACAGCCTTATCCCTTCATTCATTGCTGGACACCTTAGGTTGTTTCCATATCTTGGCTGTTGTGAGAAAAGGAGAGAACAAAAGGCATCTAATTCAGAAAGGAAGTTAAACTGACATTATCTGCAGAAGACATATTATATATAGAAAATCCTAAAGACACCCATCAAAAAACTGTTAGAAATAACCAAGAAATTCAGTAAAGTTGTAGGGTACAGAATCAATATGTAAAATCAGTTGTGTTTCCATATACTAAACAACAAACTATCACAGACATTAAGAAAACAATCTCATTTGCAGTTGTATCAGAAAGAAAAAAAATACCTAGGGATAAATTTAACCAAGAGGTAAAAGATCTGTACGCTTAAAACTGAAAAATTGAAGAAGACCTAAATAAATGAAAAAATATTGCATGCTGACAGGTTGGAGCAACTAGTATTGTTAAAATGTTCATACTATCCAAAGCAGTATATAGATTCAAAACAATTTCTATCAAAATTCCAATGAATTTTCACAGAAATAGAAAAAACAATCCTAAAATTTGTATGGAACCACAAAAGACCCTAAATAGCTAAAATAGTCTTTGAGAAAAAAGAACAAAGCTGGAAGCATCACACTTCTTGATTTCAAACTATGTTACAAAGTTAAAGTAATCAAAACAATATGGTGTTGGCATAAAAAATATACACAAAGATGAATATAACAGATTAGAGAACCCAGAAATCAACTCATGCATTTATGGTCTATTAATTTACATCAAAAGAGCCAAGAATACACATAGGGAAAGTATAATCTCTTCAGTAAATGGTACTGAGAAAACTGGACGGCCACATACAAAAGAATGAAACTGAAATGAAACCCATATCTTATATCATTCACAAAAATCAACTCAAAATGGATTAAAGGCTTAAATTTAAATCTGAAACTGTAAAACTCCTAGAAGAAAATGTAGGGGGTAAGCTACTTGCCATCAATTTTGGCTGATCAGCCAAGAAATCAGTCAGATTTTTTTGTATAAAGAAATTTATATTGAGATACTCAGTAGCTAACAATTATTACCAATTACACGTCTTTTTACATAAAATTTTAAGCATAGTTTGGCTCCATCCTAAAATCATGGGTATCACACACTGAAGGGACCTCAAAAGCCTTGGCCTCAGGCCAGTATGCCTTTAGTTATATTACCTGCATAAATAAGTAACGTTATCTCTACTTCATAGTTAAGGAAGCTAAATCTCCAGAAGGTAACATGCCCAATTATAGGTGACAGAGATACAATGTCAGCACTAAATCATAATTTAATAGAAGGAGAAACAAAACCCAGTTATTATATAGTTTACTTCTGATCTGACCAGAAAATAATCAAGTATTTTAAAAGAAGTATATTTAAATGAATAAGGAATTCTCTTAAAATTTGACAAATGTAATAACTCACCTTTGCTAGTTTTAAAAAAAGCTGTTGGTGTGCCCTTTATTTGGCATGTCTCATTTGCTCTCTATGATACATAGAACTATGTCATCACTTTAAAAATGTTTCATATACTTTAGTTATGAAGTTTAGAAAACTGGTAATGGATGTTCCAGATAGGGAGATAGACAGCTCATTGAATAATCAAATCTTCAGTTTACAGATAGATGACATGCTTAAAGTAACTACTTACAATTCAGAAGAAGGTGTCCTTTTGAAATAGTGATCTTATGAGAAAGTTTAATTATTTATGCTCTACGTTTTGCACTGAGATTTTTATAGTAGTAGTATGTTCTGGGGGGAGGGCTTACCAGTCATTGTAATTCTCACCAAAATATTTTACTGTGCATAGTTGAGCTCATATATAAAAAAGATATATGTACATGTACATATACACACACACAAACAC
Source organism: Procyon lotor (assembly GCA_028646535.1). Lineage (NCBI taxonomy): Eukaryota > Metazoa > Chordata > Mammalia > Carnivora > Procyonidae > Procyon > Procyon lotor. The sequence goes on from CM053605.1 coordinate 18,681,782, forward strand.
ACACATGTGTGTTTGTGTGTGTGGAAATCACAAGGGCCATGAAAGTAGGGACTGTATCTATCTTGTTAACTGCTGCATTGCAGTACCTGGTAGAAAGCAGATGCTCAGTAATTTTGAATGGCTAAATGAATGAATTCTGAGGTGTTTCTTCTTTCATACTGTGATTATTGAAACACAGTCTGTTAATAACTTGACAGTGCTTGTCTTGGAAATTACTGCCTTACAAACATTAATTCTTTTATGGCTTACTCCATTTTAAGCTCTCTTATTAGATTTTAGGATATTTCTATTTATGTTACTCATTGAATATATGCATTTCAGAAAAAAAAGTTATCACTCAGACCAACATGTATTATGCCTTTTCTTCTCTTTACAATTGCCTCCAATGTTGAGTGCCATCTATTTTCTCTATTATGTAAAGCATATCTATCCTGTAAGTACTATCTTAAATGCCACTTTCCTCATGAAGCCTTCTGTATCATCCTTGTGCTTTCCTATAGTACACATAGTACACAACTTCTATGTTTATATTTGTTTGATGGCCTACACTTCGTGATATGCTTTCATATTTGATAAATCTATTAATAAGTAAAATAG
>CM053605.1:18682478-18731792 GCA_028646535.1 Procyon lotor
GGCACTGAATCTAGATCCCATACTCTTTTTTTTTTTTTTTAAGATTTTATTTATTTATTTGACAGAGAGGAGAGAGATCACAAGCAGGAGAGAGGCAGGTAGGGGTGGGGGGGAGGTGAAGCAGGCTCCCCGCTGAGCAGAGAGCCTGACATGGGGCTCGATCCCAGGACCCTGGGATCACGACCTGAGCCGAAGGCAGAGGCTTTAACCCAATGAGCCAGCCAGGTGCCCCTAGATCCCATACTCTTAACCACAGGCTATACTGCCTGCTCTGAATGATTGTGTGTCTTCAAAGTCTCCAGATTTTTACACAGAGGATATTATCCTCACTTTACACAGTAGGAAACAGGGAGACATTAAGTGACTTAACATTCACACGTGTAAAGAAATTAAACACAGGTATTTGAATCCAGCATTTCCATTATTCACCTCACACCTCCTAGCTGCACTATAATTTTTTTTTTTGCCTTTTAATATATGTACTCTATATGACTATCTGAAATGTCTATTCATTAGGGCATTGTTTAAAAAAAAAACAATTGCTGCTGCTACTTATTTTACTTATGGAAAATAAGTATCTGGCACCAATCTTTTAAAATTTACTAGGTGGTTATCCAAATTCATTTTCCTAATCATCACTTTGAGTTTTCTCCTCTTTGTTACTACTTGACATATTTCACTGGTTATACACTTTTAACTGACCAGTCCTGCCTCTCGGGGCCATATGTTAACTCTGCTTGTTTCACACAAATAGGGAAATGGAATTGTTATAAATTATATAAATTATAATAAGTTATATAATTTATATATTATAATAATATAAATATAAATTATAAATTAGGAATGTTTTTCTTGTGGAAGAACACCGGGGAAAGAATTTCTGTAGCCTCAATTGGGAGTATGTGGGCTCCAGATTTTGGAAACCAAGGATATGTGAACCCAGAGTGTGAAGAGCTACTGAGTTCCTCTGTCACTTCAGTTTAGAGACTCAGTAAAGCCACTGAAGTGTGTTGCATGGCTTTGGTTCTCTCTTGTTAATGTTGCCCTGTAACAGAAACCCTGCTCCATTTCTTATCTGTTTCTCTTCAGCGTGCCGGCAGCACTGCCTTCTGACCTGGTTTAAGTGTCCTTAGTGACCCCTGGCAATCCAGTGTGTTGGGTCCCTTTGGGAATATGCCCACTCAGCTGAATTTTATAGTAATGATTTTACTTCTTAGAGAAGTTTGGTTAAAAATTTGTACTCCCCTTATTAAAGAGATAATTTCACAATGTAATTTGCTTCACAAACCTCCCACAGCTATGTTAAGCAGATGGTTGCCAAATACCAGTTCAAAGTAGATTGCTCTTATATGAAATAAAATCCATGCTCAGAAAATCTGGCACCATAAGCTGGTCTTCTTCCAAAACAGGCTCTCAGACAAATTTCTCTTTACTCAAAGCTGGCGCACTACTTACACCTGTATTAGACTTTTACAAAAAACATGTCAGATAGCACACACTGATTCAGAGCTGTTCTTCATTAACATGTTAATATCCTTTTTTTTTTTTTTGTCTTTACTGCTAGCTAGTAACCAGTTTGCTTTGGTGACATAGGGTAACAGCAATTCTGGGTTCTAGTCTCAGATTTGACTCTGAGTAGAGGTGTGGCTGGGACATGTTACTTCGCCCCATCTGAGCATCCTCATCTTTAAAATTAGGATTAATATTAGATACTTCACAGAGTGGCAATCATGATCAACCAGGAGACATGAATTATGCACTTACAGTCTTTCCTGGCTTACAGTGGTCCTTTAATCATATTATGATGATGATGTTTTGTGTTTAAAACCCAACTCTATATTGATATATTTGTTTGTCACCTGGGGTTAATTTATGCATAGTCACTATAACTTAAAAAGAGGAGTGTAATATGTAAATTAGCAACGGTTCAATAATTACTGAGTGCCTGGTGTATGTAAGGGTGTGATGGTTTTACAACTGTGAATAAAGATAGCACTTTTTTTTTTTTTTTTAAGGAATATAGGGAATGTAGAGTTAAGGCAAAAACACTAATGAAATCATTAGAATGTGTCTTTGTGCTCAGGAAATACTCCATGAAAAAAGGTAGGAGATAAATGGCCTTGAATGGTATGCTAATATTGATAGAAATAGGGAAAGGATTCCAGAAAATAGTAATAGGAGCCAGGAAGAAAAACTAGTAAGTAGAGATGTATAGGATGTGTTCCAGGAGGAATGGCTGGAAAATAACTGGAAAAAGTATAAACAACTAGGGGACTCATAGAACATATGGCTGAGAGCTATGGTGGAGCTGTGCTGAGGGTGTCCTTAATTCCACACCAACACCTTTGTATTTAATTTATATATAGTGGGCGGTCATTGAAGACATTTAGAAGAGTAATATGAGCTCTGCTTTAGGAAGATTAATTGAACAACTGAATATAATGGGGGATGAATCGGAGGAATGGATAGTAGCAAAAGACAGAAGAGAGACCAGTTAGAAAGCTGTTCTGGGTGAAATGGCCCAGATGATCTTAAAGTTATTCTGGGGTGCACAAAAATGCAAAAAAAGACATGCAAGAAGTGGCAGATGCTGAATCTTTAGGACTCAGCAAATCATTAATTTAAAGGATAGATAAAAGGGTAGACTGTTTTTTGCTTATGATATTTTTATTTAAAGTAGGCTTATTTCTCCACACTATGAACTCCATTCATGAACAAGTGTCTGCCAGAATATTGAAACTTCATCCTTGGGCTACAGTGATGCTACTGTGCTGGGCTATAAGGGGGTGTGTTTTGATGATGGGCATCCTATATAAGATTTAATGCATTGTGGGAGACCATCAAGGTCATCTCTTCTTTATTTTTTTTAATCCCTTCCCTTCCCTTCCCTTCCCTTCCCTTCCCTTCCCTTCCCTTCCCTTCCTCCTTCCCTCTTTCTTTCTTTCCCTCCTTCCCTCCCTCCCATCCATCCATCCATCCATCCATCCATCCATCCTTCTTTTTTACATAGAGAAGACATTTATTTCATATTTATTTTGTCATGAAGACCTCTTTTTTTATTTTTATTAACACATAATGTATTGTTTGCCCCAGGGTACATGTCTGTGAATCGTCAGGCTTACACATTTCACAGCACTTAACAGCACATACCCTCCCCAATGCATGAAGACCTCTTTAAATGTAAATGAAATACTACATGGGCTGCTCTTAGGTATGATTTATCTTTATAACAATTGACATAAAACTGTCAAAATTTGACCACAAAGGAAGTTCTAAAATGACACCCACCATAAACTGTTGGTTTAGAGATTAGAACTGATAATATTAACGTATTCCTCAAATGGCTGTCTTTACCTACCACTGATAAGTCATAGCATATCAAGGAATATAGAAAAAAAGTTGGAGGTAAGTAGAGGATTATGTATTGACAGATTCTTCAGGAACACAGGCCCTACCTCTGCCTTAAGACCAAAGAAAATGTGAACTTTAGGAGGTAGTTGTTTTGAGTGGACATACATTCCAGACGTGATAGAAAATACTAATTTGACAATTAATTTTATGGAAATAATATTTTATTTGACCATTATAGACTTGAATTCCTAGTATTTTTTTCAGCCAACAGACATACTTTTATAGCATATGAAAGACCTGTTTGTCCTAAACACAATATTTGCCCTGAATATAATTACTTTACTTGTTTAATTGGAGAACCAGTATCATGTTTAACTGGAGAACCAGTATCATGTCATAGAAAGATGGGTTAGCTAAGAGGCAGAAGATCTTGAGTTGATATCAGGTTCACATTTACTAACTTTGTGTTCTTAGGAAAATCACTTCATGCCTCCATTTGATTATCTGTAACTTCCCTACCTATCATTCATTGTTGAGTATCAACTGAAACAGGGTATGTATTTTATAAATCATGAAAAATTATAATAAGTTGCTGATTTACTGTTATTACTACTATTAGTGTAAAGAGACTATCTAGTGTGTAGTTTTCATGAACATCAAGTGTTATTTTCCCCATATTTCAGATGATGCAGGTGGCTGAATCAAAGAAAACAAATATCCCAAGCTCCCACAATTAGTTAGGTGGCAGAGTGGGAGGTTAAAGACTGGTTTCCTGCTTTAGTTACAGGGAAACTTTCTACTACAGCATTCTTAGGACAAGAGTATATCAGAAATCAGCATTTTCTTGATGTAGTTACTGTAGGAGGCTTAAGAAATACATAATGTCACTTTTTTAGAGAGAGAAGAGAGGGTGGGGAGGAAAAGGAAATACAATGCTGTGATGTACACACTGAAAAGACTACCCACAAATGGCCCAGCTGCAGTTTAGCAACACCAGTGTCTGGACTTGTCCAAAACCATTTATAAAACGAATACTTGAAGGATGTTGTGAGGGAGCTGTTTTGCAAGACTTATACATTTATTTATTCACAGTCATAAGAAACGAAAGGTTCATATTGTGTGAAATTTTGTCGAGGGGATTTTTATGAAATGATTGCACATACCTTAAAATAATTTTTGTTGTGATTTTACTTTAGTTGTTTAGACTGTTAAGTTCTTAGTAAATAACTGTGCTTTACATCAGAGTTTTGAAGGCAGTTTGTTTTTCTCACACATTATTTAAACAGCTGCTGGGCTGTTAACATGGATTTAATCATGTTTGGTGTTTCTGTTTCAATAGTTTAAATGAGAGAGAGTTATATTAGCTCAGAAGCAACTTCAACAGATTATTAGATCGACATATTGATTCATTTAGTGTGTATAACACCATTTCAAGTAGCTGGCATAGACCGGGAGAAATTGATGTTGTAAGTAATAAAACCCCTTAAGTGTCCTCTTGAATTTTCACACAACAGAAACCAAGCATATAAAAAGTCCACTTATATTTCACACCTGGAAGACTTTTCCCCCCAAATTTAGTAATTAAAGAATGGCTTTAACTATCTTTTATTCATCACTGTGAAACAAATGTTTAAGTCTCATGATAAAATACTTCCTTTAAAAATTAAAAAATATAATTGGAGGGGCGCCTGGGTGGCTCAGTCGTTAAGCGTCTGCCTTCGGCCCAGGTCAGATCCCAGCGTCCTGGGATCGAGCCCCGCATCCGGCTCTCTGCGCGGCAGGGGGCCTGCTTCTCCCGCTACCATTCCCTCTGCTTGTGTTCCCTCTCTCGCTGTGTTTCTCGCTGTCAAATAAATAAAATCTTTAAAAAATATATATATATAATTGGAACCTGAACAGATATAAATCACTAATTTGTGAGTAATTAATCTAGAAATCCTATTTATACTCCATGTAATAAATGTATCCTTTCAAATATGGCAAATAAATCATAATCCCTTTGCATTATTTTTCTAGCTAGGAAATTTTAATAATCTGTGGATTAGTAGAATCAAGTCATACTAATAATAACATTTTAAGTTACAAGAGGTTTAATTGAGATATTAAAAAATATTTTAATAATGATATCTAAGGTTCTGGTGACTGTGGTATTTCCCAAAGCTGACATTTCAAAATGATAGAATTATTTGTGACAGCCACATTCTAAGGATTAGGATAGAATTTGTTCCTTCAACTTGATAATTCAGAATTAATTTCAATATATTTTACCACACATATTAAAAATGATCTTTTTACCAAAAATTTTAAAAATTGAGAATTTTATTATTTCAAATAATAAAACATCAGGCATTGCAAAATCATATGCTATCTTACATAGTTGGGTGACTTGAGGGAGGCACAGAGTAAAAAGTAGTAAATGTCCAATTTCTAAGGAATAATCTCTTTCCATTTATGTACTGTTCAGGTCAATAATGTAATAATTATGTAACCAAATTATATGTATTAGTAAAATATTTCCCTCCTCTTAGTCATGAACTCTTTCATGACCTGTTCCTAGTGTCTATTATCCTGTTGATACGGATTTCTTATTTAAGTTAATACTCTTCAGCTTTTAGTCTTAAATCATCATAATCACTTTTAGTAAATTATTAAGCCAGCAGCAATTAATAAGTACTTGCTAGTTTGTTTATTTTTAAAGATGAATTTCAGTTTTGGTCTTTGTTTCATACTGGCTGACAAGGATGAGTTCTAGGAGCATGATATCTCTGAGTATATGTAACAATATTGTATGTTTTCTTTACCATCTCATTTTTAAATGGTATATATGCAAGTTTTGAATTGTCTTTTTAAATTTTCAAAGTTTAATAGTGGCAAAGAAATTTTTGTTATGACATATACTGAATTAAAATAGTGTTGTTTTTTTTTTAAGATTTTATTTATTTATTTGACAGAGAGAGAGAGATCACAAGTAGACAGGCAGGCAGAGAGGGAGAAGGAAGCAGGCTCCTTGCTGAGCAGGGAGCCCGATGCGGGGCACCATCCCAGGACCCTGAGGCCATGACCTGAGCTGAAGGCAGAGCCTTAACTCACTGAGTCACCCAGGCGCCCCGAATTAAAATAGTTGTTAACGGGGCGCCTGGGTGGCTCAGTCCTTAAGCCTCTGCCTTTGGCTCAGGTCATGATCCCAGGGTCCTGGGATCTAACCCCACATGAGTCTCCCTGCTCAGTGGGAAAGCTGCTTCTCCCTCACCCACTCCCCCTGCTTGTGTTCCCTCTCTCGTTCTCTCTCTCTCTCTGTCAGATAAATAAATAAAACCTTTAAAAAATAGTTTTTAACAACTTCACAAAATATAATTTTTTCCCCATTTGGTTTGCTACATTTTTAAAATAGTGATCTGCACCTATTATCTCTGTAAATACTCTTATTCTTCTATCCCTTTATTTAATACCATCTTAGTGAATTAAAGGCAAGTCTAATATAACCTTATCCATTCACTATTATGTATCTCGAAACAAAGATAATTATGAAGCTTTTGAGTGTAGAGAACCTAGAATGATTATTGAAGAAATTTTTTTTTTAAGATTTTATTTATTTATTTGACAAAGAGGAGAGAGATAACAAGTAGGCAGAGAGGCAGGCAGAGAGAGAGGGGGAAGCAGGCTCCTTGCTGAGCAGAAAGCCTGATGCAGGGCTATGTGGGGAGATGCAGGGTGATGCGGGGTGATGTGGGGCGCCGTCCCAGGACCCTGAGATCATGACCTGAGCCGAAGGCAGAGGCTTTAACCCACTGAGCCACTCAGGAGACCCTTAAGAAACTTCTATAATTGAAAACTGTTTAGCCTGAGAGTCACTTATAAGCTCTTAGGTAAGTCTCTTTACTTCTCTGCCTAGGTGTGATTATCTGTAAATGGAGGCAATTAAACTATGTGTTTTTGTCGCATCCAAAAGCTATATTCTGAAGTTCAATAGTACTTTAAAAGCATGAAGAAGAGGGGGAAATTTTAAATTTATAAACCTGTTTGCATTTTGAAGCAACTTTTTGCTTAAAGATAAATGTTGTACTTTTTGTTCTGAAATATATTCAAAGCTTCTTCTATGTAAAAGAATATATAGAATTTATATATTTATATAATATAAATTATATTACATATATAATATAATATAATATAATATAATAATATATATAGTAATATAGTATATAATTTATATATTCTTATATAGAGAATTTAGAAACCATAATTGAAAACTTTAAAATTCAAAATGTAAAATTAGAATACATGCTCCCAAATATCCTTGAGTAATATGATAATGCAACATTTGCAAAACATAACAAACATGGGGCTAAATTCCTTAGTATATAAAGCATTTAAATTCAGTGAGAAAAAAACCAACAACTAGTAGAAAAATGGGCAAATAACCTTCATAGACAGTTCCCAGAAAACCACAAACATTTAAATATAGAAATAGATGCTCAATTTCACCCATTAAAAAATGCAGATTAAAATCTACAGTAAAATACCATTTTTTATCTGATGGATTGATAGTTCAATGTGATATTATATAATAATATCTATAATAGCAGTAAACAATCTTAAATTTTATTGACAAAGCCTAGGAATAAATTATATTGATAAAATAAATTCTATGCAGCTGTTAGAATAGTGTAGGTTTCTGTGTATTTATATGGAAAAATTAAACAGATAATGCTAAACGAAGAAAGTGAAGTTAAGGTCAGGTGAACTGTACACTCCAATTTGTGTAAAGAGAGACCATCTATACACACACACACACACACTCACTCACTCACTCACTCACTCACACACTCTTCTGAATTAGAAAGTGAGGATAAAAGTTACTTTTGAGACCAGAATTTAGGGATGGTGAACTTTGAGTAGAAAAGGAGTTAAATTGGGGTGTCTGGGTGGCTCAGTCGTTAAGCATTTGCCTTCCACTCAGGTCATTATCCCAGGGTCCTGGGATCGAGCCCCTCATTGAGCCCTACATCCAGGCTGGCATCAGGCTCCCTGCTTGGCGGGAAGCCTGCTTCTCCCTCTCCCATTCGCCCTGTTTGTGTTCCCACTTTTGCTGTCTCTCTTTCTCTCTCTGTCAAATAAATACAATCTTTTTTAAAAATTCCAAAGAAAGAAAAAAAATTTTTTTTTAAGATTTTATTTATTTGACACAGAGAGAGAAAGAGAGAACACAAGCAGGGGGAGTAGCAGGCAGAGGGAGAGGGAGAAGCAGGCCCCCTACTGAGCAAAGAGCTGGATCTGGGGCTCCATCCCAGGACCCTGGGATCATGACCCGAGCCAAAGGCAGATGCTTAACCAATTGAGCCACCCAGGTGCCCCCAAAGAAAGAAAATTCTTAATTTACTGAAACACCATGGTAAATACTGCCTGAACATCTCCTAGAGGCCACACATTTTTTGAACATGTTGGTGAAATTAAGAGAGATAAACTATCGTGTCTACTCTTCTCAAAAACTGGTAAAGTGGTACTGATTTGTAAATAGGATAAAATTTAGTGTAGTAGATTTTCTATTAGAAATGGGGCCAAGAAGGCTATACACTCTTTTGTAGATCTGAGTAGTTTACATACTATAATTGATCTTTATAATTGAACTTTATGGAAAAAATAGAGCACCATCTGTCACCAAAAAATAATTGTTAAGCCCATTTTCTGTATTTGATCAGTTAATGCTCACATCAGCCTGAGAAAGTGGGTACCATTATCATCCTCATTTATAAGGTACACAGAGTATCTTACAAAACATGACACTGAATTCTAGTGAGTGCCAGAGCTGGTATTCAAATCCAGACAGTCTAGTTATAAGGTCCTCACTCCTAATAGCTGAACTCTTCTACTTAAACTTCATTTTGTGATTTGAATTTATATCTGCTTTGCAAACAAAAGACAAAAAAGGTTCAGGCATTAAATAATTAGCTCAAGTTTATACTGCTAATAAATGTCACAGCCATGGTCTTTGGACTAAATGCAGTGATCTCATTTTGTACCATGCTGCCTCTATTCTTAGGGAAGTTCCAAGGGAGGGGAGCAGGGGAAGAGCCATTTTGATAGCACTACCTGTTTAAAGTACTAGTGACAAATCACAGAATGTGTGGTTTCTCTAAGAAAATTGCAGTGAAAAGAACTTACTTCCTTTTTATGAATGTATTTCCTCCATTCAAGAAGTACCAAATAATTTGTTTTGCTTAGGAACTTTGATAGGATTTCTGAAGAAATTTTCAAGATCAGGGGATAAAAAAAAACTGGTATTCATTAAAAGCCTGTTTCTGCTTTGTGAAAAGACTTTGTCAGCAATCCAGAATGAGGGCTGTGCTAACAAAATTCCAACATTTCTGTGGGATGATCCAAAAACAGCAAACAGAAGGCATTAAATTTCTTAACAGTCAGAAATGCGTGCATGCATACTATGACATTCCTGTCACTCATTGCTTTTTGGTGTGCATAGATTAAAGTTGGAATACTTTGATTTGCAGACTAATATGTTCAATAGGGAATTTTCTTCACATAAAAAAAAAAAGAGTAGCTTAAGAGCATGTAAAGTCTATGCACTCTGCCCTACATTTATATATAGCTCTTCATTGAATATGTTTTTAATCTGATTTTAGGATTATTTGCCTTGACAGTATGCCTTCATACATCTAAGACATTTGCTAGATTGAGATCCAAAGTTGTTTCTCTTGCTCAGCTTTGAAGCAGGTTTACACAAGTATTCTGATGTAAAACAGAAGTATTATAGATATAGATATAGATAGTATGTGTATGCTGTTTATGTATAGGTATATATATAGTATGTGTATTTTGTATAGTGTGTGTGTGTGTGTGTGTGTGTATATATATATATATATATATATATATATATATATATATATGATTGTTAAAAAGAAGCATGGCTCAGTGGGTTAAGCAATACTTAATCTTGTCTCATTCACAACGCTGAGTCTCAGTAGTGACAAAATCAAAAGCCAATACCAAAATTAAGGACTTGCTTTAAAAGTATATAACTAAGTTAAAGAAAGAAATGTGTGTACAAATAAAGCGTCATTCTCTTTACCTAGAGCTTTTCTGAGCCATCTTCACTTTGATGCCAAAGTCACTAAAATATTTTCGAGTACAGTCTGTATTAGCGTTGCATTGGTGATTTCTATCCGTGTTCATAGAGTGGCACTGGGTGGAGAAGAGATGTAGGTGACAACACATAACCTGCATTTTAAATGCCTTCATTCTTCTTTTTTAAATTACAGCAAATTCAGTAAAGCTAGAAATGCAGAGTGATGAAGAGTGTGACAGGAAACCCCTGAGCCGTGAAGATGAGATCAGGGGCCATGATGAAGGTAGCGGCTTAGAAGAACCCCTAATTGAGAGCAGCGAGGTGGCTGACAACAGGAAAGTCCAGGAGCTTCAAGGCGAGGGAGGAATCCGGCTTCCGAATGGTAAACTGAAATGTGACGTCTGTGGCATGGTTTGCATTGGGCCCAATGTGCTTATGGTACATAAAAGGAGTCACACTGGTAAGCAGCTGAAAGAATAACCTGATGACTGCCTGTGACATCTGATGTTGATATTACCTGACATCTATTCTCTTTCCTTTTTATTCAGGGGTGGCAGTGGTGAAACTACCTTTTCAGAATTCTGCTAGTATTGGATTGCTGAAAAGCAGAGAGTAGCCTGGGTCTTGACTTCCAGCCTTCAAATCTGAATAGCATATCAGAAAAGAAGTTTGGGATTCAGTTTCCACAGTTCTTAATATAGCAATAATAGGATAAGGGTTCAAAAGGTATAGGAGAATCTCATTGTGTAACTTAATATTTTTGTATTTCTATACATATTTTACCATACCCATGGGCAGGTAATATAGTTTGCTAGCTAAGAATTTCTACTATAAAATGGTACTCATGCATTTATATAGAGGTGGATCATTTTCACCTTATCTGGTTAACTTCTTGGAATACAATTTCCAATCAATCTCTGCCCACCGTGAGTCTCTGTATTGGGCAGATACTTCCCCTAGTTGAGGATGTTACCATCTTTCTGTAATTTTTTTTAATTATAACTCCTGCAAAGAGATATGGAGGGTACATATAGCCAAGGGTGGTGGGTATGCTGGTAGGAATGTGTGATCAGGAAATAGGGTGAGGAAAGAGGCCTCCGATTAATATATACTTTTTAGACAGTTGAGTAACATAAAAAGACAGCTAAATAAGGAGAAGGTCTTATTTAAATCTCTCCAAATCCTTTGGCAAAATGAAAAAAAAAAACTGAAATGAGATTATGTGTAAGGCAGATGGTTGACTGTTAAAAAAGTTTTAAGTTCATATGAAAATTGATTTAAAGATGGTACCTTTAACTATAATACAAAGTAGTGTTAGAATATTAATCACTAATACTCTCAGAGTTTTAAAATATGATTCTCTTTAGAAGAAGGAGAAATCAATTTAATTAGTAGGTGCTTAAAACATGAGAGATACAAGGTACACTCAAGTCTTTTTAGCCCAGATCTCTCATTTACACATGAAGAAACTGAAGCCCCAAACAGTCAAGTGATTTGTCCATTATCCCTTATGTAGTTAGGGAATTATTAGGCTAAAATCAAGGTTTCCTGATGCCCAGACTGGTTTTGTTCAAATATATTATGCCTAGTATCTTACTGTGCCAACATTTAATGATGAGATATGATTATAAGGCTTAAAAATTATAGTAAGGAGTTAGACATTAAAATCAGTGTTATCGTAATCAAAATCATCAGGTTTGGATCCTGTACCCTTACTCTAATTCTGTAGCTACATGTTTACTTTCAGTTTTGTTTTTAATTTCTTTTTTAAACAGCATATTTTTAAAATATTTATATTACTAATGCAGATGTTTTTTACCTTAGTTAAAAAAAATTCTTCTAGAAAAGTTAAAAGATCAAGTTTGGTATCTGATAAGAAAAATAGGAAAAGACCATAAAATAATGAGTCTACTTTTCTTCTATGCTCATGAAGTAATGTTAACTGCAGTTCTAAAAGAAGAGTTCTACAAAGTTATAATGTAATCATTATCTCACAGTGATTATATTGAGGAAGATAACACCCATTCAAATGTGTAATTTCCCCTTCTAGCAATATATAAACTAAGCAAAAGTAGTCTAATAATGACTTTTCAGTTGAATTGCATATAGTGTGCATTTAAAGGCTGAAAAGTATACTAGCAACAATTTTTTGTAAGATTTCTAATCAATCTTATGGTCTTTTATGGTCTGAGACAAGAAAATTCAAAGAACCTGAATGTACTCTCTTAAATATTTAGGTGAATCACATGTTTCATTGTATTGGCAGTGATTTTCATGAGGATTGTTGGTTTGTAAACACAAGGGTAATTATATACTGACTCTACTGCTTATTTAATTTTACTACTATAGTAGAGTTGAATTATTCTGATTCTATAAGTCATCAAATTGACACAGAAAATGTTTCTAAAATAGTTATATGGATTTCCACAAGTTCTATGAATAAGGGATTCACACAGCTAGTAAAGGAAAGGAGAATGGACAAAGTAACTAAAGTCCTCTTGCAAATCGATGAACTTCTTTGTTAATAAATGTTTATTGGAGTATTGTAAAAATTATACTTTTCTCAGATCTGGAAAGTTTCTGTTAAAGTTAATAGCCATTCATAGAGGATCTTGGGATACCCGCCACACGTGTTGACCTGGAAATTGTGATATATCTTTAAAGTAGCTATTTTTCAGGGTGCCTGGGTGGCTCAGACATTAAGTGTCTGCCTTTGGCTCAGGTCATGATCCCAGGGTCCTGGGATTGAGCCCCCTGTTGGGCTCCCTGCTCAGAGGGAAGCCTGCCTCTCCCTCTCCCACTCCTCCTGCTTATGTTTTCTGTCTCCCTGTCTCTTTCTCTCTCTGTCAAATAAATAAAATCTTTAAAAAAATTAAAATTAAAAAATAGCTATTTTCATATGTATTTCCGATGACCCAGTTTATACATCTGAATGGTTCATGACCTTTTCAACTCCCTTTAAGTATTCTTTGAGAATACCAAGTCTATTTGTGCTTTTTATTTTAACTTAAACTGGATTGAAAAAATGTGGTCAAGATCTAGTCATTAACCAAATGTTTTCTCGTTAATGCCATGAACTACTGTCTTCATTTCAGAATTTCCCCCTTTCACCAATTATTTATAACTAGCATAAAAGGCACTGCCGTAAATCCTCATAAAGCCTTTGGGAAACATATTGGTGTGTCATAGAATGTCCATGATAAAATTGATAGTAAAAAAAGATACACAACAACCACTCAGTTTACTAAAATGACGTGGAGTATCATATCTAATTCACTTCTTCTTCTTTCTCTTTCAAACTCTACTAAAGTGCCAATTCCAGTGTCTTATAAATGGCTTGGTGTTATTTCTTGGTGTTGCTACTTAGTAGGTAATCAGGTAATATTGTCATCGGATACTCCAGGCACTCTTCACTGTGATACGGGTAGAGTAAAAGAAGTACGGGTAGTAAATCAATTCATGCTTAAACACGAATTGATATGGACTATTATACATATAGACTGCCCTTAACTTTGCCCTTCTATGGTATAGAGTACTCCCATCTTTTAACTTTTTGTAGCTTTGTGGAGCCATTCTTTTGCTCCAGGGCCTTCTCAACAGGTACATGGGATTTTTCATATTTGTAGGGGGTTGTTCTATCCAACACAAGAACACCCTGTCATTGATTCACCAAAGCAAGCTGATCCATGTATACTTGTATTTTAGTTGAATATTTAAACACAGACCTAGAAATATGTGTTTATGAAAGTACATAAAATAGTGAAATATAATTTATTTCAAAATAAGAATAAATAACTTCATTCTGGGAATAACTAAAAAAGGTTCTTGAGCGGATTAGTAAATTTTTTAAAAAACAGAAAACCAAAACAAAACAAAAATCAGATTAAGAATGGAAATGAATGATAGCTTGGCTACATATTAATTGTTCTCCTGGATTCAGAGTTGTTAATCCAGACTTCTGTAACTACCGATGGGGGAATTAGTTATCATAGATACAATAGCTTACTTGATTTGTTCAGTTGGATTAGTGTATAGTGTATTTAGTACATTTGTGGTGTTTTCCTGAAGTTTGCTTTTCTTTATATCTGAAGAACATGATTAATATATTTTTCAGGCAAAGTCTAAACTGATTGGAAAAAGACTGATCAAGTTGATCAAGTGTATTTGTTAAAGAAAAACCAAATTATTTAAAAAATAATTGAGATGTATTGTTTAAGGTACAGAAACAATATATGAACCTTATACTTAAATATCAGATAATTTTTCAAGGCACACACACAATATATGAACCTTTCACTTACATTTTATATGTATCTTATAATCCCAGTTCAAGACTTAATTCATATAGATCAGTATTTCTCAAAACTTCATTCAGCTGAAATCAAAGTGCATTATTATGATTGCCTCTTTCCTCTTATCAAAAATGGGAACAGGGTTTGTAAACCTTCATCATGCCTTTCTTTATTTCCCATGGCCATGGGAATATAGTTAGCAAATGCCTCCACACTAAGACACACTTTTCCTGATATACCTGGACTTTCCCTGCCCCTTTAAGGACGATCATATAAATTCAGAAATAATTCTATTAAAAAATATTTGAAGACATCTGGAATATTTTGTTAATGTAAAAACAAAATTACCCTGTCATTAGTCTCATAAACTTAATTAGATGAATTTTGAAATTCTTTTTAAAGAGAGTTATCATTATTTTTTCTTTTTTATTAGCATTACTTGGAATGACAAATTTCAGTACACTAAGTCAGGAATTTTTAAATATTTCTACTGTAGGAGGCTTAATGAAAATCTAAGCATGCTATAGGAGTATTTTCTAAAGGCAAACATGATTTCAAATGTTTTTGTTCACCAAACTAATTTAATTCATTTTAAAGTTATTGCATACTAATTTATTACTTGCCTGGAAGACTGTACATAGATTTCAAAAGTAAAATCAAGTATTTGAAGGGAAAAGTATAGTTTGCATTTGCTATTTTCCTATGGTATAAAAATTCTCACGAAGAAAGTGCATTCTTCTTTTTTATTAGTAATTCTATGGCAGGGTTAGGGAATAGAAATTCCTGAATTAAAGAGCTGTAGACTGCTATTTCATTGAAAGAAAAAGTCAACAAATTAAGTTATGTGTGTGTGTTCATGTGTATGTGTGTAAAGATTTGCCAAATTTAAATTTATTTTCAAACTGATTAGTTTGTAAGACTTAATATAAGAGGTTTTTTTGGTAAAGTATTTCTCTTTTAAGTGTATTTAGTGTTGATTTAATTTGTCAGTTTCATCAAATGAATCAAACAAGTGAAATAAGATAAAATTTAAGGTAACTTTAAAATAATATTTTTTCAATTTAATACACTAGTACAAGGCCTTTTTGTAAATGTAATTCAGATCTCCAGATTTTGTAAGAAAAACTTCTACCCTTCCTACATAACACATAGATTACATTTTGGGGGATATATCTCATAAAGTTCCAAAATGAGCAAGTGTATATCTATAGAATTGGAGATATACACCTGATATATCCATTTTTAATTTCTTTAGGTTTTATAACAAATCTATATGATAGAATGTGCAGTGGCAACTGCAAGAAAATGGCCAGTTTATCTTCTTTATGACTCCTAGCTTCCTTTAATAGAAGGAATCATTAAGTTTACATTAATTAAACGCCTCCCCAAAATAATGAGGTTTCATTATTCACTATTTTCAAATGTTTCAAAGATATAAAACCTGAGAATTCAGCATAAATTTTTAAGTATTAAAATTATAATCTCCATCTGACCTCAAGTACAGAAATAGTCCAGTTAAACCCAAAGTGGATTTTTTTGAAAATTTTATGTCCGTTCTAAACTTTGAGCTTTACTATTTTGTACTATGTATATATTAATTTATAATTTAGTTCATTAATATCTTTAGAGATCAGCAAACTTAAAATAATAGTATTTTCTTCATGGTTTAACCCTAAGGGCTAATATTACCGATTCCCCAACTACACGTTTTTATGTTCAGTGACCTTGGTGACACCCAGTTGATGATAACAGACTAAACTGATAATTCTGGCTTAAACAGTTTCATAGCATTATCCAGTAATAGGAAAAAAGAGAGAAAATGTTTCTCTCAAATTATTTTCACAACGAAAAGAATTTACAGGAAATATCTGGATGAATAATTTTCTTTGGACTTTTCCTGTTTATGTCAGGAAATTTTGCCAAAGCTTTCACTGTTAGTGACTAGAAGAATGGAGAGACCTGGGCCTGGGCTAATTCTGGGAGATTTTGTGATAATGAACTTTGTAATCTGGCCCCCAGGAAGAAAATTATAGGCTCTATCAGAGACTTAGACTAACGTTCCTTTCTGAGACAAATTCAAAATTTCTGTAATTTTAAAAGAGATAGCATGGTTCAATAGAGCAAGATTTTGTAGTCCAACTGAGCAAGATTCCTATCAGTTTGAGTACTTATTAGCTCCATAACTATAATCAGATACTTTGATACTTGAACTTCAAATTCTTCATTTGCAAATTGAAAGATGCCTAATTAGTATTATCATTATAAGGTCTGAAATATTCTATGTAAAAGCAACCAGTAAAGTCAGTCACATGATAGCACTTAGTTGTTCAAACAGTGGTCAATGTGATTACTGATTCTTTTGAGCCAGTAACAGGAATCCCATAAAATTTTATGAGTAGAGGAAACCACCTTGACCTAAAGTTTAAGCCTTCAGTATTACAAATTATAGGAAGAAAAAGATTCAGAAGTCTGAAGAGGGAGAAGATTCTCAGCACAGAGAAATGGCACCAGTTAATAGTGTACCACAGATCAGACCCTTACACATAACCTACTTGACCCTTCCTACTTCTTTTCCTTTCGGCAGGTGAACGTCCCTTCCACTGTAACCAGTGTGGAGCTTCTTTTACTCAGAAGGGCAACCTTTTGAGACACATAAAGCTACACTCTGGAGAGAAGCCGTTCAAATGTCCTTTTTGTAGCTATGCCTGTAGAAGAAGGGATGCCCTCACAGGACACCTCAGGACCCACTCTGGTAAGTGTCACTGACTCTTTGAGAAGAAAGCTAAAATATAAGAGTTTAGGAAAGTGTTAGAGAGTAATACAGAATAACTTATAGCTTTGGTACATAGCTAGGCGGGAGCTAGACAATGTTTTTATTTGTGTACATTGAATAACTGATAAATCTTGCAAGATGCATATGGCCCTTCCTTTTTTTAGACTTACAGACTTGGCAGAAAGTAGCACCATCAACTGAAAAGTCTCTTATTTCAAGCTATTGAAGTAAGGAAACAACTGCTCTGTAGATTCTGTATGATTTTTAATTTTATAATTATTAATTCAATAATTATGGTTAATCCTGGATAATGGAAAATCTAGTAAAATATCATAGTTACATGCTGATATCACTGTAGAGGAGATGAAAGCTATGGTATTTTTCAACTGATAGAGTGTCCAGGCTGGGACCTCAGTGGGAAATCAAACATTGCTATTTTTAAACTTGAAAATATTATGCTTATTAGCAAATTGGCTGTTAGAGTATTTTATATTTTATTTAAACGTGCCTTGTTTCTTTAACTCTCAAAATACAGTCACTGGATTTTCTCTGAAACTTTTCTTTGCTTCATAAATCATCATTAAAAAAATCTAGAGTAAGTGTGATATTTTTAAAATACTAGGATAAAGTACATAAAAGAGAAAGAATGATTAGAAATCTGAATGAATCTCATTTGACTTTTAGCATGAATTGCCATAACCAAGAAGTTAAAGGTGGAAAATTAATATAGAATACTCTCAAGCCAGTTTTATATCCTCCTTCTGTCCATAATGACATATTAAATTTTAATTTTAATATGAAGATATGATGGAAGTGATATTTTCATCTACATTGACAAATTGTATTAGAGAGTGCTATGGATTGAGAGGTAATGCTTGTATTATCTTTTTTTACTTTTTTCCAATTAATCCTTAAGACTTTACATGGTTTATAACATGCATGTGAAATCTGTAAAACTATTTTAGACATTAACTTGTAAATTTGGAAGTTATATAAAAATGAATGCAAACATAAAAACAAAATATTTAAGTATATATAGTTACTTTCCTCCTTGATTCAAAGTAATTCCCTTATTTCCAACTACAATATTTTATATTTTATTTTAAATTATGCTATGAAAATTACATCTTTATTATAAAAATTCTTTGTTGAAGGATATTTTTAAGACATGACAGTTAATTCCTTCACCTAGCCATGTACTCTGGCTTATTAAAGTGTTACTGAATTGACCACAGATGGTGTAAAACATAAATTTTAATGAACATTATCTATTACATGAAGATGAGGAAAAAAATAGAACTTTAAACATCTATTTCATTCTTTACAAAATTGTGTTGCTTTTAATATGGTTTATTGTACACATGCTGCTTTACCTGGGATTGCTGTATTGCCCTTAGAAGGTTCAATGCCTTCAAAGCTCAACTTCTGGAAGGCTTTCAATACCTCAGTTTGTGTTGCCTTGATTTCCTTTTTGTTCTTTTAACACATCCATCCCTGTGGGTGGTGTCTAAGAAGACACCTTGGTTTTTGTTTCTACTGAACTGGGCAGTTGCAATCAGCATCTTTTTTGCAAATTAGTCATGACTCAGCTAGAGGTTCCTGGTTGGTGGCTAATGAAGTGTAGGCCATTCCCATTGGCTTTTACCAGGCCAGACACTTGACACTTACATGGTTCTGTGTAATTATAAAGTTTGTGTGTATAAAGTGAAGCTGCTTCTGTGAAATTGCATGTTGTGTAAATAAATACACTCCTACTTTGAGGTTCAAAAAAATAAAGACATGGACCCTGTAACTGCAATCATGCTATTATTTTGCAATTTGGTAAAAGTCATGATTTTGTAGATATATAAACAGATAGTATACTCAAACTGGCTAATTAAAGAGAGTTTAATGTAGCAATGAGGGAGAGGAGGGTGTCTTCCAGCTACTGCATCAACTGGTGATATGAATTCAGTTTCACTTCTAACTATAACCTAAAATATTTGCCGTTGCCAATGCTTTTTGTAATAGATACAGCATAAAACATAGCTGCTAAAGTCCATACCCTCTAATTGTTTAGAAAGTCCAATTTGAGGGGCGCCTGGGTGGCTCAGGGTTTACTCTCTCTCTCTCTCTCCCCCCGTCAAATAAATAAATAAAATCTTAAAAAAAAAAAAAAAGCCCAATTTGATCATTATAGCTTTCTTCTGCTACAATTCCATCTTTTCCCTTACTCTTACCCTCCTTTTCAGCACATGGGCTGAACAGGATTCTTTATCTGATGATGACCCAAATGTTAATTTCTATAAATTCTGAGGATTTGATGGACCTGTTTTTCTTAGATTACTCCAATTTTTCAGTAACTAGGATTATTGGGCACATTTTTAAAAATAGGTCCCCTTATGAATCTCCTGAGTTCCAAACATAGCGACAACCCAGAATCATCTTGGTAGTCTGGAAAAGTTGCCAACCAATAGCCCACTTCTCTCCATGTTAGTTTAGCAGCTTGAGATGCCCCAAATAGCCAGGGAGTAGTCCAATATGACAGTTCTAGATCTCTGATCCCTGGTGGAATGATTCTTCCCTTGGGCACCTAGCACATATATCAGAACAGCATACAAACTGTGCCTTCTTCTTCATGGTGAAACGTGCAAAGTGTAGCCATTTTCATTTATTATAGAGGACCTAATTCAACATGTCTAGACCACCAAACCCATAACATTTCACTAATGCTGTGCTTCGCTGAACTTTCTGTGGCAGTTATCTCCTGTCCTCTAGCATATATCTTACTGAGGCATCTCAGGTATTTACTATTTCCTGCTCACCATGTCCAGTTAGTACCGTGAATGTAATGTTCCAACTTGATGTTCTGTGGGATGTCAAGATGAACAAGATTTCTTTGGACTGTATAATAACAGAAGAGTTAACCTAGCCTTAAGCTAAGATAATAAAAGTATGCTTTCCCTGCAATGTGAAGGCAAAGTGCTTCAGATTATCTGTTGATAAGGAATTATTTTCTAAAGAAATTGTTAAGTCAGAATCTCCTGGTATCAGGGGCTACGTTATATGTTAATATGTGCCAGTAAAGATATTACAGCTAGAACTGCATCTGTAGTTAACATTTTGATGTGATTAAGACTGCATGCAACCACATAACCATCTAGCTTGTACTAACCTCATAAACAGTATAAATGGGTGTGTAGTAGGAATCCCCATGCCAACATCTTTCAGTTTTAGTTTACTATCTTTAAGTCTAGGGCTGTGATCTCCAATGTGGTAGCGACTAGCCTCCTGTGGCTAGTGCCATGTGTTGAAATGATATTTTCTTATTAAATGAAATCCATTAAAATTAATTCTGCCTTTTTAAAATGTGGCCACTAGAAAATTTAAAATTACATGTCTGAGTCATATTTGCATTGGACAGCACTGTTCTTGGCTTTTAGGTCAGGGAACCAACATAAGGATTCTTCCCATTACTAAGTTTATTTATTCCCACAATACTGTAAGATGGACTTGGGTAAAGCCTACATATATCTTGACCTCCATATGCTCCCACTTTAAACTGGTGAACTACAATGGCATTTTGGGTTCCAGAGATTAATGTCAACTCAGAGCTAATCTAATAGACTAATAATCTGTGGTAGGATTTGATATTTCCCTTTCCTACCATAGAGCCTCTGCCACTCTGAGATCACATATACATTTAAATCAGGGAGGCCAGATCTATTTGCAACATCTATCATTGTTCTCTCCAGCCTAGAAAAGACAATTACCATAAAGCTTTTCAACATGTGGCTTCTTTCATGACCAGTGTAATTCTTTAGTGAAGGGAGTGTCCCACAGGCCCTTCCAGAAGTATGTAAGTGGCAGGCTGAACGGGGTGATTCATAATAGATCCTGTCCATTCTTACTTAGTTGAGCTTTTGTTCTTCCTCTTTGCTATGCCAGGAAACCCTGGCATTTCAACTTTTTATTAATAAGCCATCATTGAATCAAGGATTCAATTAGCCAGTCACTCCCACTTGCTCAAGGCAATATATTAAATCTCAAATCCAGGTGAATGCATATTTTTGATAAATTTGGCCCAATCTAGCATTTTGGTTCATCTTCTTGGTGTAAAATACTTAAAATTGATTCATTCCCTTACATGCTAACTGGACTCCTGCTGATACAAATTGGCCATTTTGCAATTCTTTCAGCGTATAGGTTGTCACCTCCCGGACCAGGCTTTGATTTTGGTTATATTAGGATCTATATTATTATGAGCCTAGAGGCAATGAGACTTAATAGGAATGAGTCCTGAAAAGAACTGCCATTTTCTGTTTCGGTTCTTGCCTCAGCTGAAGCAATCGAAAGTCTTCTTACTTTATGGGAATGCTGATTTATGGAACATTAGTTTCCTTAGATGGAAGGGTGGGAAGTGAGAACTGTGTCTTCCAGCAAGGGCGGTTTGGAAGTGTTTAGGGGTTCAACATCCTGAGCCTTAGTATTTGATCAGATAGTACCATTCCATGTTTCACTAGTCCAATGCCAAGACCTAGTTGTATTGGTATTGCCCATTTTGTTTAGTATAGCAATTCTGTAACCCTTCAAATCAGATTCTGGAGTTGGTTTTCAGCTTTATTTGTCCTGAGGCTTAAATAAATAAGGACTCTTTTAAAGCTGATAGAGGACTTTGACATTCCAACTTCTGCTCTGACATGAAGTGAGTATTCAAGACCTTCAAACTGTCCTTTCTCCTTTGTGTAATCCTTAGGGTTATTAGAATTAGCCATATCACACTACAGTCTTCACTCTACACACCACCATTGTCACTTCGGCAAGTAAAGGCCATATGCTACCAGCAGTGATAATTTGGGTAATCATATTGCCAGCAAATACCTAGAATTAGTAGTCGTCCACTAACTCCCCAGTAAGAAAGCTATCCTGTTCTCTTCAAATTGAGCAACTCAGTGCCAAAATACCATTTTTACTCTCTGAGGCCTTGAGCCATTCCTGCTACCAGTAACTATCAATCAAGGCCCTGACAAGAGCAATGAGACACTCAAATGGGAAAAATTTACATTCATGGTAATATTTACAAGAGAATAGTGAAGCATAAAGGAAACCAACAAAGGATGGTTGAAGTACTACAAGGCTAGCAACAGCAAGAAAGCATTAGCAACCCTATGTCTGGAGGGCATCAAGAGATCACTAGAATTAGGAGAGGTAGGAGATGGGTCTTAAACACTGATCTTTGATGAGGAATGTGACCTTGCTAACCTGTGACTGAGGAATAAACACCTTGACCTCAGTCTTTCCACCTTCCAGTCTTGCTGATGCCTCACATGAACTAAAACTAACAAGAAGCCAGAGGACAGATGAGCATACTGATAAAGACAATTGAAATTAGCTTTCTG
The DNA here is from genome assembly GCA_028646535.1 of Procyon lotor. Taxonomy (NCBI): domain Eukaryota; kingdom Metazoa; phylum Chordata; class Mammalia; order Carnivora; family Procyonidae; genus Procyon; species Procyon lotor. The sequence goes on from CM053605.1 coordinate 18,705,351, forward strand.
CAGGAGCAAAGAAGGGGCAAATGGCTATGAAGGTGACACAGAATATGCTACAGATTGACTAAAATTTAGGAACTAGTACTTAAAATTACTAGTGTAGGAGGCGCCTGGGTGGCTCAGTGGGTTGGGCCTCTGCCTTCGGCTCAGGTCATGATCTCGGGGTCCTGGGATCGAGCCCCGCATCGGGCTCTCTGCTCAGCAGGGGAGCCTGCTTACCCCTCTCTCTCTGTCTGCCTCTCTGCCTACTTGTGATCTCCCTCTCTGTCAAATAAATAAATAAAATCTTTAAAAAAAAATTACTAGTGTAGGGTATTAAGGATAATGTAATGATTTTAATATTAATTTCTGTTTTTTATGAATATTATCAGTACAAAGTATTTTGCTTCCTCCTCATCCTCTCCCCCACTCTGGGTAATGACTATCCATTATTTTAGTTAGTTATTGTGTTCTATAATATTAATATTGCATCTTTGCTTCCTATGTTTTAGATCTGAAAATTTTCCATCTACTAGGTTGGTAACAAAGAACCTGGCATTGATGTACACTTATCTGTTAAATGAAAAAAAAAAAAAAACCCACTTAGAAAAATACATTCAATAAATGCTAACCCTTTTTTTTTTCCACGTATGATCCCATACAAGCTAAAATGTCCTATTTGGAACTCTACTTGCATACTTTAGAGGACACCAGGTAGTGTCTTGTTTTGATTGTATAATCTCAATAGGTTATTTACAGATAATATCTGGCATTTCTTGAGCCCTCCTTAGACACCAGATACTGCACTAAGCACTTCCCAAGGATTATTTCTTTAATTAAAGCCCTTTTATCTGACATGAGCAAAGCTAGGTATTTTATCGATTAACAGCAGTAAGTCTAGCAACATGAGAAATTCTTTTGATAAAAGTCCTCATGTTTATATTTTTAAAACGTAAAAACATAATGCGTCACTCTAATTCCATTTTCAGTGTCTTTAAGAACTTAGACCCTTGTGATGCAATCAGACTTCTATTAAATATTTAAGATTTCTCATTAATTTTTATGAGTATCTTTGCCCACCTCTAATTCTTTAGCATTTTTTAAATCAACTCACCTTTATTGAATCTTTCCAAAGTGGCAAAATTAGTTTTTAGAAACAATTTTCTTTCTGTACTTATTTCCTTAAAATATGGATATTTAAATAATTTGCCTAATTATAATAACAGGTACAGCTGGCATGAATAGGATTGGCTAGAATGATAACTGACTCTTAGTGACTCTGTAATTCAACCACTGAAAGTGTTTATGTGGGGGCATGAAAAGAGGGGCCTACAAGCTCTAGGAATTCAGTGTTTCAGGAAGAGGCAATCAGTCAAGAAAGCTTTTTTTTTTTTTAAGATTTTATTTATTTGACAGAAACACAGCGAGAGAGGGAACACAAGCAGAGGGAATGGTAGCAGGAGAAGCAGGACCCCTGCCGAGCAGAGAGCCCGATGCGGGGCACTATCCTAGGCTCCCGGGATCTGACCTGGGCCGAAGGCAGCCGCTTAACGACTGAGCCACCCAGGCGCCCCTCAAGAAAGCTTTTTGCTGTTACTATTTTTATTTTATAGGTGAAAAGACTGAGGCTCAGAGAGGTTGCACTAGCAGAGCCTAGATTCACACCAAGACAGTCAAACTACAAAATCTGTATGTTATGGGATAAATGATACAGCCTCATATGTTTATTCTATAAAACTTTATTAAATTAACTCAGAATGATAAAAATGCTATTTAGAAGTCAAAACAGTTGAGTTTGGAATGGGCTCAGTGCAAATTATTTATATGACTTTGTCAAGTCACTTAATTTGATCTTTAAATCTCCCAATGCCCCCAGTATTATATGATGCTAAATACAAGTATGATCTTTTCTTCTTGGACTTGACTGCTGATTGTTCACTACAACCAAATCTTAGAGTAAAACAGTAGTCCTTATGCCCCACTTTTTTCTTTTTTTTTCCAATTACTTTTCTTTTTTCAGAGTTCCAAGATTCACTGTTTGTGTACCACACCCAGTGCTCCATGCAATTGGTGCCCTCTTCAATACCCACCACCAGGCTCGCCCAACCCCCACCCCCCACTTTTTTTTTCTTATAATTTGCTGTGGTTTGTTTTAACTTTAAAATAGATATGTAAAAAATGAAATAGGTCTTAAGTTTTTCAGATGATCTTCACAGCACCACTATTACTTCCCTGCAACTGTCTGCTAATCTATATTTAAGGGATAGCCTTGATAAGGACAGTTTCTGATTTTGTACTTTTAGCTTCAGAGATGCAGAAATTTATTTAAAACACATTTCCATTTAAAAGTACTTTTTACAAAGCCCCATCTGTTGTGTTGAACACCAGCAAAAGTGTAAAACAATGCTGAGGAATTCCTTCCCTCACCTTTGCTAATTAGTACCTGAATAATACTTTTTACACTGGCATAGAAAATGGGTTTAAGTTTATAAAACTCTGGTTACTTGATTTGATTGCATGCTTTAAAATTTTTATTACAAACATTGATAACATTTTTTTTAAATTGGATGTCCAGTTTTACAGATAATAAATCAGAACCCTTTAAAGAATAATAGTACTTCAGAAGTGTTTAGCAGTATTTGCCATGGAAATGTTTGTTTTCTAACAATCTTTGAATAGTTTAGTTTTATTATTTGTGGAAACATATCAGATTAATATATGGTAGTCTTTTTTGGATAACAGATAATTTTTGTCAATAACGCCAATATTTTATCAGTGTACCCACTTCCTAAGATAATAACAGAAGAAATCATAAACTTTCTTACTTTGCTTATAGCAGTGATGTATCCTATTTCTGAAATAGTGTCCATTCACGAAGAAAGAAAAAGATGAAATGATAGAATCTAAGTTTTGTTTGTATAGCAATCATCAGTGTTTGATGTTTTGTTTTTTAAATCTATTTTCATTTACTATGGGTTACTTATAGCTATTCTACTTGTCTTGATGCTGGATAATTCATTAGAATTGCTTTATTTTATTGCAATATGTTGGCTAAATTTAAACATATCTAGCAATCGCAACCCTCTTTCTACTTTTGCTTTTTGTAACACTCAAAACAAAATGACTGGCTGAGAAAGAGAAAAAAAAATCATTTTTACATGTGAAATTTAAATGACATTCTAAGAAGGAGTGGGAAGGAATGGGAAGGAGAGAGAAATAAAGAATTGAAATGTATCATCAACAGTATATCAGCTGAAGATCACAGTCAAATTTTTTGACCCAGTGAGAAAATAATCTACAATCTTATATACATCATGTAAAGGTATAAGAAAATAAAAGGTACTGGTTTATATTTAAAACTCTACCAATTAATCTTAAGATTTACTACACAAATTATCTGATTTGCCATATATACATTTATAACATATGACATTTAAAACATTATGTGTTTTTAATAATGAATCAGTGGATCAGTACTCCTGCTACAAAAATGATTTGTATCAGTTTTGTCTCTTAGATTTTTAGTTTAACAAGTAATTATAGTCCTTTCATTCTTAGAAATTTGATTAGTGTGCTTCATACGTTATATATTGCTCCTTTTAATTGTCTTTATTATACCCAATACACTGGGGAAATAGTGTTTCAATTAAGTCTTAGACCCCTATTAATCAAAATAGTACTTAGCATACTTGTTATTTTTTTTTTTTAATCTAAGAGGAACTAGAATTGGATATTTTTTCTAATTTGCATTTCAGGTATATGTCTAACATACTGTAATGCTGTGGCCAAATTAAATATTTAAAACACAGGATAGAAGATTATTTTTAATATATAGAAATTTGTACAGTATATATGCATTATAAATTGTTACATATAAATTGCAAGGAGAAAAAAGTAAGAATATCTCTCTAATAATCTCAAATGTTTTTATGCCATATCTAAAATTCAGATGTCCATGGAATTGTCCTTTAATTCAGAATATTACAAAATTATTTATTGCTTAAAAATGGAATATTTTTAAAATATGAAAATGAAAAATCCTAATATTCCAAAGAAATTTATTGTTTCTTATATTCTAAAAAACCCCCAAATATTTCTTAACAGAAGCTTGCTTGTTGTAACACCAAAGTATTGTTCAGATATTTAAATAAAATATTTTTGAGTAAGCAGATAAGAGTAGGAATTTATTTATTTTTTTAAGATCTATTTTTGAGGATGGGAGGGACAAAGCAAGAGGGAGAGAGAATCTTCAAGCAGACTCCCCACTGAGCACACAGCCCAGTGCAGGGCTTGATCCCAGGACCCTGGGATCATGACCTGAGCCAAAATCCAGAGTTGGCCACTTAACCTACTAAACCACCCAGGTGTCCTAAAATTGCTTAGTTTTTTTTGTTCTTTTCATTTTTTAAAAATAATTCCTTTGGATTTTTGAAAAGACTTACCTATAATAGTCTAAGGAAAACCTTAGCTTTCAGTTAAATCAGTACTTCTTATATAACACTTTATTTGGATATTTCATCTAAAAATAAATGCTTTATAAAATTTGGTTATGTGATATATTTGTATCATACATATCTGTACATATATCTGTGTATATGCAGGTATATCACATAACCCTGAAGTTAGAGCTGTTTGAGGAAACTTCTAGTGTCATGAAGCCTTCATCTTTTTAAATAGGATCAATATTCTGAACAAATATATAACTTATTTCCAAACACCTTAGAAATGTTGATTTTTTACAATATTACTTTGTAACCTATTCAGTGTTTGACAATTTTTAGCCTAAGAAGTTTTTGCTTTATGTCTAAGTGTCAGTTTAAAATTATTTTGTCCTATAAAAAGCAACTGAACCAGATGTAGCATATAAATATCCATCTGTTAAAACAATAACTTCTCCCTCACTGTACATTTTTTTAATTCTTCTATACAAGGATTGCCTTTTTATTTTTCAAGATCCTATAATCCCAAGGACTATATTTTTTTTCCATAAAAATAGCTCAGAAGTATTGAATACTTGTATTAGTTCCCAGTATTGATTTTTTAAAAACATTATCAGTTAAATACTGTACTGCCATAAACTCACTTATATGTTTTCCATTATTTTTAACTTTAGTTTATATTTTATTTAGTTATGCTTTTAACTATTATGAGAAAATATCAATAAAATATTATGACTGCCCATTTTTTAATATATTTGAACATTCACCTTCAGTAGAATGTTCAACCAACTAACAGGCATTTTTAAAGTTTATATCCTCTCAGAGAAACTGATAAGAAGAGATCACTCCTCATCTTCAAATTCTTAAAAATAAAGTTCAAAAGCAGTATCTGGCTTAGAGTGACAAAGCTTAGTGACAAAGTGACAAAGAGCCAAGCTTTGACTGTATTATTAAAGAAACAACTTAATATCAAATGTTCTAGTTTTAAGTCTTCTCAGATGGGACAGTCTGTTAATTCATCATAAGAATGAAATGCTTTCAAATATATTGTCATGCCTTGATTCACTACCCCAGCCACATCATTTCCTTTTATTGCTGACTGATCAGGAATTCCATAAACTAGAAGGGATTCTAAAGTGCATATAGCCTTTGTAATTACTCTCCATCTTGTTTCATTAAAGTATCTTTTCCTTTTATATCTCCTTTTGCCTTCTACTCTTGTCTTTTTCATAGTTTTTCCCCCCAATCCTTAAATGTTTGCTTCAGTATTGCTTCATTTTTTAAGGTGACTTCCAGAAAAAAGTATGTAAATAAGCACCTTTAGTTTGTATTACATACAAAATCATTTGAATAACCTGGAACTGCTGCAGGTTATAGACCTTTGGATATTAACAATTCGTGAAATGAGTGAAGAATAAAAACATCTCTGAAAATTAGGTACTTCTTATTATCAGTTATTTTCATATTGACATTATTTTGAAACCAGATCATGACTTTTCTCTCAGATTTGTCAGAGACCCATTTTAAAAATACTAATCTATGGCCCAGTATAATGATAGACATATTAGATTAAATTATGCTGGTTCAGAAATTGAATCTAGTGTAGCTCGTTCATAATAATGATGATGCATTAAGTGTAGTTATTTGTATAATTTGTCCTACAGACTTCCCATGAGAAGGAACTGTTTTCATCTGATTGTAGACCTGGCATCTGGCCCACTTTCTGGGTGATCTCCCAAGTGTGAACTTTCCGCACCCTCCACCCCTCCTTTCCTTCCTGGAGGTGCTTGATAGAGGTGGATTACACTGATAATACACAAGCAGTGTCAGTTGCACACATGATTTGCATAAATGTGCTGTGCTGATTTCACCCAAGTCCTGATAATGATGCCCATGGTGCCTCTCTATATGCTTTGCAATGAACACTGGAGAGAGGGGATGGGATTAGTATTTTCATTCCTGACTCTTCAAACACACCCTTACGGCCCTGCCCATTGAAATATAATCAGGAGGGAAAAACCACTTTCAGTCAAACTAGCTGGTAAGACTATCCATGTGATTTCTATCCAGTAAGTAGAACACTTTTCTTTTCCAGACCAATAATCATTTTATATCCCTCAGAAATTTTTTTTTAAATAGCATACACGATCTCATCTTTTTTCAAATATCAGTCGTAATGCTTCTTTAAATTTCAAATACATTTCTAGAAGGAATTATTAAAGAGAATTTCTTTCTTCTTATAATACATACTCATGTGATATAGTACTTTGTTGCATTCTTAGATCAGTTTACTGCTGGAACCTTTCCTTATCTTTTTCTGTTCTCAGGAATTCTTAAGAAATAAGCAAGAATCGTGGAGCTATTTCTCATTCTTCTCAGTTTTCTACAGACACTGTCCTCATTACAAGTTGACTATTTCAGTTTTGTACCCTGCGTGGATGTTGGTGTGGACAATCTGAATTTGTAGCCATTTCACATTTTCTCTTCTATGTCCCGGAGTCTGTGGGACTGGCATTCTTGAACTCATGGCAAAAGTGAAAGGGCATTGTGCCAGCTTCATTACTCAGTGTCCAAAAGGGCACATCACCCTATTTTGTTTTGTTTTGTTTTGGTTTGTTTTTTTGTAAGCTAACCTCCACCCTCTCCTTTTATTTTTCCTACTTGATCCTTGTATGTGAGTCAAAAAAACCTGTTCATCCACAGCCTGTACTGTCTTGCCAAATCTTGTAAGAAAACTCCCAAATAGTAAAAAAAAAAAAACAAAAAAACACAAACTTACAAATGAAGTATATAAAAACCAATATCAGTCATTATAATCATATAATATATATTTAGAATATAATTAAATTTTTATTTAGGATATTATCAACCATCTATTAGAGTGGTAATCCCTTTAGTTTATACAGAAACTTGATGATAATAAGTATATAAATAAGAATGAAAGATCCTAAGCTCAGCATCTCAAAGAAGAGATCTTATTCTGTTTTGCATCTGTATCATTCATACTGTATCAAATGAATGAATGAATCTGTGGGTGCTTTCAGTTGAACATTCTTGCATTAACTAGAAAGTTAGTTTAAGATTTGTAGAGGTCAGTGGTGGTTATATCTATTTCCTAATAAATGATAAATGTTAGTCCATTACAAAAATAAAAGTAAATGGCTAATATTTAATGGGCTTTTATTTTTGTGACAAGCACTATTTTAAGAGCCTTATTTTACAGCTAAGGAAAGTCAAATTTAAAGAGGGTGAGTGTAGCATAATGTATAGAGAAATTGAATCATTATGTTGTACACTTGAAACTAATTTTAACATTGTGTGTCAACTATACTCAAAAAATTTTTTTTAAACTGATAAATAAGAGAGATGCTACCTAACATCCCTATAATCTGTAGTTTTAAATATTATATGTATGGTTCTTTATATAAAGCTTTACCTTATTGAGGTTATTATACTTTTAACCTAATGTCTTTATTCATATTTTGCCCACAATGTATACTATTTGGATTAGATTTTAAACATACCACAGACATACACACATCCATACACCAAAATGCTCAGTATAATAAAAGTAAAGTATCATACTGAAATAAATGAAGATTTCCATAATGCTTGAGTGCATACAGAAATTTAGAATAAAATAAATCTAAAAGCAGTATAAATTATTTTTGCGAGAGAGCTTTTTTAAAAATTATGCTCTGATATGGTAAACATCTTACCATTAAAACCATATATGCATATTTTATGCAAATTTTACTTAGGAAAAGTTGGGATATAAACTCTGCTTTGCCTGACCCCAGAGTCTGTGATCTCAACTACCATACTCCTGCTTTCCAATCTATTCTCAATATAACACCCAGGATTCTCTTTAGAAACCCGTTTAAATCATGTGATTTCTCTGCTTAAAATCTTCTAATGGGCTTCCATTGCTCTCTTCTAATAAACTCAAACTGCTTATCATGGCCAGGGGAAGTGCTTCCCACCTCTCCTGTCAAATCATATACCACTGTATCCCTCACTCTGTTTTTTGCCACCCTCCGTTCCTCTATTCCTTTCTACTCTTGGGATTTTGCAGTGATGATCCTAGAAGTCTCTTCCTTCAGCTCTTTCCCAGTTCTTGGCATGGATGCCTCATTATCCTTCAGATATTTGCTTTAAATGGCTTCTTCTTGGAGTGGCCTTCCATAAACACCCTACCTAGAACATCCCCCTACTCATTCTTGATCTTGTTCTATCTTAAAGTCTTGTAAAGCTTAAATCAGAATCTGTATATATTATCTTGGATTTTTTGTTCATGCACATGTTGCCTGTCTCTCCCCACTGTCATCTGAATGTGAGCTCTATGAGATCATGGACATCCTCTGTCTTATTTATTAATGTATCTCCAGCTCTTTGAATGGTGCTTGGTACATAATAGATAATGAAAAGATTTTGTCAGTTAATGGAAAAAAAATCTGAAAATATACATAAGTTGAAAGACAAAATAATGTTTTTATTTCATTCTTGAACAGCCATTTTTTAGTAAAAAACAGCAATTTTTTACTAATGGGTGTGTGTACTTTGTTGGACACTACACAACTGCCCATATCTTGGAATCAGATTGGATACCTCCACTATTTCCTTATTTTCACACAGTACTCACTTTGTGTTGCTGCAACTCCTGAAACCTAGCTTCACAAAGAGGTGACATCATTGAAAAGACTGTAATGTGATATGTTGAAACTGTAACTAAATAGTTTGTGTGGTGTCTGAGGGATGTTGAATATTATTATTTCCCTTAAAAATTTAAAATATCCTATGCTTATCTTGCTTTACAATATCCTTCCCAAGAGTGTGCTTTAGTGTTCCATTAAAATTTAAGGATCACAGGCCTAGCACATTAGAGAATTACTATTTTAATCAGAGTTCTGGTTGAGAGTATGGTCAAAAGGCTCTCTCATACAGTAGTAACATGAATATGAATTGGCAAAATTCTTTTTGAGGCAGCAGAACAACAGGGATCAAGAACATTAAAACTGTTTATACAAAGGGTTCATACAATAAAGTAGACAACTAATTCAAAGTATAACTTATGTGTACTAAAAACTGAAAAAAAGTTATCGATTGCTCCATATTTCAGTGCTCATCTTTCTTCAGATTAATTTCTAATTCTGTAAGCAGTTGTCAAGTAAAGTCAGATACCAAGTTCCCATTTTTGCATTATAAATATTTACAGGAGAGTGGGTGCTTTTAATTTTATTAAAGGAAAATGAATGTGCTATACGCATAATGCTGTTGCTGATTTTATATGTATCATGACAAATGGTAAATATAGTTTCTGTATATAGATGTGTTTTTTTGCATGTTTCTGTATGTGTAAACATACATACATCTATATAAAGAATAAAACATTTACCACATATATTAGTGCTATTGTAATTTGTTTTATAGGTTTCACTAGGATAACTCTTGAAGTGACATATTTCAAGAAAACATAAGTGAACGAGACTTGATTGTGCTATATACCTTCATAACACCCTATGAATTTATGGTAAACATTCCTACTTCAAAATTATTTATGGCTATTTGCTTTCCTCTTCCTTTTGGTAGGTATATGGGGGTTTTAGTACAGGGGCAGATATTTATCTCTAATTCTTAATAATGACAGATGGAGAAAATACTAGCAAATGCTAGCAAATTTTTTTCTAATTGAATTGAATTGTCAGGATTGTCAAATTTTCTTTACTGCATCTTTAATTGATAATTTATTGCTCAGGTCAGTTCAGTAATCTCTGTATCTCTGACAGGTTATACTGATGCTTCTCTTTTTGTTAGTGTAGGATTTTTGTGAGGGACAGTAGATCAAAGGAGACTATATATTAATTTTTGAGATAGTTGGGAACACTAATCCTGCTATCTTTTATCTTAAAATCTTTATTATACCATATATTTTTTATTTATTATAATACATATTATAGAATTTTATATATAATAAACTTCATTTCAGTTACCTGAATTGTATTAGTAACAAAATTTACAAGGTTAATGTGGCTTTTTTAATATTTAACCCAATTACATATATAAATTTTGCTTTCAAACATGATGAAATATTAGGAACCAGATTTACCTCCTGCCCTGAACGATTAGAATACTAAAATATATTAAATGACTTTTAGACATTGAACAATAGGCACTGAAGGACTAGGATTCCAGAGATTAGGAAAAACAAATGTGGTGAGTCCCATGATTATCCAAATTTACTTCCTAGAAGCAATTTCCAAGCCACGCTTAGGAACGAGAAACCCAAAAGACCCAGTCAGTCTCGCTGATTTGAGGAGACAGATCAGAATCCATGGAGACTAGTGTTTTTGGAGTAGAGAGTATAGAGGAGTATCAGGAGGAAACTGCACAGAAAAAAACTCTGGAGTTTTGCTAAAGCCCCTTTGACTCTTTGGCTGAATAGTGATCTACCTATGTTTATGAAGAAACTATGTGCACCTGGGAAAAGGAAGGGAACAGAAGGCCAAACAATTCCTGGAGCTCATGCAGCAGTGAGAATAGTCAGTTCTCTCCAGCCAGTGTGGAAAGACTTTGTAATCGTCAGGTCATTGAGTAAAGTCCTCAGAAAGTTTCTCGCCTACATACTGGGACTAAATTAGCCTTTAGATAAAAGCATGCTCTGGAACTGCCTTGAAGCATAAAAGCAAACATCAAAAAAGTTGAACTGATTCCAAGTAATGTAATGGCATACCAGAATAAGTGAACGATAGTTTAAAGAAATGCAACAAAATCTAGAACCCACTAATGTAAAATTCACAAAATCCAGAATGCCACTAAAAATTAACAAATATGCATAGAAGGCAGAAAATATTACCCATAATGAGTAGAAAACTCAGTTAATAGAAATAGACCCAGAAATGCCCAACTGGTGAAAATAGCAAACAAGGTTGATAAAACAGTTGTTATAAACATACTCCATATGTTCAAGAATATAAAAGAAAATGTGAATATGATGAGAATAGAAGTGATACTAGAGGAAAATGCACAGCATTAAGTGTTTATATTTTAAAAAAAGAAGAAAGGTCTCAAACCAATTAACTAAGCTTCCTTAAGACAGTATGAAAGAAGAGCAAATTAAATCTAGAGAATGTAAAGGAAGGAAATAATAATTTTAAAGGCAGAGATCAATTAAAAGGAAAACAAGAATATGATACAGAAAAATCAATGAAATCAAAGGCTGATTATGTGAAAAGATCAGTAAAATAGATAAACCTCTAGCCAAGATCAATCAGTACAAAAACATAACACTCCACTTACCAACATCAGAAATGAACATTGGCTGTCACTAAAATTCCTATAGTCATTGAAAGTATAATACAGGTATATTATGAATAAGCTTATGTCCATAAATTCAAGTAGATGAAATAAATTCTTTGAAATACAGAAATTATCCAAGCTCACTAAAAAAGAAATACTATGACAGCCTTATATTTTTTCTAGAAATTGAAATTATAGTTAAAAACCTCCCCACAAAGAAAACTCCACATTACTTCACTTGTGAATTCTGTCAAACATTCAAGGAAGAAGTAATTTAAGGAAACATTAGGGAACAAATGAAAGAGGAAAAATGCTTCCATACAGATTGAGTTCAGCATTACCCTGATACCAAAACCAAAGGCACTGTGATAAAAGAAAACTATATAGCCATATCCCTCGTGAATACAGAAACAAAAATCCTTAACAAAATTTTAGCAAATAGAATCCAGAAATACATAAAAAAGGATAACTTATCATGACCAACTGGGGTTTATCCCAGGAATCCAAAGTTGATTTGACATTAGAAGAATATCAGTGTAATTCCCCATATTGAGAGACCAAAATGAGGGGCACCTGGGTGGCTCAGTGGGTTAAAGCCTCTGCCTTTGGCTCAGGTCATGATCTCAGGATCCTGGGATCGAGCCCCGCATCTGGCTCTCTGCTCAGTGGGGAGCCTGCTTCCCAACTTCTCTCTTTGTCTGCCTCTCTGCCTACTTGTGATCTCTCTCTCTGTCAAATAAATAAAATTAAAAAAAAAAAATCTTAAAAAAAAAAGACCAAAATGAAACAAAGAAACAATGAAAACTAGGTAGGCAGTTATACAGTTATAATCATCTTCATAGAGAAAGAAAAAGCATTTGACATAATTCAGTATATATTCATAAAAAAATTCTCAGAAATATAAAGAACTTCCTCAATATGGTAAAAGCCATTTTTGGAAAATTTTGAGCTTACATTATACTATTAATAAATGAAAGTTTACCCTTTTGAATAGGAACAAGGCAAGAAGGTCTGACCTCTCCACTTCTATTCAGCATTGTACTAGGAGCCTTATCAATGCAGTATGGCAACAGAAAGAAATAAAAGACATAAGTATTGCATTGGAATATGTAAGACTATATTTAGTTTTAGATAATATAATCACCTACATAGAAAAAGCAAGGAATCGACCCCCAAAAATTAAAAATGAGTGATACCATAAAGATTGCAAGAAGCAACATCAATATAAAGAAATCAGACTTACTTCTATATGTTTACAATGGAAAATTGGAAACTGAAATTTAGAAACCAACATAATTTATTATAGCATCCAAAATATATGAATTACATAGAGATAAATTTATGTAATTTTGTGCAAGAAACATTTTTTTTTAAATTGCTGAGAGAAATTAAAGACCTAAATAAGTGGTAAGATATGACTGTGGTTTAAATGATTCAATACTGTTAAAATGTTAATTCTCTGGAAATTAAAACTATCAGTTTAATACAATCCCAATCATATCCTAGCAGGATTTTTTGTAGAAATTAACAAACTGATTACAGAATTTGTTTGAAAATACAGAAGATCTAAAATAGCCAAAATAATTCTGAAAAAGCATTTGGTGTCTGGGTGATTCAGTTGGTTAAACATCCAACTCTTGATTTTGGATCTGGTCATGATCACAGGCTTATGAGACTGAGTTCCATGTCAGGCTCCAAGCTGAGTGTGGAGCCTGTGTAAGAGTCTCCCTCTTCCTCTGCTTGTCCTGCCCCTCTCCTTCTCTAAAAAAGAAAGAAAAGAAAATGCAAAGGTATATGACTTACACTACCTAATTTGAAGACTAACTCTGTTACTAGTATCTATTTTAGTTTATGGATAGACACAGAGATCAATGAAATAGAGTCACCAAAAATATACTCACAATATATGATCAATTGATTTTCAATAAAGGTACTAAGACAATTTAAGGAGGAAAGATACTATTTTCTATAAATGGAGCTAGAACAATTGGATATCCATATTTTAAAAAAGACTTGCCTCAAGTGTTTGTAGAAGTCTTATTCCTCAGAGCTATAAACTAGAAACAACCTAAACTAATGAGTGGATTAGCAAACTGTGGTACATTCATACAATGAAATACTGCCAGCCATAAAAATAATAAACTACCAATACATGTAATAGCATGAATGAATCTCAGAATCATCATACTGAATGAAGGAAGCCAGACACAAAGGAGTATATACTACATGATTCAGTTTATATGAAATCCTAAAAAAAAAAAAAAAGGGCAAAACAGTAGTGGTTGCAAAGGGATTTGGTGCAAAGGAGAAAGATGAAATTTTTAGGGCAACAGACATGTTCTGTATTTTAATTGTGGCAGTGGTTACACAACTATATATACTTATAAACTCCTTGAATTGTATAAAGTGGATGGATTTTATGAAAATTTTACCTCAATAATGCCAATTTTTAAAAATAAAAATCTACATATATAACTCAGAATTCAGGAGTAACAAATATTTGTGAGGAAGATGGTTGCTTAGAAGAGCCAGTGTACAGCTGTTACCATGTGATTGAGCCCTACTTTCTCAAGTAAGGAAAGTGGAACTCTAGTACAACTGTTTCCTCTCCACCTCTACCTCTCTTGTCTTTTCTCCAAGACTTCTCAAAGTTATAGTTGGGGAGAGGGGAGTAAGATGACCTAATGGCTTTTAGCTGTGTTCTGACAACATACTCCTTTTGGCACTCACTGTGGTGCTGTAGAAATCAAGAAAGATAGAATTCCACAATCAGTGCCCTCGCAAATGATTTATCTTTTATTAGTGGATTTGATTAATTTCTATGCTGTTTTTTCTAGTGTGAAATAACATCATATAGCCCCCTAAAAAGATAACTGCACAACTTGCAATTTAAGAGAAATGGATCAGTATAACTTTCCCCTTGAATTTTAGAATTCAGATGCACAGGTCAGTTTGAAGGAGAATTGATGCAAAGTTCAAACTGTATCATCATCCTCAAAATACAGAATCATCATACAGGAGTAAACTTCCATATCAAAATATTTCTTTTTTGCGTTATCACCAGTAATAAAGTGATGCTTCATCCAAGGGCTTGTCAGATCTTAATCCTGAAATTTCTTATAAGAAGAAAAATTATTCTTCACCTTAAAAATAAATTTTAAGTCAACTGCAGACTTAGAGAACATGATGATTTATGATTTTCTATAGAACCACTATTTCCAACTTCAGTATGTAAGCAGCCACTTGGGAAGTTTGTTAAACATGCAGACCTCTGGGTAGCACTCCCAGAAGTTCTAAGTCAAGCATGGTACCCAAGAATCTCCATTTTAAAAAACACTCAGGGAAATTCTAACATAGGTAGCCTGCAGTTCACATTTTGAGATCCATTGCAAATGGTTAAGCTACACTGTTTTTGAATATAGGTAGGGAGTTTTGTATTAGAGTAGTTAAATACATAACAGAATAAAAAAGAAGAGATATGCAATTTTACATTTCCACAGACTCCATGTTTTACTAATGTGTGATTATTCTTTTGGTGGCTAAGCTTTCCTAATATGTCATGGCACTTTTTTTTTTTAAATGGGGAGTTATGATACATCCTTACAGAACTATACCATACCAACAACAAAAGTGATATTATATACTGCTGTTTAAACATGATGAAATTAAAAGCTACATTTGAAAAAATAAATAAATAAAAGCTACATTTGTCTCCACTCCTTCTTAAAACTCTATTAAAGTCGGGGCACCTGGGTGGCTCAGTCGTTAAGCATCTGCCTTCGGCTCAGGTCATGATCCCAGGGTCCTGGGATCGAGCCCCGCATCGGGCTCCTTGCTCAGCAGGAAGCCTGCTTCTCCCGCTTCCATTCCCTCTGTTTGTGTTTCCTCTCTCGCTGTGTTTCTCTCTGTCCAATAAATAAAATCTTTAAAGAAAAAAAAAAAACTCCACTAAAGTCACAGTAGACATTTACAGAAGCTTAAATTCATCAGATCAAGGACAATGGGAAAGGATAGAATAGCAGCCCAAGAGGAGGATGGAAAACAGAGGGAGGGGTAGTAACAGACAGTAGGACAAGACTGAAACCTTTAGTGATTATAGAGGGGGAATAAGGGATGAGGAGCAAGCTAACTGGCACCAGAGAATCCTGAAAAGTAGAAGAAACGGGACTGTTGAAGTCAGGGATAGAGCTTTGGACTAAATATAAAGTTCTCCATACAAAACTGTTAGACCACAGAGTTACTCTCACACAGTATAGCCAGCCAACAAAATCCTCCACCTCCCCTTACAGGAAAATAAATGTTTATTTCTTGGAGAAATTGAATTGGAAACCTTCAGGCTTTAGGAACTCCAGGGAAAGGAGAGAGTAGAGGGGAGACAAAAGATTTCAAGCAAGGAGATAATGTAAAAAACCACAATTGAACATTTAGATTTGTGGCCCTTTCCTTGCCCTCTAGAATACAGACATCCACCTTATATCACCCTTGGGACTGGAAATTGGAGGCATCTTCTCTAAGGGAATTTAAAGAGAAGACATGGGAGTCTAACAATAAAGAGATCACTCTGCAATAGCTCACAAACTTCACTTATGTTTCCTGAACTTCCAGTTAACTTTTTAGTACCTCACTGTTCAATATGAACAAACAATAGATATTCAGGCACCAGACATTTAAGAAAGTCCTTCAATACAGGGAGCAATATAAAAAGAAAAAAGCTCAGAGAAAAGAGACAGTATAAAGAGGGAAGAAAATTTAAAAAGAAAAAAGGCTCAGAGAGTGAAGTTTTGTGCCCAAGAAAAAACAGAAAAAATTCTATTGAAAAAAAAAAGTAAAAAGCAGGAAAGAGATCTTAGAAATTAAAATGCATGATAACCAGAAAACATTTAGCAGAAAGATTCAAATAAAAAGATGAGGACAGGGGTGCTTGGCACCTCAGTGGCTCAGTGGGTTTAAGCCTCTGCCTTCAACTCAGGTCATGATCTCAGGGTCCTGGAATCAAGCCCAGCATCAGGCTCTCTGCTCAGCAGGGAGCCTGCTTCCCGCTCTCTCTCTGCCTGCCTCTCTGCCTACTTGGGCTCTCTGTCTGTTAAATAAATAAATAAAAATCTTAAAAGAAAGACAATTTTTTAAAGTCAAAAGAGTAAAGGGACAATCAATACGAGGGGGAAAGATAAGAAATTTAAAGAATCAGTCTAGAAGTTCTAACATCAAACTAACAAAAATTCCAAAAAAAGGACAGAGGAATAGATTATGATTAGATAGGTTAGGCAGGAGGGGAGGGGGAGACTGTGTATTTCATTAAATGCCCTTTAGGACTACTTGATTTTTTTCAGGTGTGGGCATATATAACTATAGTAAAAAGAGAAATAATTACTAAATAAGAAAAGGACTAGGAATGCTAAGTAAACTAAATAATTCAACATTATCATAATTCTATTTATCTAGGGAAAAATTGTCCTCTAACTTCTGCAACAAAAATATTATAACATAGGAAATGTTCAAGACATTCAGTAAAATAAGTACAATATAGATACAGTGTATAAGGTGACACAATTTCATAAAAAATATGTCTTTGCATGTACAGAAAAAAAACAAGAGGATAAAAATGTTAAAGATAGTTATTTCCAAATTGTGCAATTATGAGTAATTTTTGTTGAATTTTGATATTTTCTATACAGACATACTGCTTTGAAAATTGAAAATCTAGTGAAATTTAAGTAAACCACTGAGAGGAAAATATTTAAATAGTTAGGAAGTTATGTTATTAATGAAATGCCAATCTCTTCTTTCTGTGAACAATTCACCATACTCTACTTGTTGAAGGTTACAAAAATATATAAGACATTGCTCCAGCTTCTCAAGAAGGTCATAGTCTAATATGGGAGATCAAAATGAATGTATAAACAGCCACAAATAGAATGTTATGTTTCCTAGGTGTGGAGACAATATGGTTATGATTCTTTCATGGGAAAGATCACTTTAAATGGAAGGTTAGGGAGTTTGGGAATGGAAGGAAAAATAGAATTTTAAGAGCCCAAATTGTATGAAGCCATTCCAGAAAGAACTAAGACTCAAGTAAAAGCTCAAGGTGATTTTGGCCAAGTCCTTGGGTAGAAGATAGGATGTATACTTTGGAACTAGTTAGTATGGTGTACTGGATGCCAGGTAGAGGGATTTGGACTTTGTTTGATAGAAGAGTACGTAATGGTTTTTAAGGAGGGGACTAAATAATTACATAAGAGAACACAGGGTTTGAAGTCTATTATGCTAGCCCAGGCTAGTAATGAAGAATTAAACTTGCTTATTGGTTGTGGGATTGAAAAGGAAGGATAAACTGGAGAAACAATGAAGGCGTTGAGTCTATAGAATTCAACAATTACTTGGATGTGGGAAATAGATAAAGGGGCAACAAAAAGAGCTGGCTGTTGCGAGTCTGGATTATTAAAACAGTGATAACAGTGGTATAAAAGAACAGTCAGAATAAAGAAGTAGTTTTGTGGAGGAAGATAATTTTGGATATATTGAATTTTAGATTTCAGAGGAATATGCATAAGGCAATACCCAAAAGGGCATTTGAAAGTATGAGTTTGAAGTGCAGTCACTCAGCAAATATGTATTGAGTATCTCCTATGTTTAATAATCACCATAACACAAGCAGTTCAAAATTGAGTAAAACATGACCTTTGTCCTTAGGGCAGAGCTCATTTTTTTGGAACTAGGAAGATATTCATCATATCATATAGATAATCACAATGAAATCATAAGTAATGCATCAACAGACTATGAACAGAGTACTGTGAGGGCACAGAGGAGAAAACTCCCATCTTTGGGTTCACCAAGATCATTCTATAAAGGTGTAAATGACCAGTAGCAGCTTACAAACATGGGGAACTATTCCAGGCATGATTTGGACATTTTATGGAAATGAGGGCGTAATCTAGATGGAACAGAGGGAGACTATTATAGTGAGAAGAAAATTGGAAGTTATGTGTCTATTTGCCAGGTAGGAAGAGGTTGAGAAGCCAGTGAGGAGGAACACTCAACCTGATCCCAGAAGCTAAAACAAGAGATTCAAGGCAAATGTAAATTTGAAAGTAGCCAAGAAATTAGGAAGATTTAGAATCAAAGTTCACTGTATTTAGTGATTTGGAGGCGGCTATTGATGTATTTATAAAAATTCTCAGTAATATCAGAATTAAGGTGTTTCAGATGGTGAGAATGTAATACTATTTATAAAAATAAATGCAAGATAATGTGTTATACATATTAACTCATGGTTTATAAGTATTACACAAATGAACTTATTATAGGGAGAAAATGTAAATAATATTTTCATGAACTGATTTTTAAGAAATATCAAAGAACTGACAGGATGTGGTCTTATGGGGCTAGTAGAGCCATTGGGTCTTGCAAGGATTGTTGTTAATGTTTGAAAATCATTTTCAAAAGAGTAGTAAGGGCATGATCTAGACTTTGAAGGAGCTAAGTAGATGAAAACAAATACAAGGAGATGGCAGTTCCCGGAAATCCTGAAACACTGCCTCTCCTCCACCCAACCCCCCAACCCCATTATCTGATTAACTTACTTTTCTTTCAGTTATCAGTGGAAGTGTTCCTACCTCAGGCAGACCTTCCTGTCCAACCTTCTTAAACTAAATTAGGTTCCCTGTGTTATGCTAACACTTTTGCTCTATAGAATCTACCACAATTTGTAATATATTGCTTGTATATTTGTTAAATGTCTGTCTTCCTCACCAGTCAGTTACATGAGGATAGGCACCGTGAGAATTTGTTCTCTATGTTACATTCCAGCCTCATCACAGTGTTGTTGGCACATAGTAGGTTTTTAACAAATACATATTAGATGAGATAGGCAGAAGGAAAAAGTGGAGCATTTCCAGAGTAAATGTCCTGGAGATAAAATAGTTACAGGATGTCAAAGTCCAACATACGTTGTTGCCCAGTATGTGGATTGCTGTAATAGAACACAGATCAAGATTTTGAAGAAACTGAGGTAATACTTCTGGAACACAGTTTGCTCGAGTTGGGATGAAGAGGAAAGAGTGATGTTTTAAAACAAATGTCAAATGGGAGAAGCTGAGATAAAGCAGAAAGGATAAATTTCAAAAAATGAGGCTAGTAAACAAATGAGTTTCAAAAACAGTAATCAGTATACCCTTTTCTTCCTTGGCAGGTGAGTTAGAAGTGCATTGAGGGCTGTGAGCCAAGGGGAGTAGAAGGGAACTATGTTTAAGTGAAGTTCGGAAGGTTTCGGGTTTATATAAATAAGGGGAAGAAAGTGTAGGATTATATGTTCACAGTAAAACAAGTATCCTAGGATACAGTGCAACAGGACCGATAAAGGGGAAGACAGAGATGATGTAACTAGTTGACAGTCGGTTATTGAGCACAGTGTATGTGCTTAATAAGTATTAGTAGACTTGTTTAGTGCAAATTCACTTATTTCTAGAGAAACAGTACTAAAAAACCCAAAATTAAGTTAACAGTGATAGCAAACAAAAGCTTTTTGCAATATGTAACCCCATATCTTAAAATGCAACTACATGTAAATATATTTACACTATTTACATGAAATGATGTTTTTGATTAAAAGCATGTTCTTGTCATTTTTAATGTTCTCACACACTGATAAAGATTCTTCACAATATACAGAGACAATCTTGGTTCAATATGTAAAAATTCTTGATTCTGAAAAATAGAACTTCGTTTGCTTAGTATTTTTAGAAATGATTAAACCTGTTTTACATAGCTTTTATTTAAAACTATTTACAAAAATTATGATCATGAAATAACAGAGTTTATATGTACCTCAAATACAATTTAAAAATTGGTAGGTTTTATTTTTTGGTTTTTGTTCTTAATTAGTATAGTGAAGTTTCTATGCAAGTCTGAATACCTTGTCTTGTTACAGTATTTCAGTTCCGCTTGTGACCAGTGTCATAGTGTGGGTTTGTAAGGTGACTGGATACTATCTTTAACTATGAAAAAGAGTGGTCTGTTTGTCCTCTGGGCAAAACAAAGTGATTCCTATGACAGATGAGGGCCACTGACCTTATTCATACTATGTTTTACTACCAAGGGCTTGGGCACAGACATGTTTTTTCTGTATTTATTCAAAACCAAGAATCAAAGTGCTCTGTGATATCCTTGTGAATTGTCATACAGTAAAACATGTCTCTTTCCATAAGTGTGTTTTTCTTCATCAATTCCTTGAAGTTTTTTTGTGTTTTTTTTTTTTTTTAATGTGAGCATTGAAGTATTTTACCTGGTAAACTGAGATACAGCTCTCTGGCTACTAGGAAATAATTCATTTCCTGAATGTGAAATGCATTAGAAAAAAAGAAGAAGAAAGTGTTACTATCATCATATAACTAAATAGGTTAGGACTTCAGTGGTTACTGTTAATAGTCCTGACTCAAAGCACCTAGTAGGTTAATTCTTGGTAATATAAGAACAGTGCTGATGTGGGAGAATACACTTATCTGCTGCAAAGTTTTGCATGTGTGAATAGCTATTACCAAGGTGGAAAGAAAAGAGAAACTCTGCTTTTATCTGTACTTTTTCTCATCACTTAAATTCTTTTTGTGTCCTTGGTACCATACCGTGAATAATCTTTTCGTTAAACAATGACATTCCATTTGTTGCATTTTAGTTTTCTTCAGTAAAAATTCTGTCCTTATCCCCCTAAAGAAGATTTTTAAAAAAATTCTCACCATGTATCTGGGACACTCCTGATTTGTCTTTTGAATGAGTCAAAGCTGAGAGAATTGTGTAAGAGCAAATGTTAGTGTTACGAGTCAGATAATCTGAAGACTGATGATCAGCCCTTCATGATCTAGGATACAGTCAGAGCATGAATTTGATTCAATATTTCCCCTATCACCAAAGGTATGATCTGCCTTATCTTCTTTTAGTCTTGGTAGAAATTTATTAGCTTTTCTTGCCTAAATCAGAGTGTGGAGGAGGAAGAGATTTGAGTCTGAAAAGCATATAAATGCTTCCTCCACACTATCAAAAGTCAGATGTTAATTTTGCTTTGGATGAGACTGACGGCACACTAATCTTGCGTTCTCTTCACAGTGGGTAAACCTCACAAGTGCAACTACTGTGGACGAAGCTACAAGCAGCGCAGTTCACTGGAGGAGCACAAGGAACGCTGCCACAACTATCTCCAGAATGTCAGCATGGAGGCTGCTGGGCAGGTCATGAGTCACCATGGTGGGTAGAAATGGCATTCACCATTTTCATTCCCCCTCACTGCTTTTGTAGTTCCTTTGGGGTTAAACAGTTCTCTCTACCCTTGAGCGTGAAGATAAAATCTTACTCTTTTTAAAACAATTTTAGATCACATTAACTTTTGCCTGGGATTATCTTCTTAAGCACTTGAAATGAGTTAAGCTTTGGGACTGAATTTTTGTGAAACTCTCAAATTATTTCTGATAACCTGTGTTTAAATTAACATAATAATGACAGCAGACTTTGAATACACCAAAGGAAGATACTGTTTGCTCACTGACTGCACCAAATAGTTAGAAATGGTTCTAGGAAAGTCTGTAGAGTTCCTAAAAGAGCCAGTTGTATATTTTCATTTCTCTTAGGTAAGTGATCAGTGATATAATTGATATAATTGGAAATTACTCATTTTGCTTTCTACAAGTGTAGGGAACAATCTAGACTAAAATTGGGCAACACTTCCCTCCACAAAAATCAAAACCCAAGTAAAACATCCTCATCTCCACAATATACGATACCAGGTAGGAAGGTAGTTTCTAAGGTTTACCAATTAATAACTCTATGTTACTGAAAAATTAATGTTGGTAAGTCAGCTTTACAAAGGAAAGTTATGAATTTCAGTTATTTAGATTTGAAGCATCTGTCCTGTCCTATTAATATATTTTTATACTGATTAATTTTATCATTCATACAAGTACATACAAAAATCTTACCTTACTGTTGCATTTATATCTTTTATTTTAAAAAGATTTAGCCAATATCAAATAATATAATTGGAGAATACTGTAGTCATTTTCAAAATATAAATATATATTTAGCAACTTATAGACAGCTCAGGGATCATTCGTGGGTTTTTTTTTTGTTTTATGTAGTACATACTGTGAAACTGTTTATTGGACAGCAAGTGATTATTTGTTTTTGAGTTGGGAATTTAATTTAAAATATTTATTTTGTTACCCTGAATAATTGAAGCATTTCTTAAGAGTAGTTTATATAATCTAACGAATTATTTTATTCTGTTTGTTGTTATGAATGAGTCGTTTGTTTTTATATTACCGTTATTAACTAACATTTTTGAAAACCTGTCTGTGTTTTATGTTTTAGTAAATTTGATATTGCAAGCTTGTATTACCTCAGCGTATGAGGTTAGCATTGGATCCAGAGCAGGGAATTTAAAATGGTGGCTCTAGGAGTCCAGCAAACCTGGCCTGGCTGTGTGGCATCTGTGTCACAGACTTGGTGTGAGAACTGAATGTGATTGGATATGCAATAAATACCCAATAAATAGTTCTTTTCACTTCTATATTTCAGGGCATTAAATATTAAGAAATATTAAATGTTCCATGCCCTCTAAAGTTATGTTACTTACCAGCGGCATTAACTAGGGCGTTTGAGGTTTCATTTGCTGTTTCTGTTTAAATTGTTGTTTTTAGAGGTGGCTTGAGGCAGGGTCACTCATAGAGGCTTGAGGGCATGCCAGAATTTTCTAAAGATACCTTGTGGTACTACTACTATTTTTCCATTATTGGATTATTAATTCTATTCCTTTTCCATTGAGTTTTTTTGAAACTCAGTGACAAGTGTGTTGTACACACATCTGAATAATAGAGTCTCTTCTAAAAGACTTTATGTTGTTACAGGGAGGTAAAGTGTACATAAATAGTCAACATTTAACTATGTATTGGCAATTTAACCAGTTACAGAATAAGTGCTGATGAAAAATTAAACAGGTATATTTGGGGGGGAGGGTAGAGACTTCTAAAGAGCCGTAGCATCAACCCTCATTTCCCAGATTGCTTAGCCCTTAATAATCAAAAGTCCTTTATGGGTTGCTCTAAAACTGGAACAGAATGGGAAAGTGGGAAAGACACTCAGGTACTGGGTAGAGCAGGGGACAAAGCCAAAGACAAGTGTATGGGGAGGGAGGAGAAGATAGGTTTTGGTATCATTTATAGAACCAAATATTTGATATTCAGTATTAGATATAGTTTTAAACACATGAGTTTATATTAATATCATTTCATGCTGTACTGCTTTGGGCATGTAGTAATAATAATTTGAGATTATCCTAATCTCCTTTGTCTTCTGTTAACATTCTTGATGCAGAATTCGATATATGGGGTAGGAATTGATAAATGCCATAAGAAGAAACAATATGGGCAAAATGCTCCTAGAGTTCATCATTAACCTTTTCTCAGATACATAGCTTGGCATGTGTCTCCTTTTAAAGACAACCACAGTGATATTTGTGTTTATCCCCTTCCCTGTCTTACCATCCTGCTATATCTTGTCTTTTTTTTTTTTTTTTTTTAACTTTTCTTTTAGTGGTAGAGGTGGGGTTGCCGTCATTGTGGTTGCCATTAGCTCCATGAAATTATTTATTGTTTTGTTCATATCTGATATAGTTATGTCTCCTAGCCTCTCTTCCCTAAAACATGTTCTTCCCCATGTTGACTCTTCTAGGGAAGGTGATGTCTGAGTTCTAAAAGACATTCTATCACTTCATTCAGGAAATATTTATTGAAAGCTTGCTATGTGCAAATTTCTACAAAACATTCTGGGGATATAAAGAAAATAGACACAATTTCTTTCTTACATTTATAGTATGGTAGGAAATATGTATTTTAAAGAAAGATGAATAAAATGAAGCAAATGCTCTAATAAAGACATGTACACACTTCTAGAGGAGAACAAATGTGGAGCTAACTTAACTTTGTCTTGAGAAATCAAGGAAAGCTTCTTACATGCAGTGTTTGATTCCTACATGAGGTTGAGAAAAAAAAGCCATACAAATTAGACAGATTCACAGAGAATGTACGTTCCAGCAGAGCTGTTGCCACAGGCCAACACTTGGAGGTATAAAAGAACATTAGCAGGTTCCTGGACATTGAACATAGTTGGAGTTAAAGAAGTGGTAGGAAATGAGACTGACATAATTGGTTGTAATGCAAAAATGGAGCCTTTATGCTAATCCAATGTTTGAATTCCACTGGGGTAATCCAATTTGTGTCTAATAAGGAAAAATGTCACCAATGTAGAATATAGGAGAGATGCCTGACTGAGGTGTGAGGAAAGAAACTGGAAGTGAGAATGCTAAGGAAAAGATGGGAAGGCAGTAGCAGGAGAGGAGAACAGGATGAAACACTTAAACATATTTTAGGAGCTAGATTAAAAAGTTTTTGAGTTTGAGGGAAAAGGAGAAAATTCATGTCTTGTAGTTTTGGAAATAAAGATAATAATAATGGATTTTATGATAGATTATCTTATTAGAAAATTATCTTTATGCTCATTTTTCAAGTCTGTTTAGCTTGAAGAAAAAAACTTTAAACACCAAAGTTGTAATTAGATTTTTCCCCCTTGCCGGAAGACAAAAATGAAAGCATGAACCAAAAGATAGCTAGCTTTAAAGCAAGAATATATATTCTTAAGTTTATGCTTTGAATTATTTGAGAAAGGGAAGTTCTTTATTGCAGTTTAGGGAATATTATTAAGAACCTGTAAACTTCTTCAACTTGTTTTTATTGGGTAACATTATTTCCTTCATAAAGTTATTCAGTAAAAATGCATTGAATATTATATTTGTTTCACATTGTAAAAGGTACTGTACGAGACACAAATAAAATGCAATCCCTCCCTTAAGTTTACTTACCAACTACTGGAAGAAATAAACCAGTAAACCAACAGAACGCTGTCTGATTAGCTTTATAGGGGCATAAAGGATAGATGTCCAAATCAGACTCTGGGTGTCCAAGAGGAATTCCTGGGAAAAGTTATGTTTGAGTGGAGTTTTGACAGGCAAAATGGCCAGCTAAATAAATGGGAGAGTTCTTTATGCAGAGAGAACAGTATGTGTGAAGAAATAGAAGCCTAAAGAGCATGGTGAGTTAAGGACCTACAAGTAACTGGTATAATTAGAGCACAGTTTGTAAGGTACAAGAAATTAGAAGGTGATAAGGTCAGAGAAATAGTCTGTGAACAGAATATCAAGGGCCAGTTGTGCTAAGCAAAGAATTTTGTACTTTACCCTAAAAAATAATTGTGGATTAACATTTAATTGCTAGAAATATAGGACATCAATCAGAAGAGTCAAGACAGGGGCGCCTGGGTGGCTCAGTGGGTTAAAGCCTCTGCCTTCGACTCAGGTCATGATCTCTGGGTCCTGGGATCGAGCCCCACATTGGGTTCTGCTCAACAGGGAGCCTGCTTCCCCCTCTCTCTCTGCCTGCCTCTCTGCCTATTTGTGATACCCCCCTCTCTGTTAAATAAATAAATAAATAAATAAACCTTTAAAAAAAAAAAAAAAGAGTCAAGACAGAAGCAAGTAGACCATTGCAACAATCTCCTAATTGGTCAAGTTGGGCTTAGTAGTCTGGAATATACAGTTAAAAATTAAGAACTGAAGATGTAGAACCTAAAATACATAGTACCTCCATGTGTGTATATGAAGAGAAGGTGGTAGAGAGAAGGGAAGGGAGACTGGGTG
>CM053605.1:18731892-18858879 GCA_028646535.1 Procyon lotor
AAAAAAAAAAAAAGAAAAAGAAAAAAGAGCCGTGAATATAAGAGCAGAGAATGGGAGAATGGGAAGAGTGATTTCAGAAGCCAAAGCAAGCAAGTATTGGCACCATCGATGTTGTCAAGAATATAAGAGAACTGAATTTACATATATAGCAACATGGAGAACATGTATGACAATCCATTATTTTTGCCTGCCCTATATACCTTCCTTGTTCTTTTGATAACAACGTTTCCATTTTCACTTAGAGAACTGTCTCCTATTGTAGGAAGCTATGTCAGGACTGTCAGCCTAGGTTCCCTGCCCTCTCTTGACCTGAGCGTGGACATGTGATCTAATCCAGGTCCCTCAGACTCTGTCTTCTTGCATTTTGAATTTTCAGGGGACTGTTTGGTACAAAAGCTATGTTGGGAACACTCTTAGATGCTTCTTTCTTTAAAATTTATCAGTGTGATGAGATAATGAAATGGTACAAATATAAAAATATTTTTATCTTGGTTATAAATCAAAAGTAAGGTCAAGGAGGATATTTGGTTATGAAGTTTGCTCTAACAAGTTAGATTACTTTATTGGTGTTTTCTTAGCCTAGATAAATCTCTCTATGTAATTGTTGTCTTATTGAGTTAACTTAAGAACTTGTTTTGTGTTTCAAACCCAAACACTGTACCCAGATCCTTGAAAAAAAAAAATTCAGATTAGTTATGTAATTGAGAAATGTATCAGATCTTTTCCCAACGGCAGACCTTAAAAATATATCAAACTTGTTTGTGAAAAGTCAATACTCAAATTATATCTACAAAAGAATAGTGTAGCATAATTGCTAAGGGCTCAGACTCTAGAACCAGACCACATAGGTTCAACTCATACAGTCCCTACTAACCAGATGTAAACCCCAGGGAATCTCTGAGGTTTTGTTGCCCCATCAGTAAAATGGAGATGGTACTTATCTCGAGGGGGTTATTGAAAAGATTAAATGAAGTATTAAATCCAATCTTAGAACAGTACTTAGCACATAGTATATATCAGTTATTATTATTATTGCTGATATAGTAGAAACAGAATCAATATTTGATATGTGAAAGGCTGATATAAAATAGAAGTAAGACCAGAGCTCTGACAAAGTCATTGTTTTCAGTTCACATGAGCTTCATTGAACTTGGGACAAATCATCTGAATTGAGGTGGATGTGGTGTGGGACAGTTCGCACACCCAGGTTTCGTTTTGAGTGTTAAATGTGTGCAAATATGAAAATTCAAGTTTAGACTTAGAGCAAAACTGCCAAGTTTTAGACTAGTCATTTCAAAACTAATTAATATATTCAATTTGGGGGCAAACCCCGTTAACCAGTTTTGCTGGTTTTTTTTAGCAAAATTTACAACAACAAACCTTTTTTTCTTTCCTTCTTTCATTTTGGATCCTAGTTTGTGACATGTTTTCATCTTCAGTCCATACATTGCCTGTTTTTTAGCTTTATAGTTACGTTTAATAATGTAGTAAGTGCCTATAAATTCACCACCCAAAACAAAAGTTCAGATTTTGACAATAATCTGTATTTAATTAATGGTTCCTAACCATATCCATTTTCCACTGCCATTCCGTCTTCCTGACCACCCTTGTTTGAATTTTTTGGTCAGCCTTTCTTTGCTTTTCTTTTTAAGTTCTTGTTTTTACTTTAATTGCTGCTAAAAGAGGACATAATGTTTATGTAACATCTTGGAATATATATTTTTCCACTTGATAATATCATGGATTATGTCGGTATAGAAAATGATTTGAGTATTTTCTTGCTTCTGAAACTCCTAACTTCCTTCCAGTGTAAATCCAGTAATTGCCGCATCCCTTGTTAATTGTAGCCATATCTTATAGACATTGAAGATGTCTACATTCTGGCCCATCCACTGGACTATACTAGGTTAACCCAAAACTTAGATTGAATATCAATTTCTTTAAACATGTCCAAATTAGGAAAACATTTTTCTGTTGCCATTTTTCATTTCTTCAAAATCAGCAACCTGTATTGGTTATTAAGTAGATCACCTGAATTGTGCATTGGATTTTCTTAACTTTCATCTCCTGCTTTCTCATTTTATTTTGGTGTCCATCCTTATAAATGAGAATGTATTGTATTTCACACAATAGAACTGTCCTTCACAAATGAAAGGAGCAGAATAAATCATTTTACAATATATGAGGAACAAGTAAAGATAGTCTCAGATATGAAACCTTTAGGCTCCCAAACAGTACAGGCACAGGTACAATTTAGAGAAAGCAATGATAATTAAGAATAAGTTATGGTCTTTCCTGTGAACATTGGCTTCAGTCATTGATCGCATCTGTCTCAGGTGTTACTGTATCCTTAAACATTCTTTGACGATATTTTTACTCAAAAACAACTTTGATAAGTTCTTTGTCTATACTATGAATGTCCATATCTAATATCTAAGCTAATCTGGTAGCCCACAGCAACTTAGACAAATAGGATAAAGAGGGAGCAGCTTTGGAGAGTTTATGCCAAGTGAATTAGAGCAGTAGTTTAGTGAGCTAATATGCCAGTTTGGAAATGGAATTTTTTTATCCTGCTGAAGAGCTCTGTTTAAAATAAATTACAAATGGGGTAGGGATAGGGTGGCTGGGTTACCTGTATTGGGGAGGGTATGTGCTTTGGTGAGTGCTGTGAAATGTGTTGATGATGCACAGCTATACCCCTGGGGCAAATAATATCTGTTAATTAAAAAAACAAAACAAACAAAAAATAATAAAACACTTGAGTTTAAAAATAAATAAAAATAAATTACAGTCATAAAGTGGCCACAGTTTACTATGTGTAGACATGTTCAGAATTGGAACTCCTTCATGGAGGCTGCTTTGTGCAGGTATTTATCTACTGCCAATAGGGCTAACAGCTTACTCAGCTCCTCAGTAGAAAATCTGCTACAGGAAAATACATGGGTAAAAACAAAAAACAAAACAAAACAAAACTGATTAAATATTGTGCTGTTACTCCGTGTGTCTGTTTAAGCTTTCCTGCAAAATAAAGTTGACTTACTTAAATTGTTTTAGAAAAATAAACTCCAAAAGCCTTGAAAATAGTGCAGTCTTAAAGTAGTATTGATTTTAATCAATGTTAAAAACACTTTCAGAGCAGTAAGATGAGAAACAAGATGAACATGTTTGCCATCAATAGTGGCCAACAGTTTATGTCATTGATCTGAGAGTGACTCGGATAAAAACAAATCCTGTGTGTGTGTGTGTGTGTGTGTGTGTGTGTGTAAAATTAGAGAGTGTACTTTAACACTAAAGATTATTCTTTCTACTTTTATTCAAGCACACTAGCTTATGTTTAACACATATTGAGTGGCACATCCAGCTTTGTATCTTTTAAAATGTTGAAGAAATTATCAGATTGCATCTTTTGTATGGTTTTACATAGTACCTCCTATGGAAGATTGTAAGGAACAAGAGCCTATCATGGACAACAATATTTCTCTGGTGCCTTTTGAAAGACCTGCTGTCATAGAGAAACTCACAGGGAATATGGGAAAACGTAAAAGCTCCACTCCACAAAAGTTTGTGGGTAAGCATTACAAATGATTTTACTTCTTAAAAGGTGTTTTTAATGGGCAGAAGTAGGTTCCCATGTATTAGAAATATAGATGGTATATTTCAGTTCAAGAGATAATCTCTTTTGCCCATTATTCATTTCTACTTTACGCTGTTCCATGGGTACTATACCTACACACACACACACACACATCCTTAAATATATGGGCCTACGAAATAAAAGAAAAACTGATAGAAGTTGATTTGTCAAAATGAAATTATATAGAAAGTATAGTAGTATATAAATAAAATGTTCATTTATTTACAAAATGAAAATACTTAAGGAAACTGATGTCACGTCAAAGCCAGTTTTGTAATCTGTTTTCCAGTTTGCATAGTGCCAGGTCTTTAAACTCTTTTTTTCACATGATATTAATGCCTTCTCTATTTGATCTGGAATTAAGAGAAATCTTTTCCCCCCAAAATTCTGCATTAGAAAAATAATGCCACAGCCTACATTCAAGAACTTTCATATTTGGATCTTTGTTTTCATACAGCCTATGATTTTGAAACAAAAGGATTAAATATGATGTACTTAGACTTTTCTTTTTAATTTCCAAGCCCTTAGATATTTTTAATACACTCAGAGTTGGCATCATTCTGTACACTGTAAGTCATAAAGTGTCTCTAAGGATGCAAAAAACATCCAAGTTTTTTAAGAATGTCTAAAAATAGTGATTCTATATAAAGAATTGCCATTAATTATATATGTAATGTATCTATTCTTACAGACTTAATATAGGGTAAAAATTAGAAGAGAAAGATTTTTCAAATAGATTCTCACATTCTAATATCAAAGAGTACTGTGGAACATACTGCTATGGGTTGAGTAGTGAATGGAAGAAAATACTCTCTTTGGTTATTTCAGGGAGGAGAGGCTAATAAAATTCTTTTACTCCAATAGTCACTTAGAGATTTCCTTCCAATCTAAAATTGAAGAACTAACAAATCACCAAAATATCATTTTAAGACAAGCTGGAGAGATTTATTGACAGAGCTTATTGAAAAAAAGGGCTAGAGAACAGCCCTAAGGAATCACAGTTGATCCTAAGTCAATTTAAACTCCTTGCAAGAATACTCAAAGGCCTGCCTTGGGCCCTAAGTAACTTTTCTTTCTGTCTTTTCTCTTCCTTTTTATAAGTAACTATTTTTTAAATGCCATTTCATCAGTTTTTTAAATTGATCAATTTGATGGATGTCCATTAGAATGCCTATGTCTCAACTAAACATTAGTATTTTTGGAAAAATATGCCTTTATGTCTTCTGAATCTATTTAGTTCTGTTCTTTGAAATATTTTCATTTCCTACGACTTAGAGATACTAGTCTCAATTTTATTTGATCACATTGCTTAGAAAAGAGGGACAGATTTTTTAAAATTACATTTTGAGTTTTAAAAATTTCTAAAAAAAAGTAATATTAGATTTTTATTAGGAATTTAATGATATTTTTTATTTAAATTATCCTTTGTAGTAAAATATTAAAAAAATCATACACTGTCTCTATGATTTTTTTTTATAAATTCCTTTTTACCATGTTCCTCAACTAAATACTATTCTTTGACCTTACCAAGCCTTCCAGACCAACGATCCCTGAAATTTTTGCATATCTTTTTACATCCTCCTCTCTTTTTCTTATCCAGCTTAGATTCCATGGTTAATCACTTTTACCACTCTCTTGACAATATTCTTGACTCACTTATTTTGTTGCCTTTCTCTCACCTTCTCCTGGTGAAACTCCACTCTCTAGTGAAAAGAGGAGCATCTTTCCCATATCCATAGGGCTGCTAGTACTTGTGGAGAAAATCCCACAGCCTTACAAATTGGTGTCACTATAAATCAATGAATAAGTGATCTCAGTATCAGTTGTTCCATCCATATGTGTAGCGGTCTACTTTTAATGCATCATTCAACAGTCCTCTCTCCTACTCAGCCCTGTAGCCATTTCAACATTTCTTCATTCTCAACAAACATTGTATCTTACTCCTTGATGGTATTATATCTTAGCTTACAGAGAATAAGTCAGTCAAAATAGTTTCAGTATAGTATCACTAAGCTTATAAAGATTATGTGTAGTTATATGAATACTTTCTTTTTTTCCTCTTTGTTTCAATGAAAAAAGTATCCCTCTTTCTAATTAAGGTTAATTCCTCTTCTTGTGCTCTGGAATTCTCCTGTCCCAGCCCCCCAAATTATTATTATTATTATTATTACATTATTACTCCTTTTTCTCATTTATATTTTCAACTTCTTCCTTCTCTTGGCATTTTCCTTTTTGTATTTAATACAATAAATTCTCATCATTAAAAAAAAAAAAAATCTTCCCTAAAATCCAAGTCTCTCCTTCTAGCTACTGCCTACTTTTTCCTTCTCTTCAAAAATGGGAGTTGTTGAAAGAGTTTTCTGTGCTTGCTTTCCATAATTTCTTTCTATGCATTCTCCAGTCTATGCAACCTGACTTTCTTCCTCATTGAGGTCACCGCTAGCCTCCATAAGTGCCAAGTGCGGTGGACCCTTTTTTAGACTATCTTACACAACTCCTAGAGAGCATTTGTCACTGTTAAATAATTAATTCCTTTTGAAACACTTTTTTTCCTTGGTATCTATGACACTGATCGCCTTGCATTTCTTTCAGCTTCTTTGCTCCTTCTCAGTCTTCATTATGAATTTACCCTTAACAGCTGTGCAAATGGAGCAAAAGTACTAATGGAGGCCTCCATCCATATGCCTCAACATTTTTAATAACTTTAAATCAAGCTGAAGAACTATTGTGTCCTACCTTCTTAACTTGGAAGATTGAGTTTAAATAAATACAGAATGCTTAGATTCCTTAGAGTTCCACACCAGACCTTGACAGCCTGAGCAGAACCACCGCCTAACCTGCAGCCAGGCCTCTCTCTTAGACCTACTTCTCGTTGTGTCCAGTACCAAAAGGGGCCTCATGTGCACGTATGTAGACCCCTCAGCCTGCACATTCTAGTTCTTTTCACATTGCACCCCACACACCGCACATAAAGAATAGTGTGTTGGCCACTCCTCAGCCTAAATGTATGAACACCAGCAACAGATTGGTACTCTGGAGGACAGACCCTGTGAAAAGGACTGTGCTTAACCTTGGTGCAAGCTCAGTGCCATTTAGGCAAGGAATTCTGGGGTTGTGGGTATCCAGGGTATGGTCTAACGAGTAATCTCCAGATAGGCACATTCCCTTGCCTATATACATTCCTCATTCCACGAGGAGCAAAAGACTATAAACATGGGGCCTAGTGTAAGAATCCAACTTGCTTTGGTCCCCGGGCAGGCATTAAAAATCTTGGTATTCTTCCAGGTTCTATTTTGACCTTCTCTTCTTCACACTTTACCTATGCCTGGGTTATATCTTCTATTCTTGTGGCTTCAGAAGTCACTTTCTATCATCACTTTCTATCACATATCTACATCTCAAGCAGAAGTTTCTCTCTGAAATTTGAGACTGTATTTTGGTAGTTACTGCCCCATGACTTACTCAGTCTTTCCCATCGTGAACTCATCATCTTTTCTATCTCATTGCCATCCACTAATTTTCCCAGGCCAGAAACTTGGGATCCATGTTTAACTTCTTTCTCATTCTCATATTATGTTTAGATAATCACCAAGCCCTAGAAACTATATTTTCTAAATTTCTCTCCATTCCATCCAATATTCTCCATTTCCACTGCCACTGTACTAATTCAGGCCACCATGATCTTTACAGCAGTAACTTCCTAAACCATCTCAATAAATAAATGCCAAATCAAGTCACTTCTCTGTTTAACCCTTTTAATCCTTATTGCCCTTGGGATAAAATTCAGATTCCTTGGCTGTTGAATGAGCCCTTTTATTATCTTTTCCATCTTTCTCATCTGTTTCCACTCTCAGCTCTATGGTGAGATATAAGTAATCCCTTGAACAAATCATGCCCTCTTGCTTCTTCTGAGCCTTCCTACCAGCTGTTCCACCCCCAGCTGGTGCTGGCTAGTATTTTTTTACTTTCTTTTACTTGGCTAGTATTTGTCATCACGTTCTTATCTCTAATGCAACTTTCTTCAAACAGTCTTCTTTTACTCTCCTAATTATGTATTCCTTTTATTTGACCTCATAACATATATCACACTGTATTAATAATGAACCCTAAATTGCTGTCACTCCCTCTAAACTGTAAGCTTAGAGAACGTAGATTAGATTTGTGTAGCTCAACAATTAAACTCTTAACATCGTGATATCTTAAATTGAATGCCATGAGATAAGGTCTCATCATTTTTTTTCTTTCATTTCCCTGATTTTACTTTGGAGACCTCTCTTCAAACCTGAAAATAATACTAGCTATCTGAAAGTGCTTTTCCAGAATACAGTTCTGTGGATCAATGTTTTTTTATCAACATTACAAATTAGACCTCCATCTATAAAAACATACTAAACATTTATAAGAAGTCCACATATATTTTTAAGAAGTCTTTATTTGTGAGCTTTACCTATCAACGTAACAAGCAATTAGTAGGAGACCGCATTTAGTGACAAAATTTTAAAAAGATAAAATATGCTGTCCAAAGCTGACAGTATTTAAAAGAGAAAAATTAAAATTACTTTTGCTTTATGCACAGAACTCTTCATGGTAATCTTGAAGTAAAATATGAATTTGTTGAAGTAAATATTAAAGGGAAAACTACAAAAATCCTTCAGTCAAATATAGAAAATTAACAATGGGTGTACATACCAGCACCATTGCCCATATGTCTGAATAAGGAAGGGGTGGTGTAAAAGTGATTAATTCTCCATTTCAAGAAGTAAAACAACAAAACATAATATTTTCCAAGTTTATAAATAAACTACTTTTGGAAATAACTCCTACATGTAAACAGTCCTAAATTTCATTTAATTCATCAAACAATACAACTTTTTTTTTGAGAGAAAGAGAGCAAACACAAGCGGGTGGGGAGGGGGCAGAGGGACAGGAGAAGAGAGAGAGAAGAGAGAATCTTAAGCAGGCTCCATGCCCAGCACAGAGCCCAACCAGGGGCTCCATCTCATGACCCTGAGATCATGACTTGAGCCGAAAAGTCAGACACTTAACCAACTGAGCCATGCAGGCACATACATCTTTTAACAGTATTTTAATGGTGATTTTTTTTTTTAATTCTCCAGGGTGACACATACTGGCTCTATAATTTTTTTTTTTTTTCTGACATAGCCGTTAAATTAACCAAATTAACCTGATATAACAGT
The DNA here is from genome assembly GCA_028646535.1 of Procyon lotor. Lineage (NCBI taxonomy): Eukaryota > Metazoa > Chordata > Mammalia > Carnivora > Procyonidae > Procyon > Procyon lotor. The sequence continues at coordinate 18,740,725 of CM053605.1, forward strand.
GAAGTGACAGATGTTACAAGCAAATCACTCTCACTTTTGTGATCTTTGTGGCTTGGTCACTGATGTCTAAAATATGCAAAACAGGCATAGTGTCTGACTTATTTTCACCTGGTATTTCTTCTTTTGCTTATAGTCGCTGAGCTGTAAACAAGTGGAAATTTTAATTGAGAATGAAAATAAGATAACACAGTGAATCAGACCTTTCTGGCCAGATGCATTTTCATGATGGCATTAAAACAAGTGCAAATGGCTTGTGAAATTCTTATTACTAATCCTCTTTGCAGGTTGAGAGTATTTGTGAGTCTCAGCAAAATTAAAGAGCCCAAATGCTTGATCTAAAGAATAAGATTATGATATTACAGAAAATGGAGACGATTAACTTTGTACATTTATATTTTAATCCAATCACTAATTTTATTTATTTTGTTTGTTGTTTACTTTTGTCACCCTCCTCCTTTCAGGGGAAAAGCTCATGCGATTCAGCTACCCAGACATTCACTTTGATATGAACTTAACATATGAGAAGGAGGCTGAGCTAATGCAGTCTCATATGATGGACCAAGCCATCAACAATGCAATCACCTACCTTGGAGCCGAGGCCCTTCACCCACTGATGCAGCACCCGCCAAGCACAATCGCTGAGGTGGCCCCAGTTATAAGCTCAGCTTATTCTCAGGTCTATCATCCAAATAGGATAGAAAGACCCATTAGCAGGGAAACCTCTGATAGTCATGAAAACAACATGGATGGTCCTCTCTCTCTCATCAGACCAAAGAGTCGACCCCAGGAAAGAGAGGCCTCTCCCAGCAATAGCTGCCTGGATTCTACTGACTCAGAAAGCAGCCATGATGACCACCAGTCCTACCAAGGAAACCCTGCCTTAAATCCCAAGAGGAAACAAAGCCCAGCTTACATGAAGGAGGATGTCAAGGCTTTGGATACCACCAAGGCTTCTAAGGGCTCTCTGAAGGACATCTACAAGGTCTTCAATGGAGAAGGCGAACAGATTAGGGCCTTCAAGTGTGAGCACTGCCGAGTCCTTTTCCTAGACCATGTCATGTACACCATTCACATGGGTTGCCATGGCTACCGGGACCCACTGGAATGCAACATCTGTGGCTACAGAAGCCAGGACCGTTACGAGTTTTCATCACACATTGTTCGAGGGGAGCACACATTCCACTAGGCCTTTTCATTCCAAAGGGGACCCCTATGAAGTAACGAACTGCACATGAAGAAATACTGCACTTACAATCCCACCTTCCCTCAGATGTTGACATACCTTTTTTTTTGTTTGTTTAATATTATTACTGTCATTAATTCTTACTTTGTGGACGCAGTGTCGTTTGTTCTGCCTAATTACAATAAGGAAGAAACAGAAGAGAGAAAGGACAAGGGATATTGTTTCTTGATAACTTGGCTTGTTTCTTTTGTGGGAATTTAAGAGCAGTTCCATTTCTGCCATGCATAAATATAAGGTATATCATGCTTTTGAAAAAAAAATTCACTTGATTCATATAGATTCACCTGAGAGATTCTAATTTGCCACTGATGTTGAGGATTATGATGGAAGGCAGGAAAGTTTAGAGTTTCTGGGTAGAACTTTTGCAGTTTAAAGTGGTATAAGTAATTTCACTCTTCAAGGAAGAATTTTGTTTCAAAATGTAAACTGTTTTTTTTTTCCCCTCTAGAGATCATGGAACACAAACACATGGTTACTTTCAGTGATAACTCCTTGGATGAGTTGTTGTGGGTTCTGTGTTTACTTCCCCAATGGAATTTATACTACGGTATGTTACACACTGTACCATATAGGAAAACTTTTGAACTACACATAATTAAGGACACCTACAATACATCTTGAGGTCCTAGGATCTTATTTTTCTAAACTTTAGCACTGTTTTCCATAGTTTTGATGACTGGCATTTTATAGACACCCTGGCAGCCTTACTTTTAACACCTTTAATGAATAGTATTTTTTATCTAGTTTTAAGAATAACATATGGTCTAAGAGTGGCTAAGAGGCAGTCAGTAGTTTCCAGAAAAGACCTCTACTTTTCACAAATTTGTTTGGGAAGTTTTCTTTTAAAGTTGTAATGTGATGGCAGCATAGTATGTGTATTTGTTTCTAAAAGTATGCTTACGATTGTCACTTTATCAGCATTTAATCAGTGTTAACCAGTCAGCAGAAAAATATAATTAGGTTAACAGTAGGGGGAAAAAAAACCCTCTCAGAAATCCCTTTTCTGGTATGTCTCTTTTCACTGTTTTTTTTCAAGCTGTGACCACCCAGTGTTCTATCCATAGTCCATCATCTTTTACTATTTGAGTAGAAGATCATAAAAATCTTGCTATTGGTTTTTGCTTTCCAAATCTCAGAGCAATTACAAATTCTACCTAAATGTGGTAACTTGAACCCCATAAGATTGTGGAACTAGGGCTATTTATTCTAGTATTTCTTCAATAATAATATTTACTGCTTTTGGTGCAAGGAAAAGGGAACTTCTTTGTAGCCTGTATATTAGAGTATAGATAAACAAAAAACAAAACTTATTTTTACCCTTCTTGGAGTCTAGAATGTAATCTAACCTCCAAGTGAAAGTCACCTTGTTCTATACATTTTTCTGTCTGGAAAAAATTTAACTTTTTATAAGTCCTTGTCAGAAATGAATCTCAATCCTTTAGTAAAAATGTTCTCTTCTTTTAATCCATACATATGTTGCCATTTTTCATGTGCAAATTTTTTATTTCATTTATAAGGGTGCTGTTTTTTTCTCTGCAATCCAACAGCATTAGAGGGGAGGAACCAAATGAAATCGAGTCATTTGGATCAAGTCACACTTGGATGCAGAACTTGCTGCTTGTGTTGAGGGAGGACAGGCTTGTCCATGACTAGATTATCTGGTAGCCATTTATGAATACTGATTCTGGTAAGCAGTAACTGATAACTGCTTTAAAAAAAAATCATTAAATAGGATGCTGAAACTAGGTTTCTTAATGCAGGTGATGTGAGAACTAGCAAGATTAGAGACCTATGGACAGAGAAGCAAATCTGACCCCAATACTGACTGTTCTTTTCTCATTTTCTCATTTATCATCTGCTGACTTAAGCGACTTCTAAGCACTAACAGAGCTAGAGCTAGGCAAAAATGATTATAACTCAGCTCTCTTTACTGGCCCCTCTTGTAATTATTTTTGGAGAAATGTCCAAACTGTTCCTTTAATCAGAGAGAATGCACCAAAACAGAGACATGAAATGTTTTAAATAGAATGTCACCTTTTTTTTTTTCCTGCATGCTTTGGTACATTGTGAACATACAATATATCCAAAGGTAAAACATGTTTTTGAGACTCCCTTACTGCCCCAACCCTAACCACTCAAAAAAATTGGAATTTCATATTTTTTTTCCTTTTTTATGTAAAGGTAAATAAGGTTACTGATTTTGTGTTTTACTGTGATTTAAGGAAGCATTTGGATGGCAGATAATATGTTCATCACTTTGGCTATATGCGGATTTCTGCTGGCATCATCTAGGAATTTTCTTCCTGTTCACTGTTTGATTTTTTTCAGTGTATGAACAATCAGGTACCTAACTGCCCTGAGATGAAGCTGAATTTTAGGTGGACCTAAACTAGAGTTGTCTAGTACCCCCATGAAGACAGTACTAATGTACTCTCCTCTTCTCATTTCATCTCTTTGGAAATCTATTTTGTTGAAGGAACTTAGTATTTGTGAGAGTGCATTTGCTACAAGTGGGTACTTGTACTTTCTAGCTTCACAATATGAGGAACAGAAAGAGGTAAAGAGGGCTCAGGGTGTGGCAGGGACAAATGAGGACGAGGTCGATTCAAATGTGCAGGTTAGAAAGAATTTTTGTGGGCACAGTGCTTTCTGGGAAACTCTGAATGGCTATATTTGCATGCCTCCTTCTTCACAAAAGGAAATATGAAAGTTGTTAGGGCCTAAAAATAAATATGAGAGTCAGACACCAAATAAATCAAGTTTTACATAACAGTTATATGCCCAGTTTATTTAGGTGAGATTTCACATTACAGAGTACTTGGGTATGAAAATGGGTTAGCCTCTCTTTTCTAGTCTGGCAAAAATTCAGAAATTTATCACATTGCTTTGCCCTAATTTTGTCCAGAAATTTATTTCCAGCTCCTGTTGGAGACGTGTGCTGCCTCTCTCTAATAGTGGTCAATCACTTTTAAAAAGCCATTCTAATCTGGCTATTTAGAACAGTGAAAATGACCAATAAGCAGATTGGAAGAGATTTCAAGTTGTTAAAACATTCCGTTGAGAATTTTCTGGTTGGATAAAAATGGGAGAATGAGAGACTAGGATTTAGATTTGGCTACAAAGTAGGGAATGTCTTTCCCACGTACATAAAAGCAATTGTATATGTGCAACAGTGTATGTTTGTACATGCATACACACTCTTTTAAAAAGAAAAGTCATGAAAATAAGCAATTAGTGACACACGTGTTGCAAGAGCACATAAAAAGTTAAAATTATAATTAATACCTGAACAATTTATGAAATTTACCAAATTGTATTAATATTAAAGGAATTATTAATGTGTCTTTAGGACTTGTTCAACTATTAAACTTAAACCTTGGGTCTTTACAACCTATTTCCAGAGGAAATCAAAACACACAAAAAGATCTTTTAAGCTGATTTGGTATAACTTCCAAAGTGAAAGAAACGTAAATAACTTTTGAATAGGAAGATACAGAAAAGAAAAATGATTATCTTTTACTCGTTGGCAAATGGAGAAAGACTAGAATATTTTAGTGAGCTTGATGTTTTTATTTATAGTTATCAGTTCTACACCTCACATAACTATGAAGTCTTTATATGTTATAAAGGTTTGACAAAACATATATTAGTGAAGGCATTTAGATGAAAATTATGTTTTACTTATTCTCCAAATGTTATTTCATCCTGTCTCCAAAATGATTCAGTAAAGTAGAAAAAGAACAGAAAAGACTGAAAAAATACAAACAAAAATCTGCATGCCCCTAATATCAAGACAGAATTTAGATTAAAAGAGGTACTGGCTACACTATTTTTTTTTTTTTTTACTTTGAAATGTTCATTTTACAGAAAGGGATATGTTACATATGTGGTCATCTTTAGTTATATTTTATATATTATTTTAGTAAGTACTATCCGTATGGGGTTACCAAAAAAAAAAAAATTCCCCAAACACAAAAGAAAGAGTAGGGGTGAAATTGAAGTTTGTATATATGAGAGTTATCTTAGAAATGTTTTTAAACCTCCAGTTTCTGCAAAATAATTAAAATATACAGTAACTGGTATCTTAAGATCCTGAATTTAATGTATTAAATACTCATAAAATTTGTTTATATTGGTGCCTTTTTAAAATGCATTGAGAGAGTGTTGGTTAGCTGCTGTAGCGCTGCAAACACTTTTATTATGTATTTTTAAAAACCACTTAAATTTGAGGACTATAGAACACATCTTCGTGTTCTTAGGGCAAAACTGTTAGAGGAATTTCCAATCCAGAGAATTTCAGCTCATCTGTTTAAAGTAAAAGGAAACTTTGAAACAAGATTTTAATCTTACTAGTTTGATAGTATTTCCGAATACCATTACAAAATCACATAGGTAAAATATGGCATAGAGGGAAATTTCAGCTGAGAATTGCATTATGGTATGTGGGGTTTTTTTCTTTTCAAGGAAGAATAAGTTCTAGTATCACACAAGGCTTTATTAGTGGAATCTTTGGTCAATAAAATACAGTATTGTTTTGGAATTTCATTTACAGACTAGTGTTATACTAGTCTGAGAACCTCTGTCTCCTAATCTGTTAATGTTTTATGGAATAATGTAAAGAAACAGGTAATTAATTCTCCTTGAACAAAACAAAACTGAACAGTTATATCACATTGCTATTCTCCAAAGCATAATCTCAAATGGTTTCCTACCATGATTGTGTATTACTTGCAATGGATGTGTTAGGATATGACAGCTTTTAAAAAAAACAAAAACAAGCTGCTTGTTATACAAAGCAAATGTCATATGACCAAGAAGCTGTGATATGCTAGTGTTTCTTTTTATCATAGTGTATTGCTAGGCCAAATAATGCTACCTTCAATATTTTTACATTTATTGCAGAAACCTAAAATTTTGGGATTTCCATAAAGTTTTTATGTAACATTATATTTCTAGCTTTTTAGTTTTCTCTTGCTGTACTGTAAGTTTGTGGATATTTTTCACATGCACTCTTAGAAATAAGTTCCTAATTCTGTTGATGGGGTTTTTCTCCCATAACATTGCATTTGTATATTTTCTGTATAAATTTGTTGTGGATTAACCTTTACTCCATACAGAGAGTGGTACGTGAATGACTAGTTTTCTAAGATGTCCTTTTTATTGTGAATAAAATATAAAATTTAGAGGCCCTCTGCTAATCCACATAAAATACAACCTATAACTTCATAAAGGTACAGATAACCCAGTTTGCAGTTAACTGGGCCCTTCAAATTACCTCAAGTGACACACAGTAAGAAAAGCTTCTCAAACGGGTGGAGGTCACTGAATCCCCTACTATGCACTTATCAGGATTCTACTTAATTTACTGGAAATGGATTTTTAAAAAAATGAATACACTGTAATAAGGGAAGGACTCTGGGTTTTGGTTTTTGTTGTTTTATTATTTTGTGTGTGTTTTTTTTAAGTAGTTCAATTTCTGAAACTGTGATAAAACATTTTGACTGTCAAACACTCTCAGATTTTGAACATAAATCACTTCCCCTTCTGTGTAACGAAATTCTTTGTTAGCTTTTAAATTTTGTCTCCTCCCTGTACCCCTGTTCCTTTGCTCCCCTCTCTCAGTCCCCTCCATCGCTGCCTCTGGACATCTCTTCCCTCTTTCCCCCCACTAGTGTGAAGATTAGGTCAACTCTTCCGATTCACTGGTCTCTTAAGTCTTAACATTTTTTGTGTGATTTTTTTGACTGTATAATTTGCTGACATATTTTTATACTCAAGTGTAGTTTTATATTAAAAAGAGAAGTAGTTGGATTAAAAATAGTAAGGAATATAACCCTTGTGCTACTTTCACTTTCAAATATTGGGTACCTAAAATAGGACTTCAGAGATTATGTCATCATAATATGGTACGTTTGCCTTCCTTTTTTGTTGAGTTTTCCTTCTAAAATGTATGAGATTAAACAGTTTTTTGCAAGAATTTAGAAAGATGTTAAAAGTCTAAAGCAAAAAGTCTTAACTATCTCCCACTTGGGAGAAAATGCTTTAACAATACTATAATAATATTCCAGGTTTGGAGGGGGCTCTCCAGGCTTCATATTTGCTCTTACTAGTTGGATCTTTTAGACCATGTGTTATTTGCAATCCCACAATGATTGCTTCTGCTATTTAGTTCAAAAGATATTTTTCTTTTCTTTCTGTACAAGTGCAATACTTTCCTTGAAGTCTTAAAAACTATGGGTTTGTTTTTGTTTTTTTAACTGACCTATTCTTTCTTTAAAGATTAATTTAAAAAGAAACCCTTGAAAATCATGGTATGTTAGTTAAAGGACACAACAGGCAAAGAAAAAAAAAACACTCCATTGTCAAAAGATTAGAGAATGTTGAAACCACTAGTCTAATCTTATGGTATCTATATTTAGGCTAAATTTTCATTGGAATTGGTAATCTTTTGCCTGAGAAATGTGTCCTAAAGTTGAAAAAGTTGCAATTCTTAAAGACTGAATTTTCTTCTTACCCTTGCTCGGTGTTTTAAATTAAGAACCTAATACTTTTTATTTCATTTTCCTTCTTTTGGAAATGAACTTTAAAATAAAAGCACTTAGCTCAGATTTTAAACACCTATCACCTACTGAAGACAATTTTTAAGAAATATTTGGAGCACTGTTTTCATACAAATTTAAGTAAGAAGTATTTTTCGTATCATACATATTTATATGTAGAATGCTTGTTTTCTTTTTTTATACCTGTGTCCCTGTAGTAAAACTGCTGTATTGTAAATACATGTTTTGTTAAAAGATAACATTTCTTTGGCATTTCTTTAAAAGGCAGTTACTGCATTTGTATAGTATGTGTCTTGGCCATTTTAGACTTTTTTCTTTAACAATACCAAAGGTAATTAGACTACTTTAAAAACTAATTGCTTGACAGTTTCTAGGATATTTTGAGTTTTAGAAGCAAAAGGAAAAAAAAATAGGTCAAACCAGTAAACCTCATTTTTTTTCAAACTAATAATTTGGGAAAATAAAAATTGTTAAAAAAAGAAATATATATAAATATATATGTAAAATTAAAATTCCAGATCTTGTATGTCAGGTTTGCTCAATGTAATGTAGTTTTTTTAAGGCTCAAATACAATACCTCAGAAAATGAGGTTTACTATGGAAATACTGAAACAGTCTTTGCAGCTGTATGACAAGTCACTCTGCTATATTACCAATTTGGAGACCTCTGCTAAACAGTTTTATCACTGCAGACTAAAATGTGGGACTTGTATTTTCTTGTTTTTAATGCACTCACATACATGTTCTGTGTATGTATGTGGGTACTGTGTATACGTGTATGAGTGTTGTATATGCATGTGTGAGTGTGTGTCTGTATGTGTGTACAACTAAAGCTGCAGAAACTTTGTAATACTTTGTGAAAAGGATTATATTATAAAGGTTTGTACTGTCTGAGTGCACAGCTACTGGAATAAATTTAGGGAATCTCAGGAACAAGCATATAATTTGTCCAAGATTTATTTCTTCTCAGAAGTGTAAGTGCAGTTTTTAATTCTGTATATTATTTAATATTTTACCAATAAAATAAACTTCTGACATAAAAAGTTTGCTATAAAAACTTTCTGGTGAAAATTCTGTACACAAACACATCTTCCAAATACAGATGAAACTTGAATAACATCAGGCTTAAGTTATTATCCTTGTGTACATGTCACACTACCTGACCCAGAGATATGGATGCATTTGAGATCAGGAATCTCCATCTTTACTATGTAGTCCCCCAGAGCAGAATAGAAAGTATTCCATGATTTGTTAAGGATGGCATCTCTTTACTTTCAAACAGTTTTCGTATATATCTTATTTTACCCTTAAATCTAAGAGGTATGTATGTCTGACCCTATTCTCTATATATAGAAGAATCCTAGGGGCAGAACGTGGTTGCTCCAAAGTACACAGTAAATTATGCAAGCAATTCAACAAATGGTTCAATGACCATATTGGAAACCAGGACTTCTTAGGAGTCAGACCAAGATTAAATAAGGATTAAATCATAGACATGGTTCAGTCACATTGGCAAAATGTCAATGTCTGTTCTGCTATGTTACATTATCACTATATGAATCATACACTTCTCAAGTTTTATAAATGCAGCTTATGTTTTTCCATGAGAAGTTTGTTCTGTTACCAATGTCTCCATAACCGGAAATGTAAAAGGGCGTATATGACTGCTCATTTACCCTTAGCTATTTGCTTATCTCCTATGCCAATTTCATTCAAGCCCACCATCACATTTGAATGTAATTGGAATTTTTCTTCATCAGTAAGCATTTACAGATTTTCATGGATATTTATCACATTTCCCAATAATTTCTCATAGAATGGAAAGTACTATACATTCAATGACATTTTATTTCTTTGACTGTCTTTTAATTCAAAATACCTAACTCATAGGGGAAAAGACAAACAAAAGTAGCAAGACAAAAACAAACCAAAAAAAGAAGGCCTAACAAATTACTGTCTAGTATTACATTTATGAAGAATTCCTTGAAGATCAACAAGAAATACTTACCAAACTCATCTATTTATAATGTTGACAAGTGCAATATGAAAAAGACTTTTTAAAAAGATGCCATATGTTTTTGATTTTTCTATTACAGTAGGGTCAGAGAAATGATAAATATTTGAAATCTCAATATGATTTTAAGATTTTATCAATATGCTCAAGACAAAGGGTTTTCTTTAGGGGAAGAGCCACCTGGTAAAGGAAGTTCATTTAGCATTTTGGCAACTCTACATCTTGCTCTTATGGGCTAAGATGCACCCATTAAACTTCCAGCAACACCTCATATTTTATTAATAGCCCCACTAAAAGTTCCCATTATGATTTCAACTTTTCACTAGAAGTATCAATGAGGGTAATAACTGGTGAAATTGAATTTTGCTGCTTTTCTTCCATTTGGCACAAAACTTGAGGGAAGTTCTCCCCTAAATTAGCCTAACGAGCAGATGGAGAAATTGACAAAAATGATAAAGTATCCATTTAATCCCATAGAAAAAAAATGGGTAAAATAGGTAGGGGGGGGAGATCCTGGAGAATAAAAACATAATCATCTAAGAAAAAGAAATGTTAACATTTTTTTTTTTTTTTTGTCCCTCCCGCTGCTCCTTAATCCTTCAGTGTCTTAGATCAGACCAAAGGCTTCTAACTTGGAATTTTGTCAGGCACAGGAAAAGTCCCTCAAAACAGTAAAAGCAGATACTGCCCATGTTGCTGTTGAGTTGTTTTTTCTAGAAGCCCTATATGAACCTGATCATCTGACCAATTGGAACATATGCAAAGAAGCAAGTTTTTTGAGTGCTTCAGGAAGAACCAAAAGTATAAAGGAAATATGGTAAGGGTACTGAACTTGGGTAAGCCTATGACTGAAGAAGCAGGAACACTTGTCGTTTTACCTCAACTGATGGAGAGTGCAATCAGTTAGCTGTCTCTGTTGGGAGCACTTCATAAACTCCACTGATGAGGAAGTAGGAGAATATAACTAAGAGGGAATGGTAAAGTCCAACCACATATTGGTTCAGGTTTGGTGGATACAAAAGCTTAGAAGACTTTAGCCAACACAACTTTTATGAATGATGGAATTTTCAACTCTAACATCCCCCCATTCAAAGTAGGGATGGGGACCTAGGGCATTTGGCTTTTAGAGCAGTAAAATTGGAGGTACATCTTAGAAGTGGAATATCCTAGGCCAGGGAGTGAGTGTCCTTTTTTTTTTTTTTTTTTTGCTTATTTCCCTTTTTTCATGTAATTCATCTACATTTCCTTCTAGCTTCTTTCTCACGCTCCTTATCTGTGTCCACGTCAATCTTTTTCTGTTGTTCCCTTCTTCTCTGCATAACCTGTGGTACCATTTGCTATCTGCTCTTCATCCTGTTATAATTCTGATTAATCTGAAATACAGTCTCTTTCAATACAAGTAATTAATGCAACCAGAATATATGAGTTTAAACTATGACCCTATCCACAAGTACTTTGCAAATTAGCACAATTGTTACCGACTTTATCTAATTCACTCTCAAAATTCTCATGGAAAGTGTAGGGTATCTGATTCTTCATGTTACTCATAGGAAACATGTTCAGGTTGGTTGTGATTTTGTTCATAAAAACCCCAAGCAAGCGAAAAAGCTAAAACTAGATTCTAATTCCGGATATATTTAGCCCAGTACTTTATTTTCTAAACAAATTTTTTCATCACTTGATCGGTAAGCCCCATTAACAAAGGGGAATAGCAAGGCTATAGCATGAATGTCTGTATCCTCCTCAAAATTTATATGTTGAAATCTTAATGTCAATTTGATAGTATTAGGAGGTCGGGGCCGTTGACAGGTGATTAGGTTATGAGAGTTGAGCCCCCCTGAATGGGATTAATGCTCTTTTAAAAGAGACCCCACAAAGCTCCCTAGTTCCTTCCACCGTATGGAGATGCAGTGAGAAGTCAACAGTTATGAACTGGGAAGAAGGCCTTCAGCAGAATGTGTCCATGCTGGCACCTTGATCTTGGACTTTCAGCCTCCAGGACTGTGCGAAATAAATTTCTTATTTTTAAGCTACCCGCTCTGTGACATTTTGGTATAGCAGCCCAATAGGACTAAGGCAGCAACTATTACAAAGTAGTGGACAACAAAAAATATTGTTTCAGCAGACATAACTTATAAGTAACATTTTGTTTATTCTAATTTTTAAACAGAATGATCCCAAATGAACTCAGAGAGCCAGAAAGGCTGAGAAATATAGCATTAAGTAGAAGGGCAACAATAACCTGGAATTAAATTTTTTTCTGCAAAATTTTAAAACTGGATAAATTATCCCTAACTTGGTCTCCTAAAGACTACTTTTATACTTAAGTGTGGGCTTGTGATTATTTGCCAAATTTCTTTCATCATGGATGGAATTTGTTGCCCATTTCTAAAACACTATCTCTATCCCCATATTCATTTTCTTTCCTTACTACCGAAAATAATTTCTAGTATTTACACTATGTTTTCGGATGTCTTTCTATGTAAATACCTTAAGTCATCATGAACAAAATGAAGTTATCAATACTGGAAGCTCTGGGCATGATATCCAAGTGTTTGCAACAATGAGTTATCATTTTATTTTATCTTCCAAATTCAGTAAGCTGCCTAGACATTACTCTTATTCTGCTTAGGTGCTAGCAACTCACCTCTTTACTGTTAATTCTGTAGCATATAGCATTTCCAAGATTCCTTCCCAGTCTCAACTCTATCATAGTGAAGTTAATGATACACTTATAATAAAATCCAAACTCATGTTATCTACCCTCAGGAATAAGACATGTACAACCACTTGGAATTTCTTGGCTTTGATCTAAGAAGTTTCTCCAGTCTTCAAGGATGATTATAGTTACACCTACCATCATGTTCTCCTTGTTTGACTTCTACAATTTAAGTAAGTAACCTGATATTTTTGGCTTTCAAACAGTCTATTCCTTGTCTCCTAACCCCACTCCCCCTCCCTTCATGGTTTTATTTATTTTCATCAGATTGTAACATGCATATATATTATTATCGTTTGATAACACTTAAGGGAAAAAAACTGGGACAGCAAATGACTCATGTTTTTCCAAACTCTTAGCCAAATTACTTTGTAGTCATCCTAACAAATGGTACTTTGGCTATACCATAACACTGATATATATTCCAACCTAAGCGTGTAAGCCGAGTCCTCTGCTTGTTTAATGTTTTGACAAAACTGATTATAGCTAAGAATGTGATCACTTGATCACATAATGACTATGAGAAAAATCTGCTTCAAGCATGGGTAAAGGGAGAAATGGCATTTTATTTGCAAGATCTCAAGCACCTTTCTTAGGTCTCTGAGAAATGGAGTGGGCTGTTGCCTAATTCTTGTGAGATAAAGATGAGCTCTTTGGTGTTATATCTCTTCTTTGTTTTCAATAGAAACTCTTAAAAGGGACACATAACACCTATTTAACTATAAAATTTCGAAAACTACTCTCTGCCTTAATTATAAAAATATGTTTGGTTTTAAAAAAATTTTATTGAACATCATCTGGAGAGACCATATTCAATACGGTGTTTCTCAGCTTTAATAAAGTGTTCATTTGTGCTAATGTATTTTGAATTCTTCTTAGAGCAGTTTATCTTGGTTCATAGTTTCTAACCTATAAAAACACTTAACACTAAAGAGTTTGGGTTAGTTGCTACAGTGTATTTGAGTTAGTTATGTTATACTCCTGTATCTGACTCAGAAAACATGTCACAATTAGCCCAGTTCAGAAAAAAGAAAACAAAGAGAGGGGAAAAAAGGGAAAAAAGCTCCAGAAATGACCAAAATAAAGAATATGTGTTTTCAAGGCACCTGGGTGGCTCAGTCGGTTAAACCCTCTGCCTTAGGCTCAGGTCATGATCTCGGGGTCCTGGGATCGAGCCCCGCATCGGGCTCTCTGCTGAGCAGGGAGCCTGCTTCCCCCTCTCTCTCTGCCTGCTTCTCTGCCTACTTGTGATCTTTCTCTCTGTCAAATAAATAAATAAAAATCTTAAAAAAAAAAAAGAATATGTTTTCTTTTATGATCATGTGGCTCATATTAATATCAGTAAGCCTTGCCATCTACATTTCTAATGTGTGTATAACTCAACTACAATTATTAGTCACCACATAGACATTTATAAGTAGCTTTGGGCAATTGCTAGTGTCCCATGTTAACCCAGCCCATCCAAGCATCATGTATCAGTAATGGAGATCTATCAGCTTGCTGTTGGACAAGTGTCACCTATAATAATATGCCAGCATAGGAAAGGAACAACCAGTATGATTTATTCACTGGTTACATTTTAAAGATTTATTTTATTTTAGAGCGAGAGCATGAGCATGGTGGGGATGGGCAGAGAGAGAGGGAGAAAAAAAATCAAGCAGACTTGTGCTAAGTGCGGAGCCCAATGTGGGGGCTCGATCTCACAATCCTGAGATCACAACCCTGAGATCACCACCTGAGCCTCAACGAAGAGTCAGCCCCTTAACTGACTTTGCTACCCAGGCACCCCTCACTTGTTATATTTTAAATGTGTAGATGCTCTGGTTTCTGTTTATCTGCTATTTGTTCTTTAGTTCTCTGGAGGCTGAATTATAAATAACCCTTGTATTTCTCAGAAGCAAAGACTTTTTCCCACTTTTCTTATTTTTAAGTAAGACTTATTTTCACTCTTTTGAGACTGAGTAAATTACAAATGCAGTAGTCTGGGAACAGAAAAAAAGCTTTAGCTTCTTAATTTGTTTTGGTCTGTGAAATCTGAATTTATCCCATTTGTCCAGCTATTATGGCAGAACTCCATAATAAAACTAATTTGGAGAAACAAGGACAGCTACAGCATTGACCATTTGAATGACAGTAAGAGTGAAAGGCTTATCCCACCCCATTTATCACTATGTACAAAAGCAGGCCTGATATATATGGAGTAGCACCTAATTCATGACAGAGCAAGGCCTTTTAATATTTTACTTCAAGTAAAGGAAGCTTATATTTGGGTCTAAGTGTGAAAAATATCCTTGATTATTTTATTGAGTAATGTTAAATGTATTTAGAAGATACATTTAAAGAATGTATACATTTTAAACTTAAATTTAAACCTGATTCTGTCAAGGTGAAGGGAAAAAATTGTTATTTGAAAAGATGGAATATTTTTTTTTTTGAGGACCCTGAAGAAATTAATTAGTAAGTGGTACTAAAAGAACATGTTTGGAACAACACAGTCACATTTTCATTTTAGGGTTCTGGCCTAGTGAACATTATTTATTCTGGGATTCTTGGCAAGGTCATTTTATGTCCTTAGAATTCAAGGAAGCTTCTACAGTATTAGCCTATAGGACGAGGTTATAAGAGGATAGAATGTACAGGTGACTTAGTTTTCAGCCTTAGAGTCTACTTGGAAAGTCTGAGGCCATAAGGTCTCTCCCTTTCCTTCCTGTGCAAACTCTTTCTGCATTATTGCTTCCTATTACAGTATTCACTGGTAAAGTCATCCAAAATTTAAGGGATTAGAAAGCCTACTGCATGCTGCCATTTTGTGAAGTACTATAGGGAATTCATTTATTCAGTACTTCTAATGTACCAGACTGGGTGTTTAGTATATAATATTAAATAAGACACAGTCTCTGTGTGCAAGGAAATTATCTTACAGTGAGAAAGAAAACAATTAGGAATAAAATATGATAGTTATTACTACAAATGTGAAAGTAAAAGTCTATGGAAACAAATGGAAGGAGAACCAAATTTACCCTTGGAATGAGGAAATGCCATCCTGATAGAAGTGACATCTAAGCTGAGTACAAAAGGATAAATGGAACTACATTTGAAGAAGACAAAGGTAGAGAGGGGAAGATGGAGCATGTGTTCTAAGCATCAGGAAGACATCTGCAAAGTCCTAGAAAGGGAGGTGAAGAGAGAGACAGACAGGATAGACAGACACATAGGGGAGAGGTCAAAGGAGAGTCAGAGACAATGAAAGCAAGAGAATAAATACATTGAATGGTTACTTTTAGGGGATTGCATATTCACTATGGCTAGAGCATAGGATAAGAACAGGAATATAGCAGGTGATAAAATGAAATAAGTAGAGTCAGATACTAGGGCTTTGTTTTTCTAACTCAAGAAATTTGAATTTATACCAAGGGAAACAAGGACCCATAAAGGTTCTCTTGGGGAGTGACATGATTAGATCTACAAAATTGCATGTGTTTCAATAGTTTAGATTGGAGGGATGCCAGACTGGAAGTAGAAGCTGTTGCAGTAAATCCTGTAAAAAGACAACAGTGGCTTGTGCTATGGGAGTGGTCTGGAAATGGAGAGATGTGGTTAGATTCCAAGATGCTTAAGAGGTAGAATTTGCTAGACTGATGACTGATTGTATGTACATACTGAGGAAGAGGGACAAATTAAGGATGATACCCTAGTTTCTGAGTCAGAAGAGCAGGTGTTTGGTGGTACCATTTACTGATATCAAAATCACTGAGGGAGAAACAGATCTGAGGGGTAGAAAAAGGAGAAACATATTGAACAGGTTGAGTGTTAAATGCTAGTATGACATCCAAATGGAGAGGTCTGATAGGAAATTAAAGGTATAGGGTTAATATCAAGAGAGCGATCTGAGCTTAAGTTCTTCTTCTTTTTTTTTTAAGATATATTTATTTTAGAGAGACAGGATGGGGGAAGGTGCAGAGGGAGAGGGAGAAAGAATCCTCAAAGAGACTCCCTGCTAAGCTTGGAGCCTCAACGCAGGGCTCAATCCCAGGACCCCTAAGATCATGACCTGACCTGAAACCAAGAGTCAGTGCCCAACCAACTGAGCCACCCAGGCACCCCTGAGCCTAAGTTTTTTATAAACACCACTTGGATATAATGTAGTGTGTATTTTTATATATCATATGGCCTTTGAAGCCAGAGTTGATAAGATCATCTAGGAAGAGTATATAGTAAGAAAGCAAACATTGAAGTCAAACTCAAGGGGTTAAAATGTAAGTATAAAAGATTTCTATCAAAGAATGCACACAACAGTAGAAGAAATGAGACTTATATAAAAATGACCATTGAGGAAAGATGTTACCGAGGGTCAAGACAAATAACCTGGGGCTCATAGTGGAAGATGGTTTGGGGGCCAAGAATAGACTCATACAAAAAGTGGTGTTTAAAGGAGGTTTTGAAAAATTTTTTGAAGTTTTCAGGAAGAAAATAAAATGTTAGGTCAAAATGATGTTACAGAGGAATTTTAAGGGACATGTATCTCAATTCTTCACTTCCTCTGTATTTTAATGTATCTAAGAAAGAAACAAAGAGCAGAACCAGAGAGGTGCTGCTTGGCCAGAAAAGGAGTCCCCATTAACCTTAGCTATGGAGGCGGGTGGAGCTGAGGGAAGTCTGGTCATGTTTCTCTTCTCTCATGAATATTTGAGGACTTTTTCTTTGTGATCTGTATAGTGGACTGATATCTAAGATTATTAAGATTTGTGGTATATATAAATATAAAAAAGTAAGTGTATGTTTATGCTTATTTCAATGTGCCATGTACTATTACCTTATTTTGATGTAGAGGTTATTGGAGATCATTCCAGTTTGAAGAGACAGAAACTGAGGTCCTCATACCAAGGTGACTGTATTTATACAAGCCTCTTTTCTTCACAATGAGTGGGGACTGAGGTTTCATCATAGCCAAGTGACATTTAAGATCACAGTTAAGAGGCAGGATATACAGCTTTAGAACAACCCTATATCCAGACACAGATTTTTGACATCTCTCTTACTTATATAGGCTTCTCTGGGACTACTTTTTAACCGCAATCTTACAGATCTAGTACCTTGCATGCCTTATAGTAAAATTAACTAAGTTTTCCCATTTATTATCACACAGATCTTCAGTTGTCCACATAGACATAAATTAACTGGGTACATAAATATAAGATGCCTAAGTAAATATTATTTTCACAGGTTATGTAAGGGGAATATTTAACAAATATAGGACATAAAAAGAATTTAAAATTATCATAAGTTGACCATTTAAAATCTATAATCCTAAAAGAGAGCATCTTCTATAGATCTTATAATAAAAGGTTTCAAGATATTTTAAATATGTATATAAGAATTAGTAAAAGTTTATTATGAGTGACATTTTGCCTGAAATAAATTATGACAGGACTTCTAAGTAAAATTAAACCCACTCACGACTTTGTGATTATGATTATCTGTCACAGGGCCATGCAATAGATATGTAATATGTGCCACAAATCCAAGCAACATATATAAAGTTTTTCTAGTAGCCATATTTAAAAAGTTAAAGTGAAATTAATTTTAATGTATTTTATTTAGTCCAGTACATCTGAAATATGATAATTTCAACATGTAAACATATGAAAACTTAATGAAATATTTCATCTTCTTTGTTTTTCATAAAGTTTTTGAAATCTAGTTTACATTTTACATATACAGTGCGTCTCAGTTTGGACTAGTCACATATTCAAGGGCTCAGCAGCAGCAGATCTATGATCTATCCTAACAATTAAACTCAACTATATAAATATTCCTGTGTTATTATAATGTCCACAGCCACCTTTTAGTAAGTTCTTATGTGGCGGTCGGTGTGATAATTTCCATGTTCTTCTTATTTCATCTTCAAAATAGTCATATGATACAGATGTCATTGTCAACTCCATTTTATAGTTGGAGTAAACAAGACTTAAAAGGACTTAGCAGCTTGCCTAAATCTGTGGAGTCAACAAATGATGGGCCAGGGATTCAAACATGAAGATAAAGCATGTTGAAGTGATACTTATGTTTTGTTTTTAGATCATTTTGTGTTTTTAATTTTCAGTAAAGATCACCAATTTGATTTTAGGGGAAGCAAATTCATGGTGAAGTAGTTGAAGTTAAATTGGTAGTTGGGTAATTGGTCTCTCATTTTTCCATCTTGCTGTGGGTTAAGAGAATTTATAAGTAGTAAAGAAAAATAAGAGATGATTTTGAAGAATGATATTGAAGAAATGATATTGAAGAATGATATTGAAGAGAGAGATCACATTGAATAATATTGAAGAAAGTGACCATAGGGACGTATATCTTTGCTAAAAACACTGAAAATAAGGAGAGGTAAGAAAGATAGTAGTATATCCTTGACAAGTTTTAATCAGATGATATGGAAAATAATATGTGGTAAAACACACAAGATTGAACTTCTACCTCAAGTATACTGAAAGAAAATAAGTTATAGAAGTGTTAAAAAAAACTGGAGAATTGATTTTAGATCTGAATTTTCTAAAGTAGGAAGTTACGAGGTTAAGAGCAAAGAGATTTGGCATAAGACATGTTGTCTAAAGAACTAAATTGAGTACCAGGCAAGTCTGATTTGGACAAAATCAAAGAGGAATTCAAGGGTCAGTGCTACAGAGTTGGAGGTCCAGGATAATCATTAATAAAAAGATTCTACAGATTCTCCACCTCTCACTATAACATTGCAATAGCTCTTCACACTACCCACCATTGGGATTTGCCTATTTTTTTATTTTTGTCCATTCCCTTATTATCACTGGCCTTTCAACCTACAGGTTGAATCTTTTTTTTTTTTCCCAAACACTAAGCTATATTTTTCTCTACCATTCAAGATACTAGTTCAAATTAATGTACTCCAGGAAGCCTTCCCAAACCATACATGGGAAAAACAGTATCCTTCATGGAGGAAAACAATGGCATGGATAATTTATAAAAATGTTCTCATTCCGTGGGTTAAGTCATGGTATAGGGCAAATCTACATCCTTGGCTCTGGTTTGCTTCATACAATCTCTTTCCCACCTCAACCTCCACATTCCTCTAATTCAAACCACACACTCTTCCTTATTGCTCAGATTTGTACCCTTTTACCTAAGCATTCTTCATCTGCCCTCCCTCCTTGACATTAACCTATGAGCCCATTAAAAAAATTGAGCAAAGAGAATATTAATATTCACAAATAGCTGGCAGGTAAGAAGAATTGACTGGGGCCAGGAAATGCTTTACTTCCATTCCTAGAAGAGGTTTTATTGTACTAGGTGATTGAAGGAGACATAATAGTGTTGAAAGAGAACATGAGCTTTGGGATCCATAGATCAAGGAGACCTCAAGATTCATTTGCTTTGTAATATTACCTAAACTGCTTAATTTTTCTGGCCTCAATTCTCATTTAAAGTGATGACAAAAATACCCACATGGCAGAACTATTTTATTTATTCCTTTAATTAATTTTCTTGAACAAATAGCATGTGCCATTCATATATTAAATACAAGATATAAAAATAAAAACAACCTTTTAGGGGCATCTGGGTGGCTCAGTGGGTTAAAGCCTCTGCTTTTGGCTCAGGTCCTGATCTCAGGATCCTGGGATCAAGCTCTGCATTGGGCTCTCTGCTCAGCAGGGAGCCTGCTTCCCCCTCTCCCTTTGCCTGCCCCTCTGCCTACTTGTGATCTTTTTCTCTCTGTCAAATAAATAAATAAAATCTTAAAAAAAACCAAAACAGCAACATTTTACAAACTCCAGGAGATATGTAATGGATTAAAGAGAAATAGAAACAAAATCAAATGTTAGCAAGAGTATTTTTAAGTGGTATATTGGGAGTAAGTATAGAATATGGTGGGACAGGAAAAGGGAAGTTACACATTTTACTTTGGAGAATGGAAAGGGCAGGAAAGTCAGCGTGTATTAGACAACTGACACTTGAGCTATAGTGGAGGAAGGACAGACTATAAGGGGTTATGTATTCTATATGTTTATTAATATATTCATTCCTTCAGCAAATATTTGTGTCCAGCTCATGGTGGTGAGTATGATGATGAATACAAAGAGAGATGGTCCCTTTTTAAGACATGTGTGCTTCTTCTGTCCTCACAGTGCCTACAGTCAATGTGAAAGAGACATACTAGGATAATAAAGCACTCTTAATAGACCTCCACTTAACTGACTTGGCAAATTAACTAATATTATCAATTGTGTTTGCAAAGCAAACTGATTAATATTCAAGGCTTAGTGAAAGCTCACAGGCAGTAGGCTACGCTCCAGTGACCCTACACACTTCTCTCATTGGTTGAGTTGCATGCCTGCCAAGAATTAGTTGTATTTGTGCCCAAACTATTTATGACAGATGACTTATTATTGTAACCATGTAATATAATTAAACATTGCTTACATAATTCAGTGAAATAGACTGCAAAATGAAAGAGTTGTTTCTTTGAAAATTAAGTTGAATATTTTGGAAAGACTCAGTAAAGAAGAATCAGTAAAAACTTTCTTATCAATACTAAGTACAGGAAAAACAACCAGAAACGTCTCAGCAAGGAAGTCTTTATAATCCTGAGAGTTCCACATTCAGGTTGGTTGACAAATGTCTAAGTTTTCATTCCACTTGAAGTTATCATTCTACTTTAAATAAAGTAAAACTAGAACTTACACCTGGTATACTATGATAAAGACAACAAATTTTCAATAAACGGACTCATCTCCAAATTAAAAGCCATAGCCCTACATAAAACAAACAAACAAACAAAAAACTGGTGAGTAATGGCGCATTTAAGTGTATGAGGCTAAAATAAATTTTTAATGTATGTAGATAACATTTTTATAGCTCCTGGATTTGAATCTGATTATTGACAGTCATACAAGATGAGAGCCTCTAGTAAAGAAAGGTAATGCAGTGATATGGAAAATCCTGGGACTTTAGAAATCTATGGGGGTCGGGGGGAGACATAATCAACCCTAGAGAATAGGAACCCTAAAGTAGGAATAAGCCAGACGAAGGAAGGGAGTAGGGAGAGGAGAACATCTCATGCAGGCAAAACAGAGACAAAAAGAGACAGGAGGGACTGAAAAAGTTCAATGCAGCTGTACCCGACAGCATGAGAATGGAGTTGGCAAGTAGTCTGGGCTGGTAGGCAAGGCTAGACCCAGGTCTTGGAAAGCCTTATCAATCATATTAAATCTTTGAACTGTATCATGAATTAAATTAGGGGGTAATGTCATCAGATCTGGATTGAGGTAAAATAACTAGTTGAGTGTGGAGAATGGGCTGGTGAGGAACTAAGTTGGAGAAAGGAGACATTAAATAAGAGACAACGGCAGCCTGCATTAAGGAGGGAACAATCGATTTGGAGGTATTTGTGAGGCATAATCAATAAAATATGATAACTGGTTGAGATGTAGAGGTCAAAAAAGATTGGGAGAGTAAAATATATATTCTCACAGATTTCTGGCTTAAGAAGTTGGGTGAATGCGTAGTGCTGCTTATAAAGGTATGGAACTTTAATGAGAAAAATGTACTGGTAGGGGAGTGTGGGGGGGTTGATGAAGTCCATTCTAGAAACACTGTGCTTATTATGTCACTTATAAGACCATCAGGTGGACATCCGAATACAAAGGGTATTTGGAACCAAAACACAGAGATGAT
The DNA here is from genome assembly GCA_028646535.1 of Procyon lotor. Classification (NCBI taxonomy): domain Eukaryota; kingdom Metazoa; phylum Chordata; class Mammalia; order Carnivora; family Procyonidae; genus Procyon; species Procyon lotor. Next base: position 18,762,960 of record CM053605.1, read on the forward strand.
CTCCTAAAGATGATTAACAGAAGATAAAGAACAGAAGGACAGAGAAGAAAAAACTGCATAGGAAAGAGTCCTTGAGGCAGAATATTGAAGTATGGGCAGGAAAAAAAAAATGGCGGGGCCGGGGGGCTAAAAATGTGATTAATAAAGAAATAGCTAAAGAATTAGGAGGAAAGGGAGTGTTCAAAGTGCTCATTGCTGCTGAAAGGCAAAATACCCAGTACCGTTAGCAGTATATAAATTGTGGGTGCCAGGGATGGAAGGCACATGTTAGGGGGCATCTAGAACCTAAAAAGCAGACTACAGTGGGGTGAGAAGTAAGGAGGGGTGCTGAGGAAAGAGATGACAAATGCTGCTGTTTTGCTGTTTTAAGAGTCCACATGCAAGTTGAAGTACAGAAAGAAAAAAAGCCTAAAGAAGCTAAAAAGGGCCAGCCAGGTCTGGAGGTCTCTATGAGCCAAACTAAAAGGGGTTGAGTTTCGTACCCTAGGAAATGCAGGGCACATTGTAAAGCGTATATAATAGAAACTAGTGCACTTTGGCAATAGTGTGAAGGATGGGATGAGTGTGCGGCAAGAGATTTGGTAAAGGAAGCTGGTTAACACAAAGCTTGCAACCATGATGTAATGGCGTATGGAAGTGCCACAAGAAGTCTGCTACCAAAAATCTAGTACTCAGGTTCACACAAGGCTTAAAAAATAAATGGAACAGACTCAAGTTAACTTCTTAATGATGTTGCTCTTCCTTTTATTCCAATGGGTTTTCTCATGGTATGGGAAAGAAAGGATGGAGTTACAGCTTCCAATTCTAGAATTGTACTTAACATTGACTCTGCCTGAGGGAGTGAATCCCACACGTGAACATCGCTCATGCTGTTCGTTGATGCCAGGAAGTAAGGTTGAGAACCAACAAGTTAGAGAAAACTGCAACACTGAACAGAGATGACTACACTGAACAGAGATGACTAGATCCTAATTAGGCATTATTAACAGGGATGGGAAGGAGAAAGGATTGTTGGAGTGAAGTTACAGAGTTAGAAACCACAGGATTCAGAAACGGATTAGATGTGAGAGGTGAGACATTATCCCCAAAAGAGCAATATTCTTTATTAAGTGCTTTTCGTGTATCAGGAATTCCACAAAGAACACATACAACATACATTATCCATTTCATCTTCCCAACAGCCTTACAAAGTATGTACTTTTATCCTCCTTTTATAGGTCATAAAACTGGAGTTTAGAGAGTTTAGGCAACTTTCCCAAGGTCATCCAGATTTGAAGTCTCATAGGTAAGGTTCAAACCCAGCTTTACCTAATTCAAAGTCATTGCCATTTGTCATTACTCTGTATAGCATCCAAAATCTAGAATGAGTCTCACATTAGGTGTTTGGTTGTATGATGATAAATATGAGATGAGAAGCAGGCTTAAGGGGAAAATGGTAAGTTTAATTTTAAACATATTCTGTTTGAAAAGCCTGGAAAATATCCCTGGTGAAGATGTCTAATGCAGAGTTACATATGTAAGTCTAGAATTTACGGGAGATGTCTAAGAAGAGATAAGATTTGTAGGCATTAGCATTTAAATTGTTAAAGTCATGGGAATGGATGAAATTTCCCAGGGAGAGTGCAACATGAGAAGAGGATCAAATGGAGAGCTAAGAAACACTAAAATTAAAAAGGAGGTCAGAGAGAAGTATCAGTAGAGGGACAGAGAAGGAATGTTAATACAAGTTAGAAGGGGGTAGTAGAGGTGCTATCACACCGAAGCAGGCGAGTTGTATGAGAAGGGAGTGATCAAATATTGCTAAATGCGATGAGGGAAAAGGAGAAAAAAGTCCCCTAGATTAAGAGAACTGTGAATGAGAAATACAAGTTAAAACAGCATGCAATTTAACTTTAAATTTTAACAGCCAGTATGGTCTATAGTCTGCAAACAAACAGCTGTGGGAAAGAAAAGTATCAACCATTTGAAGGTTAACTGCCAATGCATTTGAAAAACACATTTTTTTCCTATGGAAAAATAAGATATGAGGATGTTCAGTGCAGCATTCTTTAGGAGAGTAACCATACCACAGTAGTTAAGAACACTCATTCTAGATAAAGCCAGACAACCTGAGTTGAAATCCTCCGCTCCCTAGCTCTGTTACCATGGGGAAGTTATTTAACTATTCTGTGCCTCAGTTTCTTTATCTATAAAATAGCAAAACGATTACCATTATCAATAATGTTGTTGCAGCCTAATCGGATATTACAATTAAGTGAGTAAATACTATAAAGTGTTTATATTGTTTGTTAAACCAATACAGATAAAAATAACCAAAATATTCAATGGTAAGATTGATTTAAAAAAAAACAACATATATACATGTCTTCTGATAGCTATATAACTTTTCATGGTTGGAAGTTAACTATTTAATATGCAAAAATATCAATGGATTATTAGAAAAAAGTTATAAACCAAATGATTAAAATGATTTCATTTGTGAATAAATAGTGTATTGATATGAATGATAATTTTTGGAAAACCAAATATCAAAGTGCTTATGTGTGGGTAGTTGGATTATGAATTTTACTTTTTAATTGTTATACATTTATAAATTTTATGTATATATAAACATTATTTTTAAAAGATTTTTATTTATTTGAGAGACAGAGAAAGCAGGAGAGAGAGGGAGAGAGAATCTAAAGCAGACTCCACACTGAGCTCAGAGCCAGAGGCAGGGCTCAATCCCACAACTGCAAGATTATGACACGAGTCAAAACCTAAGACTCAGACGCTTAACCAATTGAGCCACCCAGGTGCCCCTAAACATTATTTTTATAGGAAAAAAATGAATAAAAGCATCCTGGGGGGTCAGGATATAGAATAGCAAGTGGTAACTATTCCTTGGTCTGTGAAAGGAAGTAGATTAAGGGCCTGGTAGCAAGAGCATATTTATAACCAATGGAGGACCAGCATATGTAAAATGCTTTACAGAGACCTGCCACTGGGAAGGCTTCCTATAAACAAGGGCTGCTATCATCATTATCATCATCATTAACATTTCTTCAGGCCTCAAACTTTCAGTACCAGTACAACTCTGAGTAGTAGAGGGCAAAAGCTAATGAAGAAAAATATTAAATAGGGAACATCTTATTTTTTAGAGAGAGAGCGAGAGCAAGAGAGCAACAGCACAAGAGGGGCGAGGGGCAGTGGGAGGGAGAGAGAGAGAGAGAGAGAGAGAGACAGAATCCTAAGCAGGCTCCCTGCCCACTGTGAAGCCCAACACAAGGCTCCTTCTCACCACCCTGAGATCATGACCTGAGCCAAAATCAAGAGTCTGATGCTTAACTGACTGAGCCACCCCGGCGCCCAATAGGGAGCATTTTAGGAAGAGAACTCTCTTAGTAGAGTCTTCTGGACACTGTATCTATAGGAATTGCCTCAGGATGAGAGAAGATAAGACTCAAGTTACTAGACAGTCTGGAAAGTAGCCAAGATAACTAAGAACACATTGTTTTAGGATCGTTCCTCTGACCTGTCATTTATACAAACTTGTTTTAGTATCTAAGCCTTGGGACTACAAATGTTCTGCTTTATCTCTTGCACAGTATAGATTACAAACCCCAACACATTTATGGATTAGCTCCATCCTGTAATGCTTTCTCCCGTGCTAATCATCTTACATATTCAATAAATTGAACACGAGCAATTAATGGCATGAGCAGCATCAACCCAGCGACATTAACATCATTTCACTTAGCCATGAAAATAATTGTGAAGGTCTATTTTTAAAAAGATACAAACAACTCATTTCATTTTGAATTTCTGATTTCCTAGTTCTGAGATGGACTGAGATACTAGAAGTAATAGCAAATAAAAGCCCAGGAATACCTCCCCCTCTGGCTCTTATCCAAGAACACCAAGAACAAAACATGGTGACCTTAGAACTTTGTCAGTTTTACTAATTGTAAAAACTGCTTCTGACCCAATATGTCATCAGATTATAACATTGTGAAAGTAGAAGCCCCTCTAATTATGATCTGCCTTTAAAAAGGACTTGAAAGGAAAACACCATTTAAAAAAAAAGAAACTCAGAGCATATTGTGCATATGCTTGAAAATAAAGAGAAATCTACCATTTAGAGAGGATTTAAATTCAGATGTCATTTCCTTCGAATTTTGAGTCAGTGGCCTAATCAGGTGGCCATTGTTTAAAAATTTCAGACTACGATAATAAACCTGTTCAGTTTCACCTAAACTTTCTGGATATTTTAAGCCTTCACGTTTGAAAGAAACACAGTCATGTTATCTAAACAGACAAGTCTAACAATTTCAAAGTTCAGGTGGACGGGGAACACAAAAGAGGGACTTATCACTACATTAGTGGTTTGCCACAGCTCCATAGCTAAGCCCCCGACCTCCCTGTCCCCCTTCTTCAGCCCCACCACCCCATCCCAGTCTATGGACAAACAAGCTCTCCCATCTGCTTCTTATCAAGATGGAAACAAGGCCAGACCTGCTCTTCTAGATAAAATGCTTTGGCTTCTAACTGCCTGGCTGCTTATCTTTCATCTTGCAGTGTTAACCATAACCCCTTTCCTGACCTGCTCTACTTCTTGTTTTCAGATGAGCAGTAAGGACTGGGGGAAAAACATGCTTAAATGGACAAGTTCACCCTCTCACATCCCTCTCCTTTCCTTTTCAAGTCTCTTCAAAACCTCTTCATGTTCAAATTCTCTTTTAAAATCGTCAGAAATCATGTTACGGGCACACCACTTATTTCTAAATCTTTTTCCACTTTTACTCTCCCTACTCTATAAAACAACATACATATAGTTTTTTAAAATCAAACTTCACTGTGGATTTTTGAGGGGAAGGGGATTTGGTTTTCTGAGGAATAGCAGAGTTCCCACCCACTTCTCGGCCTCCCAACCACCTTCCTTTCCTTTTTACTCCCCATTTGCCTGCCCAAGTCCTAATAAGCTGAATCACCTTCTTGGCTAAGCTGTTTGATTTGGCTTACCTGAATTCTTGTGTTTTCATCCAAACAAAGCATTGCATTCTCCTGCTCTTTCCTGAACAGGTAAAAAGTTAATGTAACATAGACCTCGAGTGATCGGGCAATGTTTGGGCAAGCTTGTTATGTGAAGTTAACTGTGGCCCTACCCCTTCTTGGACGCTTATTCCTTATACATGAAGAAGATGACACATAAGCTAGTTTCCTTCTATTCACGAGAATTCTAGGAAACCCAATATTCTCCTATACTTTGAAGCAACTACAAAGTTGCTGTACGTGAGATTATAAAGAGCCCCAGTGTTGGAAACACCAGGTTCTGGTTATGACACCTTTACCCACCCCTCTCAGACTCACCTGAACCTGCATGTCCTTGAAGATACGGTGTCTTTCCAAGAAGAACTTGCACTCCTTGGAAAAAATCATTCTACGAATATAATGTGCTGGTCTTTTTTTTTTTTTTTTTTTAACCCCCCCTTAGTTTTTACCTTTTAGCATCTGTAAATAAATCTACACAACACATCAGAAAATTATATCATTTGGTGTCCTGCTCTAATTCAGGTCTTCCATTTTATTTTTTTAGCCTATACAAGATTGAATCTGGAATCACAATGCTGCTTTTCATTTTTCATTTTCTTCCTGAAAATTAGGAATCTAACTGATCCTCTAAAGTCAGTTGTTTAACTAGGTTGGCATTATTACTACTGGGGAAATAGTATCACCAAATTCAATTTTTTAAAAAATATTTTATTTATGTATTTGACAGAGAGAGAGATCACAAGTAGGCAGAGAGGCAGGCAGAGAGAGGGGAGGAATCAGGTTCCCTGCTGAGCAGAGAGCCCGATGTGGAGCTCCATCCCAGGACCCTGAGATCATGACCTGAGCTGAAGGCAGAGGCTTTAACCCATTGAGCCACCCAGGGACCCCACCAAATTCAATTTTTAAATATATATTGTAAATGCTTACTCTATATAAGATATTTTGTTAGGGGTTAATTGGAAAAAGATAAATACCTGCCTGTAGAAAATAATTTTATGCCAGAATAATCAATTGTGATATTTTTCCCTAACTATGTGACTTTCATAATATTAATAATTCCATTCAAGATACCACATTCTTGAAAACTAGTAGAGGATATATTTCCTAGTTCATGTTGATCTATATCCATAAACCTGGCTCTCATGTTTCTTTTTTTTCTTTTTAAAGATTCCACTTATTTATTTGTCAGAGAGAGAGAGAGCACAAGCAGGCAGAGTGGCAGGAAGAGAGGCAGGCAGAGGCAGAGAGAGAAGCAGGCTTCTCGCCGAGCAGGGAACCCAATGCAGGGCTCGATCCCAGGACCCCGGGATCATGACCTGAGCCAAAGATAGCCACTTAGCCGACTGAGCCACCCAGGTGTCCCTGTTTCTTTTATTTTCAAAACAATTGATCTTCATATATTACTTTCCTTTAAAGGAAAATCAAATTTATTAGAAAATGTTTTCTTTCTTATCTTTTCTACAAAATATCGTAAGAAAGCAAACTTTTAAAGTTTGTTTCAGTTATGATACATGTTACTTTCCCATGACTGTTGATTAGCTGGGAAATCTAAAGAGTAATTGGGCATTTACCTAAATTAAATTTAACTACATGTACTGAAATTTTCATTGAAGAAAGGGGATCTTTAGTAATCTGTCATTTCTGAAAATTCTCTTTTAGTTACCTAGAGTCACTGGAATTTGTCCCCTTCACTATAGAAAGCTAGTCCAGGGGTGCATGGGTGGCTCAGTGGGTTAAAGCCTCTGCCTTCGGCTCAGGTCATGATCTCAGGGTCCTGGGATTGAGCCCCACATAGGGCTCTCTGCTCAGTGGGGAGCCTGCTTCCCCCTCTCTGCCCGTCTCTCTGCCTACTTGTGATCTCTCTCTCTGTCAAATGAATAAATAAAATCTAAAGAAAGAAAGAAAGAAAGCAAGCAAGCAAGCTAGTCCAGCTGGTCTACTTCTTGTCTTAGGGACTTGAGAGAATTTTCACTAGACTTCATTTTTATTTGGTTATAAAAACTGGTTGTTTAATCTATAGTAGGTTCTTATATGTCTACAGGACAAGAGACAAGTTTAAATAACATTATTCACTGTCAGATGATTGAGTCTCTTCCAGTTCACTGAAAACTCTACAAGTACAGTTAAATAGAATAGGAGGGGATGCCTGAGTAGTGCAGTCACTTAAGCATCTGACTCTTGGTTTCAACTCAGGTCCTCATCTCAGGGTCATGGGATCCAGCCCTGACTCAGGCTTAAGATTCATGTGTGTTCATTCTCCCTCTCTCTCTCTCCCCCTCCCTCCCTTCCCTTAGATAGATAGATAGATAGAGTAGTAGGACTAGGAACAACATTTTGATAGTTCCTGGATATCACAGCCTTCTACAAAGTACTTAAGTAAATGTCACTTAAAATCCCCCTCCATTCAGAAAATACTTTTTAGAAAACTAGACAGTTTCATCAGTAAAATGAGAGTTAAGGTAAAAAAAACAAAATAAAACAAAACAAAAAAACAAAACAAGACAACAACAAAACCCCAGCTACACTGGAGCAAGTTAGAAGAAGAGAGTTCAAAAGAAACATAGCTAGAAAGGAAAACTTCTGGATGGGGTCTGATTGGGGATAAATTTACTTTAGAAATATAAACCTGAAAAAAAAAATATAAACCTGAGAAAACAGTTTGGGCAAGAAGATTCTGGAAGTGGGATGGTCAGTTGGGCATTCAGTCAGCCATTTGTGCATGAGAAAATGAGCATATGAATTAACAGTGAGAATAAGGAAGAGAAACATACACAAGGTATTTTGAGTGAAAAAAAAAATGGCCAGGGTACAGTGATTTATTGGATAAGGGGAAGTAAAACAGAGCTAAGTCAAAGATGAAGTTCAAGTCTGAGCAACAGTGAGAAAAATGGTGGGAGTGACATAATGAAGCTGGGAATGGAAAGGTAACAGGGAATGTCAGAGAAGTACAGAAAATTCAAAGCTTGAAGAAATGGGATTTCCAACTATAGTTGCCTATCTATTGGCAGAGCTAGAGGCCTGGCACTCACAAGAGAAGCCGGGGATAGTGGTTCTGCTTTTTTATTAAGAGACTTTAGCAAAAAAAGTGTTTATGGAAATCATGAGAATATTTCTAGAACTAAGGCCAGTCATGTTTAGAGAGAAAAGCTCATAAAAATAGCAGTACCTATAGAAATAGGCACAGTTGGGGAATTTAAAAATCAAGGGGAAGAACAACAAAGTTGGAGGGCTAACAGCACCTGACTTCAAGATTTATTATAAAGCTACAGTAATGAAGGCATAGAGATGTTGGTATAATAATAGGCAACCCAATGGACTGAAATAAAAGAAACCCAAACACATATGGACAACTGACTTTTGATACAACTTCAAGGGCAAGTGAATGGTGTAAGGCTAGTCTTTTTGACAAATGATGCTAGAACTACTAGATATCAAAATGCCATAAAAAGAAAATGGATTCGCATTTCATATTATATATAAAAATTAACTTAAAATGGATCACAAGCCCAACTGTAAGACTTAAGACTAAAATTTCTAAAGTGAAATGTAAAATTTTTGTGATCTTGGGTGAGGCAAGGATTTCTTGGATATGAACACAAAAAGAAAGAAGAAATTGATTGGATTTTGTCAAAATTTAAAACTTTTTGAAAGATACTGTTAAAAAGAAAGTCACAGACTGTGTGAAAAAAATATGTGAAAACCCTATCTGTTAAAGTACCTGTGTGCAGAATAAATAAAGAATTCTAAAAGTCAACATAAAAAACAATCCAATTAAAAAAAAAATTCTGGCAAAAAAATGGAGGACATTTCACCAAAGAAAATATACAGATGGCAAACACATGAAAAAATGTTCAATATCATTAGGTATTAAATACAAATTAAAGCCACAATAAGATACTATTATACATCTATTAGAATACTAAAATTAAAATATTGAGCACACAAAGGGTTAGGAAGGATTTGGAGGAATTGAAATTCTCATACACTGTTGGTGGGAATGTAAAGTGTATAGCACCTTGGAGATCAGTTTACCAGTTTTTTAAAAAGCTAAATATACGGGGCACCTGGGTGGCTCAGTCTTTGGGCATCTGCCTTCGGCTCGGGTCATGGTCCCGGAGTCCTGGGATCGAGCCCCGCATCGGGCTCCCTGCTCAGCAGGAAGCCTGCTTCTCCCGCTACCATTCCCTCTGCTTGTGTTCCCTCTCTCGCTGTTTCTCTCTGTCAAATAAATAAAATCTTAAAAAAAAAAAAAAAGCTAAATATACTATGATGTGATTTATGCATTCTACTCTTAGATATTTATCACTTAGAAATGAAAGCATATGTTCAGAAGAAAAGCTGCATACAGATGTTCAGAGAAACTTTATATGTAATAACCGAAAACTGGAAATAATTCAAATGTCTATCAAAGACTAAGTAGAATTGAAATGAGTAGCCAAATTCTAGTGTATTTATACAATGAACTCAAACTTGACAATAAAAAGGAATGAACTATTGGTATGTGCAACAGCAATTCAAAGTCATTTTGTGAAGTGAAAAAACCAGACCAAAAAAAGAAAGAATAGTGTGTCATTCCATTTGTAAAAATTCTAGAAAATGGAAATTAATCTATAGTGGCAGAAACCAGATTAGTAGTTGCTTGGGCTTGAAATGGGAGGCAGTTGGAGAGGGAGGAAAGAGTGATTACAAAGGGTCATGAGGAAGCGTTTGGGTGATGGTTTACTTGATTGTAGTGATGCTTTCATGGGTGTACAAGAATATCGAAACGTCAGTCTGTGTACTTTAAATATGTTTCATTTATTATATGTCAATTACATCTCAAGAAAGCTGCTAAGAAAGATGAATAAACTCAAGTCACCATTACATAGAAGCCCCCAAAACAGAAGAAAATAAATTAAAATACAAAAGGAAAAACAGGAAAGGAAGCTACTGAAAGCTATAGGAAGAGACTAAGAATGAAGCCAGTGTTTCAAGGAGTGGAGCAATTAAAATAACATGGCACAGAGATACCCAAAAGGAAGCCCGTCTGATGTATTTGGCCAACAGAAAACCACTGAACCTCCATGAAAGGGGACTGGGGTGGGAGCCAGAATGTCGGAGGCCGCAGGGAGACTGTCTGAAACAAAAGGAGGCAGCACATGGAATCCACTTGTTTCAAAAGCTTGGCAATGAGAATGAGAAGAAAGATGGTAGCGAGAGGGTTTTGGTGAAGTTTGAAGGCAGAAAACTAAAAGAGGAAGAAGAAACTGAAGATTTTAGAGATCAAGATAAAACATGTAGAAACAAGTTCCTTGAGGCATCGGGAAGTGATGGGATCTAAGGCCCGGGTGCCAGAATGATCCCTGGGAAGCAGAAATCTCTGTTGATTCCTGGCCGTCTCCCAAAACCATGGGTTGCAGAACACTGAAGTGGATTACTTGGAACTTTGCGAAAAAGAATTATTTTGTCAGAAGAATTTTTTTTTTTTTTAAGAAAACCTGGATGACTAGACATTCTGACATTTCTTAAAACTGATCTTGATAAAGGACGACATCATATTAATCATCACCTCTGACCCCCCAAATTGTGCCCTTTCCAGGCTGTAATCTGCTGACCGCAGCCTATAGGTCGTTGTCCCAAATGACATAATAGCACTTCTGCTTCGTTAATCTCAGTGTCTTGCTGCATCAGGAAGATTACTTTGAGTCAGATGTTTAAAATGGAACAAAGGGCAAGAGAAGAGTCAGGAGTAAGCTATGGGTTTGTGTGTATAACATAAGAGGGAAATCTCTGTGGAGAAAAACACAACCATAACTGGAAGGCTGAAAGGGATTGCCAAGGTTTATACATTAGAAACGATATGAGCTTTAGAACTAGACTGGGCTTGGTCTCAGTCCTGGGCTCTTCCTCCTGTCTATACTGTGAAACCTGAGGTAAATGTTTCTGCTTCCATTAGTGTCTGTTGCTTCACGTAGGTAGTGGGTATATTGTTTACCTCACATGCTTGTTCTAAGAATTAAATAACCTGATGTTTTAAGTATGTAGTAGACAATAGGCAAATAATACAGGGTAGCTATATCTCCTATATTATTATACAGTAAATATTTTTAACCCACAAAAAATACCCCAAGCTATCTTATTTTCATCACTTGTTTACCATGGATCGTTAATTAATGCCTGTTGGCATTTAAATGATTATGTAGCAAACCTCTCCATACAACAGTGGCAAACTGAATGTATGGATGAAGTGAAAATGCAAATGATTGCCCTCTCTTCACACCACCATGTTGTTTTCTCTCTTGGTACCTACGTGGTATGTACTGGGACTTAAAACAACCATTCTCTTCCTCTTATCACAGGCAAAGGCCTGAAATGAGGAGACAGTGACTTTTAGCGGTCTCATGATCCTAGGAAACTAATCCCCCCAGAGGAATAGAATCCCTGAAAATCTTGGTATTTTTTAAGTCCATGAAATATGGCACATATTGCAGTGGATGCTCCAACTTCTGAATTCTTGAGTATAAATCCTTATCCAGAAATGAAGCAAAGTAACTCAACTATTCACTGGGGAGAAAGGAACATCTCTTTAAAGCAAATTAATTCTTTAAATGCATACCACATAATACTGGACCTATGCTAATTATAGTATTGGACCCATTGCTGAATTATGGCTTCTTGATAGAATTAAATGGTGTCTTTTAGAACAACTCATAGCATTATTTCAGGCATTCTCTGTCTAGCAATTTAAAGGATCTAGAATTTGTGGACTAAATGTAGTCTACTTTACCAAGGCCAAAGAAACTTTTTTTTTTAAATGATAAATGCTTAGAATGAATGCATACACTCAGTAACAAATCTTTACTGGAAGTATGAATACATAGTACTAACATATCCTGATTATCTCCATCATTAGTGCTTGAGGACAGGTCAGCTTGTCTCCAGTTTTAAGGTACAATCAAGAATTAGTTCAAGTACAAAAATGGAATGTGGTCCTAGTGATCAGGATACATGTGCTAAAATTAGCACACCCCTTGCCTATCTGATCCTGCTGGTGGCGGTTCTCTGCATACTGAGTCCTATGACTTAAGAGCTATAAAGGGTCTGGCATGAGCTTTTTCCCTGCTCTATATCGTGGCTGGAATTAGTTGATAACTCAATCCTGGGCTTTGGTTTGGGTCTAAGCACTATTAAATTAAGTCACATTACTGCTAGAAGATCTGCCACAATTTTCTTTTTCAATTTGCTGGGTCTTTGGAAATCACATGATTGGGCAGACTATCAGTGAAGCAAATATTTTACTGGAGTTAAAAGAAAGGCTATCCTACATGAATCAAAATCTACAAAAACTGTCCAAACTTGAACTGAGTCATTGTGTGAAGTTAACATTACAAAGTTAGTTTCATGAAGTTAATCTGACACATGTTTAATGATAGACATTATTGTGCTACATGGTATTTAGGCATAAATGGTAAGCAATTAATATATATATATATAGCTGAAATTAGTAGATGTTTTACACAGCCAAGTCAAGTTCAAATCAGTCTTTTTCTTCTTGCTTCGTTAATTTCCTATTTTCTATAAACATCATCGACAACTTCTCTGACACCTTGCCTGAGGAATCTTAGAATATTACTGGGTTCTTTTCAAAATGCAATGTAAATAATTCATTCATCAAGGGTTTGCACTCTTCAGCCAACATTGGCAGATTGCAGGGATGCTTATGATACAGTTTTTTGTTTTTTTAAGATTTTATTTATTTATTTGTCAGAGAGAGAGCACAAGCAGAGGGAGAAGCAGGCTCCCTGCCGAGCAAGAAGCCCGATGTAGGACTCGATCCCAGGACCCTGGGATCATGACCTGAGCCAAAGGCAGCCACTTAACCAACTGAGCCACCCAGGCATCCCTTAAGTTACAGTTTCAAAGAGGTGCTGAATAGCTTCACCTCTGGATCTAGGCTCCATCCTCTGCTGCTCTGCATCCCCTGGGCAACTGGGCAGTGTGTGGATGCCATTAGTGAGCCTTCTTACTCTGATTTTTGACCAGGCATTGGAGGGAGTGCTAGAGAGGAGGGGGAGCCTTCCTTAGGCCCCAGCTGTGTGGGTCTCAAAAGTTTCAGCTCTGTCCAGCTGCTTCTTCACAAGTGTCTTTTCTGTCTGCAGATTCCCCAGTAACCCTTCTTTCTCCACTGCCTCTGCAGGTGTAAGGGTTGTGCAGACCTTCTCAGACGCTGGTGCCCTGCGCGGGCCCTATTGTTTCCTTCCACCCAGATCATAAAAGGGACACCGTACTGTTCTCCAACTTTCCTAATTTGAATGTGCCATCTGTTTCCTGCTGGGACTCTGACCGATTCAAAAGGTAGGTAAGCATACATTTTGTCATAGGTAACAAAAATCAAGGTTCTCATAACAGCCCAGTATTTGATTTCCTGCTGTTGTATTTTGTCAGTCTTGGCATGTGGAATGTAGTAGGTACTGAATATCTACTTGCTGATTGATTAAATTAATCTATGTAATGTAAACATTCCTGAATTATAGTTTCTAACCTCAGTATTATTCCAGTTAGACAATTAACGATCAAACTGTATGTTGTATTTAGTGTAGATAAAAAATTATTTTGCCACATTTCCTGAGAAACCAATAAACAACAAGCTCTAGTTTGCTGTCATCCTTATGAATTGCATACATTGTGCTAAAACTTCATTTTCTTTCTTTTTCTCCCTTTCTTTCTTTTTCTCCCTTTCTCTCTCTCTTTCCCTTTCTTTCTCTCTTTCTCTCTCTTTCAAGTGGACTACATGCCCAGCGTGAAGCACAATGCAGGACTTAAACTCACGACCATGAGATCAAGAGTCACACACTTAACTGACTGAGCTACCCACACACCCCTAAAACCTTATTTTCTAAGTTGAGTTTCTTATGCTTTAAACTGCCCAAGTTTTACCTTTTTTACTTACAGCATAACATTGATAGAATTGTTTGGATCACCAAGGTAACTTTTTTCTTGCACAAAATATATGCTTAATGAATTCAGTTAATTGATTACTGAGTGCTTAACATAAAATCATTTGAGCAGTTGTGTGGAGAATGGATTGGACAGGAGAGATTGGAGGCAAGCAGATTAGTTAGGAATCTATTGCAATAGTCCAAGACAAGCTAAATATTTACTGAGCTTTGTTATGGCTTTGCTTTGGACATTTCAGTCCTGCTTAGTTTTGGGGTGGGGCTTATGGAGCAAAGCTGGTATTTGAGTTGTTCTGGCAAATACCTCTGAGTTACAATGTTTACTTTTCTTTTTCTGTATTACCTTTCCTTTTCTTTCTTTGGTCAACTAATTAAAAAATAAAAAGATACCTTCCAGAAACTTAAAGTTCCTCACAGTTTAGTTGGGAAGCAAAATATTAACACAGGGTAAGTAATAACACAGTATTAAAACAGCAGAAGAGTTCTCAGAGTGTGGCTTGGAATTAACATCCAAATGAAAGGAATGACAATAAATGCCAGAATTTTATGAGACTAAGAGGTGACTGTGGGCTGAGTAACTTGGGAAATTTTCATGAAGATTTTGGCTTTGAATGATAGGCAGAGAGCTAAAAAGAGAAAGGAAGGCATTTGTGGAAAGCGAAATTCTAAGAAAGGCAGAGTTGCAAGAAAAGTCTTATTTTTTCTTATCTTTCCTTTTATCCCTCTCCTCCTCAAATACAGATCTGTCTGAGTTACAAGCAGGGTGGGGAAGTATTATCTCTGAATGGGGAAGGCTTTTCCACTTCCTTTTTTTCCCATTCCTCAAGGCTTAGCCAGGCCTGAAATGCTTGTCCAACATGTTGAGTTACTACAGCTTTTCAAGTCTGGCCTAAGTTCATGTTAAAGACCCAAACTTTAAACCAGAATGAAAACATATTTTAATTCTGACACTCATAAGGATGCTATTTCTTTCACAAATGCTGTAGAAATGGAAGATATCTCTGTATTCTTTAAATTAGTCATGAGGAAAAATTAAAATGCCTTACACTGAAGAAGAGTTGAAAACGTTGCCATTTGTTGAGGGCAGATCAGTTACAAATGAGGGTTTGAGAGGTTTACATAATTTAACATTTATTCCTTGCAACAATTTTATGAGGTGGTACTATAAAACCATCCCAATTCTGTAGACACAAAAACTATGGGAAAGAGAGATAAATACTGGAGCTAGTTAGTTATCAAACTGAAGTAGTCTGACTCCCAAGCTTTGCCACTAACTGCTTTGAAAAGTTATGCAACTGAGCCGGTTCTTTGTCTGTGAGATCTGGGAGGCTGAATTAGATAATCTTGACATTTGCCCTCATGTTAAAAATTGAGTATTGGGTTCACATCCTCAATTCCTACTCTTCTCACATGACTCAAGTTTGAAACTCTCTGTCCTCACTTCCAAAGGAATTAATTCTCCCTTCATAGAAATTCTGACATTAATTGTTCTGAATGACTTAAAGAGGATCAGATTCCAGGTCAATGATGAACAACTCCTAACTCAGTTTTGTAATCTTCCTGACTTTTTCCATATGATAGAGGACCTGTTTTCAGGATGCAGTTAGAAAATTGCTGTGCATGATAACAAATCTCAACATGTTAGTAATTAAGAAGTGGCTCCAGTTTTTTCCACTGACATTAAATGGGTAATCTAAGTTGAGTGAGTATACTCACTCTCACAGAAGACCAAATGAAGCTATACCCAATGTTGATTTTTTGTAAGTGGTGTATAAATTTTTCCTGAATTGGTCTAAATGAAAAAGAAAATTGCTCTCCCCTGCACTAGCTCATGACCTATGCATGGCTAGCCTTATAGGACCAATGCATATTCCACATGTTCCCAGCTGCTTCTGTATCTGAAGGACACTGGGCACCATGTTGGGGAGAGAAAAGAGGTGAGCCCTGCTTTAATGCAGAATAAAACTCTTCTTGTTCACCAGGAGTTCTATGTCTCAGTTTTGACTAGAAGAAATACCGAACCACCTTTAAGTCCCATTATTATCTTTACTTCCTAGAAATGGGTAGAGCGATCTCTTGCAAAAAGAGCATGGTGATGAGCATAAAAAAACTACCACTTCCTCCATCATAAACTTAACAAAGGAAGTTTACTTTCAGAGCTGTCCCCTAAGTAAAACTTAGTATAACTGAAATGTCACAGGGAGAAGCTTTACATTCCAGAGTTCCATGCAAGTGTTGAAAGGCAAAACCCCTGAAGAAAGCACCCCACTGATATTAGCAAGGCTCACAGAAAAGTGTAAAGGAGAGAAGGGACAGAGAGTTTTGTGGTTGAGATCCCAGAAGGAGAAAAGGATAGAATTGGGGATGAGATCTAAAGACAAATTTTGTGTACATAATGATTTTTGTTTACTGAACTAAAAAGATTCCATGCATTTAGTACTCTTGGTCCAAAATAACAAAAGGAGTCATTGATTGAATCCCTAAGAAGCCTAGGGATTATCTTTCAGTGCATTGTCCAAGTTCCCCACAATAAATATGAAGTATCTAAATTTGAAAAAGGTCCCAGTATGTTCTCCCTTTTATGATACACAATAAATCACAGGAAAATAACCTACCAGAAAGAAAACTTGAGATGGGGATATTTGGGGAGGGGAGGGTCTATTCTCAGGATTTAACCCCTCATTTTGTTCAAGCAGCAGAGCTGACAACACAACCTAGCAACCTACAAAAATTCTACACCATTTCCATCACCTTTACACTTTCATGTGTATGTATGATTTAGCCTGTAGTATTTAAAGGCATTTAAAGGCAGTTCTTTTCCATTATATTAGCTCTGAAAAAAATATTTTTGCTCTCCCCCACCTCCAGTTTGGTTCAGTATCAATCTGGATATAAACTCTACCACTGGATGATGCCTGTGGCCCTGTTGGGAGAAATGCTGCTTGTATTTTGGAATTTGGAATTTGGAAATGTATTTTGGAAAATGGCAGGGTACTTCATCCAGTTTGAAAAACTGACAGTTGTTAAGCAGTTTGTCTGGAGACTCCCAGGCAATGGATGAACGTTTGGCAGCAATTTTTGACTTTGCCAAAAGGCCAAGAAGCAAAATATGAATAGATTGGTAAAATGTAAATTAGTGCTCAATGCTCTCGGAGGAGAGGATAGTAGTCATATCTTTGATCAAGAAAGGGAAAATAAACAAAGCAATATTTAAAGATTTTTTTTTTAAATTTATTTGACAGAGAAAAAGAGAGAGAGATCACAAATAGGCAGAGAGGCAGGCAGAGAGAGGAGGGGAAGCAGGCTCCCCGCTGAGCAGAGAGCCCGATGCGGGGCTCGATCCCAGGACCCTGAGACCACGACCCGAGCCGAAGGCAGAGGCTCTAACCCACTGAACCACCCAAGCGCCCCAACAAAGCAATATTTAAATTGATTTTATTAAAGGTACTGCTGGAAGAGAATTCAAGTTCCAACACAATTCATTAACGAGGAGTGGATTTGATTCTCATATCCATATATATTGTTCTAAGTATTTTAAATTGCAGCCAGACTACTAGCAACTTTTAAGGAGTTAAATCCAAAATAAAAATACTTCGGTACCCAACATGCAGATTTGGTCTTTCAGCTAATATCACACGATGAATATCTTTCTGTTCATCCATTAACATGCTCTAAAATTTCACTGTGGTCTTCCTGGGAAGACTTTCTTTCTTTCTTGGGATAAAATATAAAAAGATGTCATATTTGCTTATTTAATTTTTTTGTTTTCTCTTCAAAGAGAGGACAGGTATTTCTAATTTTTTAAATTGTTAATAGTTCCATCTTGGCTAAAATTCTGCATTCTAGTCCCCAGACCCAAATGGATAACTGAAGAATTTCCAATTCAGTGGTAACACCTTGTTTAAGGAGTAAATAAATCACTAGAGAGTCCATCGTCTTTCCTCAGCTAAGACTAGAAAGATTCAGAATCTAGCATACCACTTTTCTCAGCAGTAATGCAAAGCACAAAGAAATTCAGTTAATTTAGGCATCACACAGATTAGAACAAATACATATGTAAGGAGTCTAAGGGCAATTCCAGATTCTTCTACTGAGAGGACATGTTTACCCAAATGTTGAAGTTAGTTTTAGTCAGTCTACATGGTGTGGTACTGACATGAATCAACTTTTTCTGAATCTTAAATGACGAGGAAAATGGACGAGCTGGTGGAGCTCTGAAGTGAACAGAAAACACACAACCAGTGCAAGCATGATTTAGACTGGTATCAGTTAATGTGAGCTTTAAGGGAGGAGGGAACATATTTGTAAACAATTTGCAAACAAAACAGAACAAACGGTGTATTAAAAATGTACAGATAGGCTGCATAGAGTGAACATTTTTGTGTTAATAGAAAGAGAAAGCAGAATTGCTTGATTTCCTGAGACTTTTCAGTTCTTTCTCATCTCTAGAATAGTTATCTGTCCACCCCAGAATCCTGTATACGGAGGGCAGAATGTGGGCTTTCTGCTTTGCAGAGTCCTGTACTAGGGCTTTCTTCTTGACATGATATTTTGACTCACTGTGTGAATTCTGACTAACTGCTAGTAGCTCCAAGCCACTGGTTTCCCCCAGCAGCGTGGTCAAAGCTTACCAGCAAAAATGTTCAAGTATGAAAATTTACGTGGAAGACCCACTGGAAGATAGTTCTAAAATATATTTATGAATTATCATCATTCTTTATATTAAGAAATGCATTTACAAGTTTCAGTTTTCACATGGACTTCAGAGTGTTTTCCTGCCCCTCCTCTGGCCTTTGTTTCTTCCTCTTCTTTCTGGGGGTTAAATTTATGATAATTACACAGAGCCTTGCCTTCAGAATTTGAATAGATTTCTGCAAACTCTCCACTCGTTCCTACAGGATAAGCTCATGCTCACACTAACACTATGATGTTTTCACTGATCTGTTTGGTGATTCCTGATTTATTACCCTAATTATGAGCTAATGAGCACTGAGCTTTGCAAGGAAATTTGCATGACTTGCTTAAGTAGGACAAATTATCAGCTTATGCAAGATAAAACATCTCTTGTATTTTGAGACCCTTTAATTCACTAAAAGACATGCTTATCCACTAGCCATGTTAAACCAGTTTCAGAGAGTCACCGACTGCTACCTTGAAAACAACGGACTCCACTGCAGTTTTAGGGAGTTTGCTTGGCAGACTCCAAAAGTCTTTGAAATCCCTCTCAAGTAGTGTTCTCTTAGTCATTTCTACACACATTTCAAAATTTCTAAGTCAGAAGAACATGAAGGAAGCTACTGATAAGTCTCCTTCCAACTGAAACAGGAGTTTGGGGATAATTTAACGTAAAGAAAATATAGCACAAATCCAGACCTTTCACATTCCTTTCTCTTAACAAAGTGCAATCTACCACCTTTTAATTTGATCTTCTTTTGGAGCCAGAACACATACAAGTGCACATTTTACTTTCATTTCTCCTTCCTTTGTATTTTCTCATGCAGAAAAACAACTTTGGGATTTTGTTTTGGAGTTAGACGGTTATCACTTTAATAAATAAGTTCAAGACCTTATTTTTAACACATACTTCTTTTTTCCGAGGGTACCTTTCTAATATTAACTGTTATTTTGTGATTTTCCTGAGAAATGATACAAACTGTAATAGAAGGGGACCACTACAGTGCTCCTAAGAGATTGAGTAGAAAAGGTGAGTCAGCAAATTAGTCAGCTAAATTAACTAGTTGTTTTAGAAGACATGGTATCTTTTGTGCCATCGCGTTATGCCTCATTAGATCCATTAGTTGCTTGACATTGTCATTATTGTACCCACTTCTTTCTGTGCAGTTTTACCATGTCAGCTTTGATTTGCCCTGTACTTATTTTTTTCCAGCTTCAAGCTATTATATTACCTTCCAGGAGCATTGATTTTTAGTCAAGTGTCACAAAATTCCCACTCATCATTTCCTTGCAAGCCTAACACTGACGACTGCTCCTCCTTTCATTATTTTGGAATTAACCACTTATTCTTATTGGCCAGTTCTAGCATCTTCCTTCCCATTAAACTCAATGTTTAATTTTTAAATGTTTTAACGGACAAACACTGAAATAATTTCTCATCAGTGTGCTTTGGCAAAAATAAATCATTAGGAGAGCAAGGAGGAGGTAAATGATACAAGCATTTGTTTTTTAAACAATCAGACCTTTGTAGACCATCTATTATTGGTCTGGAATTGTAACAGATGATTACTGGAGGGGTGACAAAAATGTAAGATGTCAGCACCCCTAACACTTCAAGTACTTAAAATCTTGCCATGGAAAATAATTTTGAAAGGAGATTTAGAACCTCAACTATAAAGTTCACTGTTCTTACGTTTAGCTTAATTTTAACTCACCTGGGTTATTTTAAAAATTTAGAAAAATTTAGTAACTCAGTAACCAGTCGAAGGAAGGTTTTTTGGTTCATTTTAACAACTTAAGTAGCAATTATTTTTCAAGCTTAAGATAATGAATTGACATTTGAAAAAAAGAAATCACAAGTATTGTCAATTGAAATTTTAGTATAACTCTCACTAGAGGAGCTTATATACTCATACCCAAAATATAGCACATATCTTAAAAATTGGTACGGTAAAAAAAAAAAACTGGTGAGGCAGCAGTGTAAGTTTATTTATTTATTTATTTAGTCATCTCTACACTCAACATGGGGCTGAAACTCACGGCCCTGAGATCAAGAGTCACATGCTCTTCCCATTAAGCCAGCCAGGTGCCCCTAACCCACCAGTTTTTTTAAGTTAATTTTTTTTTTAACACGCCATTTTTTTTCTTCTACAGAATTAAAAACTAAGAAAGTTCCTAGAAAAGAACTCTTTTACAATAGTATCTGTCTTAACTGGCATAACCACCATTTTTTTTCCTTTTTTTTTAGAAAGAGAAGCAGAGAGAACAGCAGCAGGAAGAGGGTCAGAGGGAGAGGGAGAAGCAGACTCCCCACTGAGTAGGGAGCCTGATGCGGGGTTCAATCCCAGGACCTAGAGATCATGACCTGAGCTGAAGGCAGACACTTAACCATCTGAGTCACCCAAGTGCCCCATAATAAGCACTGCTTTTTAAGAGAAGGTAATGTAAAATCACGTGACCCAGCCACACAGAAGTCATGGCACACACCGACAATATTTCTAAGAAAGACATAGGAGATATTACAAAGATACCCACCCCATTTTTTCAAATGTTTTATACCTCCAGGTTGAAAGTGATAAAAACGGTGATTTTAGGGGAAGAAAAGCAGGGGTAGGGGTCAGAAGGAATTTGTTTCATAATTCATCTCAACTCAAATATTTTAAAGCTTCTTTTTGATGTGTGTGGTAAAGAATATTTTTGAAAGCATATAATATGTGTAAAAAATGTCATAAGAGAAAATGTGATTTCTCTAAAGCATCAGTGAGGGGTTAGATTACAAATGCTGACCTAACCAACCCAGAGGATTATGAGACTGCACAATCTTCACTTGTCAAGCCACTCGCCTCTCTTTTTAAAATAATTTCTTCTTTTCAGAGACGTTGCCACATTTTGGTTGAAGTCCATCCTGCTTCTACTTCTCAAAGGTAGCAGCTCTTACTGGAAAGAATGTCAAGGTGATAGAGTTGTAGTCTGAATACAAATCCCGTATTACTCTCCTTGGGCAGGTAGCAAGCTCATTTTCTCCAGTAAAATGTGAATGATTCTAAAGGCCAAATTGCCCATATCCTAGGAATGTTGTTAAAATAAAACAAGGTAATGGATTTGAAAGTACACTGAGGGAAAACATTTCATGTAAATGCCAAGTGATATTCTGTTCTCTCCACAATTTGTGAACTTCTGCTTCTCTGCATTTCCAAATCATGAATTATATGCTTACATATAAGGTATACTTAAGCTCAATTAAACTTGAAGGCACTACGGGAAATAGCATTGAAAAGGTAATAAGATGCATTATAGTAAAAGAAAAACTTAAAGGACTTTTCATCCAACTGCTAAGCATTAATGCTTGAACGGATTTTTCACAAGTTTTCTAGAGAGCCACTCTCTGCTTCAGATGCCATTTTTAGTCTTGAGTGTTCTCAGTTTAGGGTTTTATTTTTGACTGCATTATTTTGGTTGCAGAAATACATCCTGAAATTCTGAACACAATATATCATTTGATGTGACCAGAAAGAACTACAAAGTTTCTGGAGACTTTTCCCCCTGATTCTAACACATAATGTAGAATATTTTGGTAAAAACCTATTCCTTTGCAGCCTTCCTTTCAGGGAACTTCCTGCTTACAAACTTATGACCGTATTATTTATTCTGTTATTTAAAAGATGGGCAGTGTATAAAACCTGCTCTACAAATAGTAAAATAATACCAGAACAACACCACATATCTGGAGCAGATTGATTTTGGTTTTTTTGCTTTTCTTTCTTTTTTTTTTATAATATCACTTAGCAATCTTAGAAATTCTAATTCAGCTTGCTCTACTAAAGATAAAATAGAATGTAATATTGGACATAAATTGATATATATATTATATATATAAATATATATAATATATATAATATATATTTATATATATAAATATATATAAATTTTATATATAAAATTTATAAATTATATAAACATATTATATATATTATATAATATATAATATATAATATATATAAATTTTATATTTATATATAAAATTTATAAATTATATAAATAAATATATAATATATATATATAATATATATATTTATATATATATTATATATATATATTATATATTTATATTTATATATATATTATATATATTTTCCCAGGTGCAATATCTAACAGTGTTTCACAGTGTTTCACAATTGTGGCTCAAATTTAATTTGAAAAATGGGAAACATTTCTTACTTGCTTAACACAACATGGAATTGCTGTCTTTTCTATCCTAGGTGCTACATAAACAGACCCCGTGTCAAGGGCTAGAAAAGAATGTAATTAATATACTGGTATTTCTCTTCTGGGGTAAGAATCTTCAATCTTAATGCAAAACATCTTAGAGGAAATGCATTTTTGGGTTTTCAGTTTGATGCGCTTTGGGAATGTGCAGAGTGGTCCACATACCCATGTGCTTAATATGTTTGTGGACCCAAAATTCCTTATAACTAGTGAATCTTCCAATCAAAGTATCTTAAGATAAAGACCTAGTTTTTCCAGTTATGTAGAGAAATAAGAGTCTTGCTTAAGATTATCTTGCATCTATGCTAATATTGCTCAAGATTCCTAATCGTCCACAAAATTTGCTCATCACCCCCATGAAAATAATTGCAGTAATATCTCAAAGCTGTAGCAAATGATGCAAAATACTAGCTTTTCTGTCCTAATATTGCTTCTTAAATCCGACCATGTATGTTTATAGAACTTTCTTGTGCCAACAGTATGAGGCTCTTCCTTTGCTAGATCCTTTCTTTTTGTTATTGTTGTTTAATAAAATCTCTAACCAGATATCCACCTATATAGCTTCATGTTAAACTTGTCCAAAAAGGCCCTGAATTTCTCAATTTCTCTTAAGACCTCCATTCGCATGTGCCTGCCATTTCACACTGGGCTTTGTTCTAAATCATTCCTTCAAAAAGTGGATGAGTATTATATATAATATGCAGTATTTATTCAAAACAGAAAAAAGGGACTCCTGCGTGGCTCAGTCGTTAGGTGTCTGCCTTAGGCTCAGGTCATGATCCCAGGATCCTGGCATAGAGTCCCACATTGGGCTCCTTGCTCAGCAGGGAGCCTGCTTCTTCCTCTGCCTGTTCTCCCTGCTTGTGCTCACCCCCTTGTTCTCTCTCTCTCTCTCTCTCTGACAAATAAATAAAATCTTAAAAAAAAACCACAAAAGATGACCTGGAATATCTATATAAGAACAGTGATAACTAAATATATAGGAAGGCATATGTAAAGCCCCTTGCATGGTACCGAACACTGAAGATGCCTAATAATTGTTAATCATTATTCTGTACTCTCCCCGATCATCTCTGTTAATGTTTCTAACATGAGACATTGCAAGAAATTAAAGTTCCTCTTGAATCACACACAAAAAAGGATATATTGCATATCATTATTTTGTATGTCATACTTATTTAACATCAGAAGAAAATCCATTTCCAAATATGTAGGGGAGAAGAGGAAAAAGAGGTGAAGAATGCTTCATTTAGTTATCTCTAGATAGAGCCAGCCTTTGACCCCTAGCAGTAGTCTTTCCTGGTCCCAGAATATTCAGAGATGTTGGGACCCAGTAAATTTCATTCCCTAATAATCTCAGACTTATTGACATTGACGTATGTATTATATTTTCTTATTTTATACTGATTTGGGGCTTAACTACTGTTTCTGTTCTGGTCCCAGAATATTCAGAGATGTTGGGACCAGTAAATTTCATTCCCTAATAATGTCAGGCTTATTGACATTGACGTATGTATTATATTTTCTTATTTTATACTGATTTGGGGCTTAACTACTGTTTCTTGGTTCACCATTCATATTCAAGATCTTCTTCTCTGTAGATATGATCATCTAAATGCTACTAACTGGTTTCCATTGCTGGAATCCTGTAATTCTCTGAAAATCTCTCAAGTGCCTGAATTGGGTTTTGAGGTCATCTATCAACATTCCCATTGTCATACCTAGCTACTGCTGTTTCTCCATGTTTCTCCTTTAGCCACATTCTTATCTACATGCATTTCTAAATTTTATTCAATATTCAGCTCAAAATCTACTTTATTCATAGAGTCTTTCTCATTTTAGTAAAGACTCATGGAGCCCCTGGTTCCAACATTGCCCACTTGGTTCCAATTTAATCAATGCACCTTTTTCCCTAACTGAAAGGAATTGAGATAGGTTACATATAAACATGTGAATATGATGTGTATTTAATTTGCCTTTTATTAGATTATCTCAAATATACAGACTTCCCCCTAACATACCTTAGCTTCTCCTCACAGCTTAAATGCATGCATATAAGCAACAATCACTTGGACATATTGTATGTGGGTCATAAATATAACCTATTTTGACCTCTGACCAGGTACATAGATCCATAGTTGAGAGGGCAAACTCTGACCTTCTATTTGTCTACAACTCTCTAATCACCACCACAACTCCTATTAATTTGGTCTCCTATCTTTCTAACAGACTGGTACGGATTACCAAAAGTACAGCAAAGGATACTCTACATTACTGTATATATTATATTTTGTTATCCAAAGTTGTGGTAGGGGCATTTCTCATCTGGGTTCTGATTATCTTTGGCAAGTGGGGCAATGAAAATACAATCTTTGGGAGAATCTTTTTTGTTTTGTTTTGTTTTGTTTTGTTTTTGAGGGGTGGGGAGTATCCTTTTAGTTGTTATTTCTGTGGTAGGTGATGGTAGTATAGCTTGTAATGTTTGATTTACTTTTTTCATAGCCTTCTTAATCTTTGGTAACAAAGTCAAATCTGCTTGATCACCACCAGTTTATTATAGTTTAGTCAAAGGCATCTTGGCGCCTAAATTAGGATAAAATCACACATCTAAGGTCTTATTAGAGGATATCACTTGAGGAGCGCCTGGGTGGCTCAGTTGTTAAGCGTCTGCCTTCCGCTCAGGTCATGATCCCAGGGTCCTGGGATCAAGCCCCACATGGGGCTCCCTGCTCAGGGGGAAGCCTGCTTCTCCCTCATCCACTGCCCCTGCTTGTGTTCCCTCTCTCTCTGTCAAATTAATAAGTAAAACCTTTAAAAAAAAAAAGAAGAAGAAGAAGAAGATATCACTTGATTCCCAGAGAGGTAGGCTAGTTACAAGCTACTACTAGAGAGGACATCTTGTTACCAGTTTGTCTTTGCACACAAGGCGGTCTCTCTACCCTTCGCACACCACAAGATGAGTGCTTTGAATTCCCAGTTAATTTGTCTAGGTGAGAAGTAATTTGAAATAAGGCGACCTCAAGTGTTCAAATAGCCAACCAACCAAGATGACTGTAGAATTGGGAAATAGAATGCCGAAATGGAGTAATTTTAATGGCGTGAAGTCCCTGGATAAGATCAAAGAAAGTTCCCTTTTCAGTTGATATCACTTCTGGGGTGGGAAATGGCACCTTGCTGTGGCCAGTATTTATTGTCTGTGCAAGCTTAAGACAATTCTTATCTCTGATTCCACAGTGTGAAAGCCTTTGAAACAGACGTGGGTTACCCAAGAAAGTGCTGGAATAGAGCAGATGGCAGAGAACAGCAGCGGCCTGGCAGTTGGAGAGCTCTAGTTAGGGGTATTTCAAGATTATGTTTAGATGGCATTAATCTATCTTAGGAAAGGTGGTTGCAGTTCATTCTTCAGAATTGCACAGTTGGTTCTAATATTCTCTAATGATAAATCCAGAGAATGGTGTATTATTAACTGATAGAAAACTGGGGCCCAATGACTTTAGGAGAAGTCAGGTGTCTCTCTCTCACGAAATATAGTGCAGAGCTTCATGTATACAAACTCTTTTTCATTCATTCAGCCAATCGTAGTTCCTAAAAATGTAATCCTCTTACTTTGGAGATTTTACATGCAGTGTCCTAACTAAAAAAAATAAAATCCATCCCCCTCCTTGTCTCCATCATAGGTCCATTTTGTGCTTTACAAACTTCCCATATAACTCACTCCATAATTTTCTCTCCTATTCTCATGTCTTTATTCCTAAAAATAGACACTGAACGAACAAATACACACTGAAGGCAACTAAGTACCTCTTACCTATAAAGAACTATATGCAAGAAATAAGAGACAGAGAGCTTTAATATTCATGGAAAAGGAAGATAATGTCCTCCTCCTCAAAAAAAAAAAAAAAAGACGTTCAATGTAATGTTCGTCAAAAATCCTCAGAACTGGGGCACTTGGGTGGCTCAGTTGTTAAGCATCTACCTTCAGCTCAGGTCATGATTTTAGGGTTCGGGGATCGAGTCCTGCATAGGGCTCCTTGCTCAGCAGAGAGCTTGCTTCTCCCTCTGCCTGAGGCTCCCTCTGCTTGTGCTCTCATGCTCTCTCACTCTCTCTCTGTCAAATAAATAAGTAAAATATTTTTTAAAAATCCACAAAACAATATCAATAACTACTATGGGTGATGTCCATGTCATGGACTGAGACTTCATAAAAACCCAACGTGTCTTACTTAGATTTTAAAACTAGAAGGGACCTTGGATATTGAATAGACCCATTTCTTCACTTTACAAATGAGAGAACTGAGGCTCCAAACTGCCAAGGGATTACCCCAGGCTACCCAGCTAGTGAGACCTGCCTCCTCATCTTGCTCTCACTTTAGTTTTCTTTCTAAACAACCACAACATCTTCCATAGAATAGTGAAAGAATGCAAAGAAATAGTTGTGCTGCAAAAGTATATATATAAGCTGGTCATTTGGGAATGAAAGAGACAGGGATAAAAAGAGTAAAATTAAAATTTAGAGGATGTAGATCGATTTAATAATTTGGCTTACGTTCCTGTTATCCCAATCATATCACTTTTTAAAAGATTTTTTTATAGATTTTATTTATCAGAGAGACTGAGAGAGAGAATGTGCAAGCACACACGCGGGGGAGTGGCAGGCAGAAGGAGAAGAAGGCTCTTGGCTGAGCAGGAAGCCCAATGTGGGACTCCATCCCAGGACTCCAGGATCATGACCTGAGTCCAAAGCAGATGTTTAACCGACTGAGCCACCCAGGTGTCCCTAAAAAGATTATTATAGAATGTTTGAAAATAAGTAAAACAGACCCCATTGTTCTGATTGATCACAATCATATACAATCAGTTAAACTCCCTTAGGAATGCATTAGAGAAAAGAAACTCTGTAGCCAGTTTTCCAATACATTTTTTTTCACATAGGATTGTCCTCCAAATAATTATTTTTCACTGCTTATATCCACTTTATTTTTAGGGCATTTGAAATATGGGGCTTCATTCTTTTCTTTGTAAAGATAATTCCAACGTAATCTGTTTTGGGAATCAGGATAGGATACTCAGGAAATGGATGTGCCTCACAGAAAACTTTTTCATTGCATCTGATAAGGAGGCCACCAACCATTATGTTAAGACGTGAAATCACTTGGAATCTCTCAACAGCACTTAACCATTGACATATAACCATGTTGCATTCCTTATTAGCCAACCAGAGCCATTTGGTAATTGGGTTATCATCTGGAAGGGATAGGCATCCAGGATGCCTGAAATGCATAGTTCGGCTTGCTTGCCTGAACAAATCCCCAGTAGAAGAAAATGTGTAGTACAATTCCTTGGATGCCGTGTAAGAAGTTATTAGCCAGCTGGGAAGAGTGAGTGATTTGTTTGTGGCAGGGTATGGACACAGTGCCCCAGGCAATCTAGCTTTCATCTCTTCTAATATTTGATCAATTCAGCCATCACTCCTCACTGTTCCCTTTCACAGCTGAAGCAGTCATCTTGGGATAAGAGGATTTATTATAAATTTTACAGACCATTACTTAAAGAGCTTTCCAAGGGAAACAGAACCTCCTGGAAAACTTGGCCAGATTGAAGACGAATGGAGGATTGTATCACCAACTCTGCCCTAGCCTGATTGACCTCAATCAGGAGTGGCTTACTTTTGTTACTGAGAACTTCTGTGTGCTTTTAGATAAGCCCAAATCAAGCTGCAAATCTCTTTAGATAGGTGAGAGAGGACACCCCGGGAGTCAGAACTCCATCTTCCTTATCAAACTGAGGAAGCAGTGAGGACAAGAAGGAAGAAAATCGTTCAGGGGCGCCTGGGTAGCTCAGTCTGTTAAGTGTCTGCCTTCAGCTCAGGTCATGATCTCAGGGTCCTGGAATTGAGCCCAGTATCAGGCTCCCTACCCAAAGGCGAGTCTGCCTCTCCCTCTGCCTCTCCCCCAGCTGACGCGCTCTCTAGCTGTCTCAAATAAATAAAATCAAGAAAGAAAAGAAGAGAAAATAAAAGAAAGGAAAGAAAGGAAAGAAAGAAAGGAAAGGAAAGGAAAGGAAAGGAAAGGAAAGGAAAGGAAAGGAAAGGAAAGGAAAGGAAAGGAAAGGAAAGGAAAGGAAAGGAAAGGAAAGAAAGAGAGAGAAAGAGAGAGAAAGAGAGAGAGAAAGAAAGAAAGTAAAAGAAGGTCATTCTGTCACCTTCTTTGTTCATGGGCTTCTACTTAGGAGAAGGTCAGGGTTTCCTCAACCCTGAGAAAGGGTGGTAAGGAAAGTGCTGGTTCCCGAATGAGTCTGGTTTTTACATTGCTTTGTTTCTCACGCATCTGACTGCTTATTCAGGTCAAAGTTAGGGAATCAACTGTAAGGAATTTTCTAGTGCAACAGAGTTCAGAGGAGGAAAGATGCAAGCACACACACATATATACATACACACACAAACACGTGGGGGCTGTTTTGGTCCCTAGGGTCAGTCAGCCTTTTGATTTACTTTGTTCTTTACTCAGGACCATAAGTAGGGCATGTGACTAGGACAAGGAGGTTACCCTTTGAAGGTGGTAATGGAATGGGTTACATTTGTTCCATTTCCTATGCTGTTTGCATTCATGAGATGATTATCATGCAAACGGATTTGTGCTGTACCATTTCCTGTTCTTGTTACAATCTTTATCATGACAAGAAGGTACCAGGTTTTAACGCCTGGTGTTATATTTAACTGTTTTCAATAACTGCTGTGTAGTGTGACTTTTCTTCCCATATCATGTTGTGTGCACAGAAAGTTAAGGTAGTGCCATCTGGGTATTTGAAGGATGTATAGCAGGTTGTCTTGAGGCTCTAAAGCATCATCTCCCTTCTGCATCACCAACCTAACCAGTGGGGAACTTTCACAGGAGGCTCTGACTTGCTACGGTACCTTCCACATAGACTTCAGATGCCCACTTTTCCTATCCCTGGCTCTTTAGAGCCCAAATGACACTCCTAGTGACAGTCAGTTTGTCTAACTTAAGGGACAAGACAGTGCAGCTTCCCATTAGCATCAAAGAATTTCCTCAGCATTACTATGCTGAGACTTCAGGCGATTGGTAGGGATTAGATCAAAAATAGAACATGGTATAATAAGAACCTTTGCTTCCTGGTATGGACTCAAATCAGAATAGCTAATAGCACAACACTTTCAAGCTCTTCTCTCTCTCTCTCTTTTTCAAGCAGGTATAGTTCTTGTAAAAGCTGCTGAATTGACAGCCCAGGATACTCTGGATAGAAAAATGATAAGCTTTCCCTTTCTGCTCTTCCTAGTATACCTTCGGCCTGCCCTGGAGGGAATGTCTCAAGAAGTGAGAAGTTAGTTCATTCTCCAGATACTTTTAATCTTTTAATTCAGAAGTATTATCCAAGCTGATTATGAAGAATGCATCAAGATATGGCTATGTTTTCCCTAAGATCAAAGTTAAAATTGACAGATCATTTCGTGGAGGCAACTGCAAAACCACACAGCTAGAGAGAGTTTTGAAATCAACACACAATCAATGTGTGTCTTCTCATAAGTGAACAACTCCTGAGTGCTCTGAGTTTTGCAATGCATTGTTTGTGGTTGAAAGTTTAAGAACTCAACCTTTAAAGAAAGATAGGGTAGAGCATTTGCTTTATAAACAGCATGTATGAAGAATGTAGTTGTTTCTACTGATGACCGAGCTGTTATTTCTTGATGGTAGAGCTCAGAGCAATGGAGCTACATAAGAACACCTAAGACTTCAGTCATAAGTTGAGGTATGGTTGGGATCCAGAGTCCTCCAAAACTTGATAGAGTAGAGGTAAGACTCTCCACCCCTTCATCATACAGGACTTATATTCATATCCTTGTGGTGAGGTCAAGTGTTACATGTCAAGGGGGTAATTCCCGACTCTATTTTTTAATGAGCATATAATTTTTTTTTCTGCCAAGAGTGTATCTTCCAGTGAGATCTGTGACATCCCACATGTTACGAGCCACTACTTTAGATGGTCAAGTTTAATTCTTCCCTTTTCTCCAGTTCTGGGACCAACTGTCATCAGTCCCACTCAAAAAACACTTAGAAAAGGCAATAGATAACTACACACAACAAATAGATAACTAACACAACAAGGTCTTCTTAAAAGTAAACTTTTAGGGTCAGCTACAATAATGTACGTATTCTTCTACAATCACTGCCCACTGTAAGGAAAGAAAGGATTTCCTTAAGGAACATTTTCATTTTAAAAAAAAGCGGGGGGGGGATAAGAAAAATACTGTCCAACTTATAAAGAATGAAAGTCTATTATCGAATATAATGATTCCCTCTGAGAAATAATCTGTGAGTGCCAATACAAACATAATCACATTGCCTGCTCTAATTAAGGGAGAGATCGAGAGAGACAGAAGCTAAAGAGAACAGCTCCTCCTTTTCCACCTAATATTGTTCTGAGGAGTTCATAAGGTCAGGAACTTGACACTGGTTTCGAGTGGAAGCCAGTCAAGCAGGATTTCTTTGCCCTCTGGACAAATGGTTGGCCTACTTCAGGAATTTTGAATAATTATTGCTGTTCTCTTCAGCCAGGAGCAGTTTACCTTTCACAAAAGGCGTTTGTGGCATTAACTTAATCGTGTTGCCTGAATGTACAAAATCAGTTTTGCTCCGCAGAAATATTATTCTTAATTTACTGGTCTAAGACCTATTTTATCTCACTCCTTAGGTCTTCATGTAAATGAAGCACTCACGGTGTTGCTGAGAGTCTGACAGAATGCGTAGCTCCTTGCACCTTCTGGAGGGAAATCCCCCCACAAATACAAAGTAGTCAGTAGTCAAAGGAGCACACTGCTGTTCCAAGTGTGTGCAGAGTCAATTTGCTCTAAGGCACAGAGGTAGCAATTTTGTGCCTGCAACCATGACACCTAAAAGTTTTTCAGCCTTGTTTTCCCCTCTAAAACTACTCGTAGTAACTCCCATACAGATAACCTGGTAGTAGCTGAACTATAGCAACACAGAGGAAGGAGTCAGCCATCTCTATTGGGATCATTATTGTGTTAAAAAAAAAAAAAAAGCCAAGCCACTGAATAAACTAAAGTCAGGTTCTTCAGCAAAATTAGCATATAAGTTGGTTTGAAGAGGACGTGGTGGTGACAACCATCGGCCAAGATTGCCAACAGCTCCAGTTCCATCAGAAAAGCAAGGTTCCCTTCATTTTTACCTCCCTCTTATTATTCCTTGGTGACTTCTATTGTTTTGGAATCATTCTCTGCATTACATAACAAGTACTATTAATCTTATGGGATTAGCCATCTAAATTCCCAAGGAACAAAGAGTGATGGTGAATATTTTTATATACCTGCTATATTATTGCCTTTATGCTTCCTCAGATTACTAATTTTCACCAAGAATCTCCAAGCAGTTGATAACCTCAAGAATTACTTCTAATGGGAAACCCATTAGCTCAGAGAATAGTGTTTCACAAACACTGTATGGACTTAAAAATGTATACTTACTTTGATCTAATATAAAAAAATCATGGGGGCGCCTAGGTGGCTCAGTGGGTTAAAGCCTCTGCCTTCAGCTCAGGTCATGATCTCGGGGTCCTGGGATCGAGCCCCACATTGGGCTCTCTGCTTAGCAGGGAGCTTACTTCCTCCTCTCTCTCTAACTGCCTCTCTGCCCACTTGTGATCTCTCTCTCTCTCTGTCAAATAAATAAATAAAAATCTTTTAAAAAAACAATACTTATTAAAAAAATCATGTCTGTTTTTCGGTAATCTGTGAAGGCCTTTCCATTTTGATGTGAGTGTATGTGTGTGTGTTTCATAACATCAATCCAAGGCACTTAGTTTTTCAGCCCAGTAAAAAATGCAGTACAAATCCCTAATTTTTTTTGCAGCCTACGCAATTGACCTTGTATCCAATTAGCCAGACAACAAGATTAGTGCTTTGCACAGAATAAAAGTCTCAATTTTTTTTACTTGTATTTGTTGAATGCTTTGTCATCATTTTAGTACCAGAAAGGTTTTTCTAGAGTTTAAGAACAATTTAGTTGAGTGACCTCTTACACAATTTACCTTGGTGTCTTGTCATTAAAACTTTCAGTTGCACCTTCATATCACCATTTCATGGACATAGAAAGAAAAAGCCTTTGGTGACATTTACTTATTTACCAATTGTACTCACAAGGAACATCAAGTCAGTATTTGATTATGTCATTTGTCCAGATGTTTGAGATGTGCAAATTAAGTGTGTGGGCATGTTCGACTCAGAATTTTGTTTCTCATAGCCTGTGTGTTAGGCAGCGTTGATTCAAGTGAGGAAAACTGATTTATAAACCTTCACTCTGCTTATTAAAGAGTATCCAGAATTTTCTGTAATACTTTTAACTTATAGTAAAAACACTTAACACGAGATCTACCCTCTTAACTTTTTAAGTACCATATAGTTTTGTTGACTATAGGTCCTATACTGCACAGATATCCAGAAATTTTTTTTTTTAAAGATTTATTTATTTGACAGAGAGAGAGAGATCACAAGTAGGCAGAGAGGCAGGCAGAGAGAGAGGGGAAGCAGGCTCCCTGCTGAGCAGAGAGCCCGATGCGGGGCTAGATCCCAGGACCCTGAGATCATGACCTGAGCCAAAGGCAGAGGCTTTAACCCACTGAGCAACTCAGGTGCCCCCAGAAATGTGTTTTATATAATGGACACTTTATACACCCTGAAAAGCAACTCCTTATTTCGCCCTCTCTCCTGCCCCTAGGGGCCACCATTCTACTCTGTTTCTATTAAGGATTTCTCGTATAAATGGAATCATAAAGTGTTTGTCCTTCTGTTGACTGGATTATTTCATCTAGCATGATGTCCTCATAGTGTACCTGTGTTTGTTGTCTCATGTGGTAGGATTTCCTTCTTTAAGGCTCAGTAATATTCTAATATATATACTACATTTTATCCACTTATCTGTTGATGGTTATTTAGGTTGTTTTCACAGCTTAACTGTAATGAATAATGCTGCAATGCATATAGGAGTACAAATATCTCTTTGAGATTTTTATTTTCATTATTTTGGAGAACTTTTAATTTTTTTTAGGAAAACTCCATACCGTTTTTCATAGCAGCCTCACAATTTTTACATTCCTACCAATAGTATACAAGCGTTCCAATTTCTCCACATCTTTGCCAACACTTTTAATTTTGATAATAGCCCTTCTAACAGGTATGAGGTAATATCTTATTTGCATATCCCTGATTAGTGATAATGAACATATTTTATATACCTGTTGGCCATTTATGTCTTTTTTGGAGGGCTATATTCAGGTCCTTTGTCTCTGCCACCCCCCGCTTTTTTTTTGCTATTGAGTTGTAGGAGTTGCGTGATCAGAATTGATATTCAATGAGAGAGCTTCTAGAATAAGAATCATTAAAAATAGTTTTGTTGGTACCATTTAAATATTGGGATAAACTTTTCTTTTGTCCAAAATGTTAGTGTTAGAGGCATCAACCAAAGTTCAGTCCCATTCTACTTTTTATACATTTTAAGTAGCTATATTCGCTTTTATACTTTGATTCCCATCAGCATACAAATATTACAAAGCGCATATACAAAACAAATGACCCTAATTGATAGCCACGGAGGTTTGTCACTAAAGTCTCTCTTTAAAAAAGGTCTCACTAATCAGCTAGAAGCTCAGTTAGCTAACAGCCTCTAGCCACAGCACCTTTTGGGATGCACTACATTTAAGCCAAGGCAAGCCTCTTTCTAGATAACCCTAGCCAATGACTAAGCATAACAAGGCTCCTAAATACTTTTCAGTTCAGTCTGCCTCATGAAGGACTCTATGGGCAACTCTCTGACCGAGCTCCCCAACTAGGCTAGCTGAAGCTTCGTCAGAGCTGCACCATAGTCTCTTCAGCACCTAATCCTGCTTTTCTTTCCCCTTTCCTTTCACAGGAGACCTGTGTCATCTAGAGGCTTTCCCCATCTACCTGCTCCCTCCTCATTATCCTTTAGAGACCTTATCCCAATAAATCTCTTGTACTTCTATTTTTGCCTCCTGGTCTGCTTCCCAGACCACCTAACCAGCACACCTTTCTTGTGTCCCAAATCCCTTTCTACCAATAGCCCCAATTCTTTGTTCTGCTTTGCAATAGAACTTTGCATGAGAAACTTTAATGCTGTGGTTTCCACTTCCTACTTCCTGCTTTCTGGTAAAGCCCATTTATCCATCTTCCATTACTAATGTTCCCTGAAAAACTACCTCCACTGAAATAACTTATCTCCATGTTACAAATCCAATGTATACTTTCCTGTTGTCTTGTCTCTCAGTGACATTTGACACATACATATTTTTAAAGAGGGTAGGAAAGCTACTTTCATTTGTAAGTCAGAGAGTCAATATCATGTCCTACTTAAGGATATGGCCTTTGGAATTAGATAGCTTTGAGTCCTAGATCTATGATTTATGAGCTGTGTAAACTTGGGTAAAATGACAACTCACTGTGCCTTGTTTTCCCTGTCTATAAATAGGTAATAACAGCACCTACCTCTTGAAATTGAGGATTGTTAAAGCAATTAAAACAGTATCTGACACAGGAATTGCTCATAATCATTTTTATTATTCAAAGACATTCTTTTGGTTTTTCTCCTACTTCTAAGTGGTCCATCTCCATTCCTTGCTAGTTCCCTTTTATGAATGAGACCTCTAAATGTTGGCGTGCTCCTGAGTCTGATCAGGTAACCACTTTTTTAGTTATACTTTTTCCTAGCCCAGTAAATTTACATTCCACCTAGATGCCAATAGCTTTATCTTTATCTTTGACCCATATTCAACAATATAGTTTACATTTCTACTTGTATATTCTAAACAAATATATCGAAAACAGAACTCCTGATACCTTCCCATCTTGTTAAAACCTGGGCTTACCTTCACACCTCCACCAATTTCTCATTTGCTTAAGTTGGAAATCTAGAAGCCTATACTTTCTCCCTTTATCCCTGCTCTTACCACCATGTCGAAACTACCACTACCTATAGCCTGGATTCTGGAAATAGTCACCAATGTGGGCTCCTGGCTTTCGCTTTGTTCTCCTCTGTAGCACCTTAGGCATACAATTGCCAAATTCATCATTTTAATATGTAGTAAAATTATGTCACTCCTCTCCTTCTTAAAACTCTTCTTTGGCTTCTGATTGAATTTTAACAAAATCTAAATATTCTCTTTTGGATTATGTAATACTCTATGATCTGGTTCCTGCACACTCACCCACAATTTCCTCCAAGATTATTCATTATGTTCCCAGCTCTACAGATCTACTCATTGGCCTTTGAACATGCTAAACTCTTCTTATCTGCCATCAAGTGCCTTAGGTTTGCTCCTCCCCTCAACGTGGTGCTCTTCCTGGGTTTTTTACCTAGCTGGTTAATTCAGTTCAAGTTTTGGCTCAGATGACACCACCTCTAGGACACTTCCCCTGACCAGCTATCTAAAGGAACAGATACTACCCTTGTTTATTATTCCTTAGCCTTTTCTAAAGCTCTTGAAAATCTGAAATAGTTTATGTTGTTTGTATGCTTATGTATTCCACATTAGAATTTAATTTGTTCGAGGGAATTTCTATATACCCACCACCTAGAGCAGTGCCTGCTACACAAGAGGCATTTAATAAATATCGCCCCAATTAATAAATGGCTGAATCTTCATAGACAGTGAAAATTTATTTTAGCAAAAGAGTGATAGAACAGTGATTCACAACTTAAAGGGACCACTGTAGATAACAGAATGTAGGTAAAGATAGCTCTTACTGTCTGCACTAAAAATTGTAGAAATCAGGCAAGTGAATGAGGTGATAATGTTAAAAATAGAAACTAATATTTAAAAAGTTAAAATGCTAACATTTTTGTCATGAACTTCATTTTATGTTGAAGTTTATGCAGATATTGGGATGAGGTAAAGGCAACATTTCTTAAGTATCGGTATGCCTATAACTTAGCTCAGCTCTTAAGAGAAAAAATTTATCTGTCAGAACATGTCTACTTTCTATTTTCATGTTAGATTGATAAAAATATAGTATTTAAGTGTAAAGTAGAATTTTTACACTCTAATATTTCACTTTATGTTTATAAAATAGTTGCTAAATTTCCCATGTAATATGAAAATTGGTACTTTAAGAGCTTAGAAACCTCTAAAGCCCTTTTCCATTTGGGAGATAGTATATTTTACATTTTAATTCATTATAAATCAGAAGCAAAACTTATAGCATATTTCATTAGAAGTAGAATACTTTCCTGAATATTTTTAGTGATTACATAAGGTAAACAAAGGTATTTAAAAGATAAAAATGAACATTTGCTCTATAGAGACAATTTGCTAAGTACTGTACCAAGAGGACTTTAGCAAGGTAGCCGACTATCCATTTTACAGATTTAGAGAACTGAGGCTTAGAAAAGTTAAGTAACTTACCTAAATGCAGTTGGCTAGTAATTATCTCAATAATTATGAGCTAAATGTTAGTAACCACCTCCCCCTTATTCATGTATTGAATCCCTAATTCCCCACGTAATGGTTGGTGGTAGGGCCTTTGGGAAGTAATTATGTAGAGATGTGGTCATGAGTGTGGGACCCTCATGATGAGATTAGTGATTTTATAAGGAGACAGGCCCCTCTTTCTCTCTCCACAGGCATGCAGTGAAGAAGGATCATCTGAACAAACAGCCAGAAAGTGACTATCTCCAAGCCAGGAAAGCAGGCTCTCACTAGGAACTAAATCTATGGGCGCCTTGATGTTGGTCTACCTAGGCTCTAGAACAGTGAGAAATAAATTTCTCTTGTTTAAGCTATCCGGTCTATGCCACATGTAATAGCCTGAACAGACTAAAGACACCACATTGCTAGACAATCATTATATTGGTTCTAAAGCACAACGTCCCATTAATGAGAAAAAGCTGAGTTCTTAACTGCTCCAGCTCTGACAGTAAAATTCACAAGGGATTTTTCTCTTGGTTCAAATAATATTTTATTAGATATTAAGTTGTAAAGGTATATGATGAGCTTCGTCACCAAAGAGACCTAGTTCCCTCTCTGCAGAGTCGTGGTTGAAGCTCTGTGGGAATGCTTCAGTGTATTTGAAGCAAACCCTCTGGGGTGCCTTGCTTTCATGAGCACTAAAAAATCCATGTCAGTATTGAAGGGAAGACTTGAAAGGCCCTATGAGCTGACCCAGAGTCAGAATGTTCCTTGCCTATGCTCCCTCATAGGGGATTGTGGCTTGATCAATCTCAGATTTTCACTCATAGCCGGCAGCAACAGCACATGCTGCATAGGCAGTACCTTAAGCTCCCAGAGGGATAAAATGCCTCATTACTCAGCAACCACTTTGGCAGACTAAAGGGTGACATTGATTGGCTCTGAGTGAGTAAGAGAAACAGTGTCCAAATCTCCAGAGGAAGCTGGGGGAGGGATAAAAAAACAAAAAGCAAACCCCTTTTTAACCCAATCTTAATATCTTCTAGACCCATCAAATAAATTCAGATCCATCTGCAATGGGAAATCCAGCTACTCAAATAAGGCTTCCAACAAAGTCATCCTTAGAAAGTGACACGTTATTTTATTCATTTATTCCATGTTTACTGAGCCCCTATTATGTGCCAAATACTGTTGTAGGCCCTGGGGATACAGCCTGTACAAAATGCCCTAGATCTTAAGGAGAAATACAAATAAATAGATAACATATCAGGTGTCCATAAGTGAAAGGAAGAAAAGGAAAGCAAAGTAAGCAACAGCGTATACTGCAGGGGGTGGGGTTGGAGGGTGGGGGGGTAGGGAAATGAATGGTGCTTCCACACTGGGGCCAGGGAAGGCAGGCCCACGTGATAAGAGACCTGAAGGAAATGCAGGGGCCAGCCATTCTGATATTTGTCGAAAGAGAGACTAGCAAGAGTAGGAAAGTACATGAGCTACTTGAAGAAATCAAAGTGGCTGGAGCACAGTAAAAAGGGGAAAGAGGAAACACAAGGGGTAGCATGGGGCCAGATCAGGTACCAGCCAAAAGGCTGTGCTAGGACTTATGCATAACTGGAAGCAGAGGGAAAACGATTGGAGGGTCTTCAGCAAAGGAGAAACAGGATAATGGGTCACAATTTAAAGGGACCACTCTGGATAGAGTCTAGAAAGTAAGGAGGAAGGAAGCTGAGAAATCAGTAGGAAGCTAATCCAGTTGTTTAATAAAGAGTGGATAGTTTGAACCAGAGTAAATGCAGTGGAGGTTCATGAGAAATGGTCAAATTTGAGTAGATTTTGAAGGTAGAACTGACAGGTTTTACCAAGAGCTTGAATATGGAGTGTGATAGACCAAGAGGGTGATTAAAGGAAGATCTAGGGCCATTTATGCAGACTGGGAAAATTGGAAGAGGAACAGTCTGATTAAGGTTAAAAAAATATTGAGAATTCTATTGCAGATCTGTTAGTTTTGAGATACCTTTAGGTATCTAAGGGAGTAAATATCTGGAGTTCAGAGGAAAGGCCCATGCTGAACATATAATTTTGAAAGTTGTCCCAAAGAAGGGGCATAATTAAACACATGGACCTAGAGAGAAGGAAGACCCAAGATAGTAAGGAACTAAAACACAATGATAACAGTTAACAGGGGTTAGTATGTGCCAGGCATTATTCTGAGTGTTTTACTTATATTAAACTCACTTGACCCTCCTAATACTATGAGGTAGATATCATTATTCACCACTTCAGGAAACTGAGTCACAGAGAAGTTAAAGTAATCTGTCCCAGGTGACACTGCTTAATAGGTTCAAGACGCAAGGTTCAAACACAGGTAGAGAAGTTCCAGAGTCTTCCACAGAGAAGGCTCAGGTACACTTCACCATGTTTAGACCTTGTTTCTGCTTCAGTGCCTGCACTCTCCAGTGATGGTCAGAAGAAAAAAAATAAAGGTCAGAGTTTTGCACCATTTAAATTCTAGGCTCATACAATCATTAAACATCAGCAAATGGAAGACTCATAAACAAGTTCTTAAAAACTGAGCCTAAAGAAACCAAACAAAAAAAACATCAAACAAACCTTCCTTTAAAAGGAAGGCAAACAACCCCAGGAAAGAAACAAAAATAATTTACTTTATTCTATTTATCCAATTTCATCTATAGACTATAAGATACTTTTTGATTTTAGAGATCTAAGGGGAGATAGAAGCACGTGTTTTGGAATTGATTAAATATTTTAACTTTTTGCAGCAGCCTGGCTTATTTTGTTGACTGGCTTATAAGCATTGTTTTGCCAGAAATACATAGTTCTTAATATACTCTCCATTACATTAAGCCACAATGCTTCCTTTTTAATAAAAATTACTTTCTTCTCTAGGAATAATATTCATTGAGAGTACCAGTAAAACCTTTATTTTTAACCCTTCAGTTATCTTTTTGTGTATATCACTTCCTAGTGAGGTTCATAAGGATGGCCAATGATAAGTCTAAGAACATAAATTTTCACATTGTTCTCATTGATGATGGGATCTTTATCTCATTCTCTTGATAGCTCTAATACAGTAGGGGCTTTATAAATCTTTGCTAAGCTAATCAGTAAAAATCTAAGTTTAATACTTATTCCTATTGTTAAAATATTGCCATGTACATCACAGAATGCATCCATAAAACTCGTTGTCCTTCTGGATTCTGCTGATCTGCTCAAGTGCCAATGTTTATGCTTATATTATTCTTGCTTGGTTAATCTGCATGTTTATCAAGTTTCTCCATCTCTGGTATTCCTGGACAGGACCAAGCCACGAGCATTTCACCTTAGAGACGTTCTGCCATTATCCAATCTTGGCAAAGGGGAGTTAAACACTAGTGCAGACCTTGAGGACATAATGCAAAGTTAAACAAGCCCAATGCAAATGGACAAACATTGTAGGATTTCACTTTATGAGACAAAGTGGAAAAGGGGTGCCTGGGGGCTGAAAGCTGGTGGGGGGGAATGGAGAGTTATTTTTTAATCCATATGAAATTTCAGTCTGGGAGGATGAAAAAGTCCTAGATAGCTAGTGGTGTTGATTATGCAACAATGTGATTTGTGATTGTACGTAATGACACTGAATTCTATATTCAAAAATGGTTAAAAGGGTGAATTGTACGTTATGCATATTTTACCACAACACACTTGT
The DNA here is from genome assembly GCA_028646535.1 of Procyon lotor. NCBI lineage: Eukaryota > Metazoa > Chordata > Mammalia > Carnivora > Procyonidae > Procyon > Procyon lotor. Next base: position 18,804,021 of record CM053605.1, read on the forward strand.
GCACAAACACCTGCGCAGTGACAATGCTACATTTCCCCATTTTTTTGCTTGCGTGGTTTTCTGAAGACATGGCAGGATGAGTGGATTTGTATCTCCTTAAAGATGCACGTGTGTACACATTTACCACCAGACCATGCCCCTTGTCTCCAAAGAAATTATACTTTCACTTTCTCCCAAACTATCAATCCAAAAATATAGTTTTCAGTTTTTTTCAAATATATAATTTTCCAGAGACAAACCATAAGAGACTCTTAACTACAGGAAACAAACTAAAGGTTGCTGGAGGGGAGGTGGGTGATGGACATTAAGGAGGGCATGTGGCAATGAGCACTGGGTGTTATATGCAATTGATGAATCACTAAATTCTACCTCTGAAAGTAATAATACACTATATGCTCACTGAATTAAAATAAAATAATATTAAAAAAATATGCAATTTTCCAATTGACTTTAGGATCTTTCTTAACTCAGTACTAAATGGTGGGTTCCTGAAATGGATGCCTGAATTTGCACCAGGTTGGGACAGGGAAGGGCTCTTTAAGACTCAGGTTATTAGCCCCTGGGCAATTTACAATGCACCTTTATCACCTGCTGGGAGAATTTGAGAGGCTGAGAAAAACTGGAGACAAAATTCCCCAGAGCTAAGGGTCAAATACTTCGGAAATTACAGTATAAAATCTTTTTTCTCCTAGTACTGGGATATTATGGGAGGGCACACATCTTTGTTGGCCACAAGGTCTGGGTCCAGTCCTTGGCCATGTGATTTTATACAAGTGATTTCTCTGATTTCAGCCTCCTTATCTATAAAATTAAAACACCAGTACCTATTTTGCTCAGTTTTCGTGAATCTATCATGCTAGGCATAGAACAGATTTCCTTCCCTTCCCTAATTAGAGTATCTTGGTATGACCAGTAAGAGTTTGGATCTTGAGATTATAATTATGGGCAACCCATAACTGGTCTGCAAGCCTATCTATATGAAAAGGGTTTTGTCTGTGATACTGTGACAGAAAAAAAAAAGTGAAATCTCCAAAGCCGAGGACCATTTAATATAATGGAGAAAGAAACAAATGGTTATTTAAAACCCAAACTATAAGAATTATCTCGGTTCCAATGGGGAATGACAAAACTCTTATCAGTAGAAATTAATCAATGCTGTTCCCTTCCCTGAAGAATCTATTAGGGATAGGAAGGAAAGGCAGAATAAAGCCAAGACTAGAACTTCAGTGAATTTCTGTGGTACTAGTCCAAGGAAAGAGCAAGAGTAGACAGCCCATTGCACAGGCAGGCATACTGATGCAATTTTGGTGATGCAAGGGTGGAGAGTGTACATGATCACATGAGGGTAACAGAAATTTGGGGAAAATTTAGAAAAAGAGACTTGATAAGGCTAACTACATCAATCTCCTAGTTATCCCCAAACCTTTAATAAAAAGGTCTACATACTCAAATGACTAGCGAAAATGCTATTTTAGGGGAGACATCAAGGAGAAAGTTTTGTATTTTGCTTCAGGGGTTATAAGGGACAGTACAGATACAACTTGGGGAAAGAATCACAGTCCATCACAAATTTATAATGAGCAGTTCAGAGCCAGAGTTGACCAGGAAAAGCACACACTTTCCTTACCCCCTCTTCCCTTCTCCTGCCAGAATTTCTGGAAAAACTGTGAGGAACATGAGGTTCTTGCCATATATGGGATAAGATTCAAATACATTCCATTTGAATTGAAAAATCATACCTTAAGTATGTCTGGGATGCTCCAGCAGTAATAAGCGGGACTAGCAGTAGGAAGGGTGCCATGCAAACTCAGATATGGGCATAGTTCCCTGAGCAAAACTCAGGGATGACAAAGCAGAGATCACACTCTGCAGTCCAGTTCTCACAAAGGAAATAAGTCATCTCTGGAGAGAAGATATTCTATAGAATTTGTAATGTGTATGTACTTACACATAAAACACAATTCTAGTTTCTTAAAGAGAATTGACTTTACTAGGGAAAATTCTTCAACATTTCCTTTCAAAGTATTTGTCAACTGCCAACATGTGTATTTCAGACTCTGAGCCCCCAATCTGGATGAGAGATATAGAACTTCATTAAAGACCAGGTCTTATTTCTTGGAGACAAAGAAAAGATATACAAGGAACAAGTTTTCTTTTAGGTAGAGTTTCAGAGTAAAGGTAAATACAGTATATTTATATTTAGTATATTTATTCATTGTATTCTCTTCCCCAGTTTGCTTTTTTAACTGCCTAGAAGCTTGCTCCTATGCTACAATTTCATCACTAACTTAACGCTAATAACTCTCAGGTGGTATCCAGTTTAGACAGTATTTTTTTCTACTATTCTTTTTTTTTCCTTCAAATTTTAATTTAAATTCTAATTAGTTAACATACAGTGCAATCTTAGTTTCAGGAGTTTAATTCAGTGATTCATCATTTACATACAATACCCAGTGCTCAACACAAGTGTCCTTCTTAATGCCCATCACCTATCTAGCCCATCCCTCACCCACTTCCCTCCAGCAATCCTTGGTTTGTTCAGTCTTTAAGAGTCTCTTATCGTTTGTTTCCCTCTCCCCCTGCCATATGTTCATCTGTTTTGTTTCTTAAATTCCACACGAGTGAAATCATGTGGTATTTGTCTTTCTCTGACTTATTTCGATTCACATAGTTGAATCCACATCATTGCAAATGGCAAGATTTCATTCTTTTTGATGGCTGAGTAATATTCCATTGTGTGTATATGCCACTTCTTCATTCTTTGGTTTCCAGTATTTTTAAAAACAAAACAAAATGAAACAGGGTACTATTTTGGGGGTGCCTGGGTGGCTCAGTGGGTTAAAGCCTCTGCCTTCGGCTCAGGTCATGATCTCAGGGTCCTGGGATCGAGCCCCACATCGGGCTCTCTGCTCAGCAGGGAGCCTGCATCCCTGCCTCTCTCTGCCTGTCTCTCTGCCTACTTGTGATCTCTGTCAAATAAATAAACAAAAATCTTAAAAAAAACAACAAAAAAAGGGTACTATTTTGATATTAGTGAAACAAATTCAAGTATATTTGAGTTATTTCCTCTGTAGAATTATAAGGACTAATTTTCTGGCTTGCTACTAGTATTTAAAAGGAGACTAGCTGTGCTAAAGGCAATGCTTAGGACATAGTAGGTTCTCAGTCAAGACTTTAAAGATTTGATTAAATCAAATGAACCAATCAAGAATAAACCAATGAACATATCAAGAGTTAGGCCATATTTCAAAGGAACTGGCCAAATATTCTCAACTTAGGTGAAAATCCTACTCTCTGCCTACCTTTTGTACCACCTCCCCATTACAACATCACTGACAACTGGATATATTCACACACACAAAGTCACCAGTGGGTTTATGTTTGTCTAGGTAAGTGGGTACCTAAAAAAAAGTTTTGTTTTGTTTTTTCCTTAGAAGCCTAGTCTTAGATTTACAGGTTGAAGTACAAGAAAGATAAAGGAACTGCTTTTACCCTTCAAGTTCCTTCCTCTTTAGTGAGTACTAATTAATTAAATGAAAGAATACATAGATACTCAAGTCAGGGTAGTATTCTCTTTCATCTGAGCTCTGTTTTTTGAAAATGAGTATAAAATAGAGATTCTGACCTGTGCTTTTAACAATTTTTTTTCCCACAAAAGTAATGTTAAAGATTATATGAAACTTTATTAGAGACCAAATGGAAATTTTGTCTTCCCTCCCCCTTTTCAACAATTTTCTTCATGGGTGTGTGTTTGTGATTAGATAATTACAGTATTCCATCCAAATCTTGAATTTACATGGCAATATGAAGGTGTAATATTTTTTCATTCTTGGGATTAGAAAAAGATGCCGTGCCTAGCACTAATGGAATTATAATAGTTAATATTCATTGTATTACCTAAATAAATTGTTATGGTTTTTAATACCTGGAGGTTATGGAAATACTGGTAAAGTTTATACTTTCAACTCTGAGTGGTTTTACCCTTTTTCTTTCACTCTATCGGTACAATGGAAACCTATGCAACTAGATCATTTGCTATCAAGGTACGTAAGAGCAGAGGAGTGCAGAAGCGGCGGCTCACATTGGGACATGAGAAGACAAAGCAGCCTAGAATTTTTAGGACCAGAGAAAATACAAAATAGACGCTAGAAATACAAAATAGAATTTTTAGGACCAGAGAAAATACAAAAAAGATGCTAGAAACTGATAATTCCAAGAACCAAATTAAAGAAAAACCCTAATTATTTGTGTTAACTTAAAAAGATTCAACCTATTTGTGATCAAATGCCTAGTACGGATTAACAAAAAGGAGAACAAAGAAAAGGTGTTGGTATTTGTAGGTTGGCTCCACTAAGTTCCAAGGGCCAGCAACTGAATGTGAACTCTGATTCTTTCCTGGCTGCTCTGCATTGTTTGGAATTAGAATTGTCTAAATACCATGAGTAATATGGAGGTTCTCTGAAGGGTAAGTCAGTGCTCGGATTAGCACTTTCTGATAATTCAACTGGAAACATAATCGAGAAGCTTTGTCCTCACAGTTTCTCAGTGATGGGACTGATATGCAGAGTCACTCTGCTTGGAACTTTATCAGTTTATTCCTAAATCCTGGCAGAACAAATTGGACACTTGCTTGGTCATTGCTGCTGCCTTTTTCATGCTTAAGAAAAAAGTCCTGCTCCTTAAATAGCCACAGTCATCCTCCTTAACACCACAATGCGCTTTCTTCTTTCACTGCTTCTCATTTCAAACTCTACAGGAAATTCCATCCACCGTATTTCTAAAATCTAAGTGATATAATATGCTTTTTCTCTGAAAATGCTCTTGCAGTGTTGAGTTTATAGCTTATAAAATTTCCAATGGTATTTCTGTACATTCTGCCTCTTGTGAAGTTAGTGTTTGGATTAGGTTTTATCCTTTGGTAATTAACAGTCAAACTACACTGATGTAACACTTGCTACTGACCATACTCCTCTTCAGAGGAGTCTTAAATGCTTTAGACACTTCTTGTCAAAATGCTTTCATGTACTACACTAGCATATTTTCAGCTAGTTTATTTGATTATTCAAATACCTAGACAGTCATGTAAAGTTAATTTCTCATATAAAAAGAAAATTACAAAAATGAAAAGAACAGGGTCCACGTCTTTCTTCCTACATTCTCTTGGGAGTCATTTAATAGAGTGCTTCACTTTTGGGCTATATACTATACTTAAAAGGGGCACCAAATTATAACCATGTATTAACATGATCTAGAACTGATTTTATGGTTCTTTAGTTTCTTGAGTTAGGATCCACATTTTTTAAAAGCACATCTTAATCACTCTTGCTGTATCCAGAGCACCGAAAATAGTAGTTATAGTGAAAGGGTTTTACTACTGCAAATTTCAAAAAAATAACACCTGGGATAATGATTTAAAGTGAATTTTGAATTCTGAAACTCTGAATTCAGAGAACAGAGACCTTTTGGATACTCCAGAAAGTTGAATTTTTCCTAATTTTATAGTAAATTCCAATAAATGAAGTTCTTTAATAAACTGTAGAAAACCTCCTAAAAGGCTCTTACTTGCTTTTGTAGAATATATTTTAAAAACTTTGCAAAAGGTTCCACTTGAGTTTTAAAAAAATATTAACAGTCAAGTCAAGGTGTCCTTTCTTTTTTACGGCATGTTTTTAGAACTTCAATTCCTTAAAGTTCATGTGGATATTAGAATCTAATAATCTGCCTAGCTTAAAATTTGTTCCCAGTTTATAACTAGAAATAATGAGAAGTCATCATTTTAAAAACAGTCAAATTATGGACAAATTGTTGAATGACATTTCTAAGAACTTTCTATTAAACAAGGGGAATAGTATAGGTCATTTTCCTGATATTTGTAGAGGTAAAAACCTCTGCACTAGATTGTTTTGGTTTCCTATAGGCATGGTTACAGAAAGAAGGACCTGAATGTGCTTTTTAAGAATGAGGATTCTAACCTAAGAGAGTTAAAAAGAAGCGTAAAAAGACACCAAAATTCATTCTAATCTGCCAATACCTGGTTACAATATGACAGCTTCTCACTAATTTGTCGCTTCTTCAGGTGTTGTTAATCTACAATTGGCCTTACGTTGCAACATCTCTTATATCCATTTCTCTATTTCCAGGGTCCCCAAACTAGTCCTGGGGAACTCGGGAGCCTATCAGGTTTACCACTGGCTGTAGGATCATAGGTAAGTCATATTGTGACTCTGAAGCTCTGTGAAACTCCCCATCTGTAAGATATGAGAGTAGGGGGAGATTAAATTTTATCAAACATATAATTTATGTTCTCATATTGGGACTTCATTATGCAGTCCCAATTCTGGCTCCTTTTCATCTTATGCCAGCATCGATCCTAGATGATGTGTCTAGCTCCAATCTGAGTTCTGCCATTTCATGTTGCTTCCAGCAATATAATCACTTTGGACTTTGGAAAATATTTTCTGTCTTTATTTGCTGTTTAGAGTTAAAACTGTCACCTGGCTTTTTTCCCCCCAGACATTCCCACCTGCTTCCAAACTTGAGTAAAACCACCGTGAAAGCTGGAACTATTCTTATACTTCTTGGCAGAATACGATGCAGGCAACTGGTCCTGTTGGCCACGGGCTTCTCAGTCACAGCCACAGGTAATCCGTTTCCTTCTTGGCTGTTAGGGAAGGGCCTGGTTAGCCAATCCAACAAATTCCAAGCCCCACCCCCTGCTTCCTTCGTCAGTTCTCTGCTCTAGCCTCGGGCTTCTAGCCAGGCTGTACCGAGAGTGATCAGGTTTCCTTTGCCGCGGAGGCAGCAACCGGCAAGGACACAATGCTATTTGCCTTCCCCTCCACAACTGTCTTTTCTACATCAAACGTTCTGTCTCCTTTCAGTGTTATTCTTTTTCTTTCTAAGGAAACCTACCACTTCACCTAACGAATCAATGATTTTTGTCACAACTTTACCTCCTTGTTTCTTGTTACACATCACTGAATTTCACTTAGCTTGGTGAGAGACTTCACTTTGCAGCAAAGGAAGTAGGCAAGACAAAAATCTTTTCACCTGTCCAAAATGTCATGTGCTAAACCTGTTCGAGCAATACAAACGGGAATGATTCCGAAACTTTAGGTATTCACAGTTTTCGCAAATATAGAAAAATTTCATTCTAGTCAGAGTTTCACCTAAAGCTTACGCCTTCTTGTCAACATCTTTGCCGAGATTGGTGCATAAAAAGATCTCATGTATTGGTAAAATCTTTAACATATCAAGGTACATTTGGCAAAGAGAATGACTCATCTTCATGAATTCTGGGTGCATTAAAAGTTCAGTTGGGCAGCCAGGTGATCAGTAGGAGTGGGTTATTTACCTGGGAGGACCTGGAAAGCTTTTTACACAGTGTCAACAGGATTGTTGTTAAGCAGCAAGTCGGCAAACATGGGAAGGTTGTCATTAAACAATGTTGGGATTCAGAACTGTTGACGTTTATTTGCTTTTCGACTCCTCGACTGCTCATGGAGAGATCCAAGCTATCTCAGAAGAAAAGCCACATGCATCATTGCACTCCTTTTCTCCATTTTTAAAGCTCTTGGCAACCCTGACACAGGGTGAAACAATCCTTTAGAGCCAGGCCTTTTCCCTGTGGGCTTCCATAAATGGGCTTATGGGGTTCATGAGGGGTTCATGAACTCCTGCAAATATAGGTGGCATTTCGTATATGATTATGTGCGTAAGGAGAGTCACCTGTTTGGGTGTGGTGAGAGGGTTGTACGTTTTTTATTAGATTTTTAAAGGGACCTCTGAAATAATACGGTTTTCAAACTACTACTCTGGGGTCAAAATTGAGCGGATGGGGAAGTGGAAAAAGGACCTGGTCATGATGCAAACTGTTGCCACACAGAATTTTTAAAAGCTTGGCCAGCTAGGTAGATGTGGAAGGAAGAGACAGAGAACCCTGGTTACTACTGCAAAGTAAGAATAGAATTTGGGGGGGTGGGGGAGAGAAATGAAACACGAAGGGATGGGGAGGGAGACAAACCATAAGAGACTGCTAGACTCAAAACGAACTGAGGGTGGCTGGGAGGTGGGGGAGAGGGTAGGGATAGGGTGGCTGGGCTATGGACATTGGGGAGGGTATGTGCTGTTAAGTGCTGTGAAATGTGTAAGCCTGATGATTCACAGACATGTACCCCGGGGCAAATAATACATTATATGTTAATAAAAATTAATTAAAAAAAAAGAATAGTATGTCGGAAGCAATGGACTGATAAAGAGAAAATAAATGTACCCCTCCAGGAAAGGGCATCCAGACACTCTCATCTTATTCGACCAGATGGGAGTTTCTAGCTTTTAGTATTTATTGGAAAACTGACAACCGGTACTGTTTTTCTAAGGGTTTCACGCACCAATTCTACTCCCAGGTGCAAATGGGTTCAGGAACTACTTGCTATTGCACTTTGCTCATCATACAGTTTTGAGACTTATATCCAGAGACCTCTACATAGCCCTCTATTTGCTAAATAAAGAGAAACTGACAAATCAGGATTAATGCTGCTCCATCCCCAAATCTGGATAGTTCCCCCAAACCCTATCAAGGTAGATTTCAAAAATAGCAATGTAACATCTAAGATTCTGTTATCTTATTTCTGCTTTTGCATAGTCAGTCAACATCAGAGATGCTTCCCCGCCCCCAAACAGGATCGCCACCTTTGACTATTCCTTTTTCATTCACTGAAAGGACCCATATCCCTCCACCATATAGAAACATCAAAAACATCAAGCATTCCTGCAGTGTATGCTTCTTTCCAAAGTATGCCTCTCCCCCACAGAAGTTGTTTTGTTTGGTCTTATGGCTTTTCAGGTCAGGGAAAAGTCAGTTAAAAACTTGTATTCTTCTTTGGGTTTATGGTTCCTTTGAAGTATTGTGCCTCATCTGCCCAGTCTCTCTAAGAGATGGCTCTGCTGGTGTCTTATCAGCTTCCTCCCCTCAGCATGTAAACCAATGATTTGGGCTATTCCCTCAACCAGGCACCCCACCCTTCACCTTTTTTTCTTTTCTTTGGGGTGGGGTGGGGTGGTGGAAATCAAACTTAGACTTCCCTTGAAGTTTTAGATAACATTCTTAAAATGGGTTTCTTTTGCTTCCTATAATCCTTCCAGCTAATTGCACACACACAAACACAATCTCCATTTCCACAGAATGTGAGATTTTACTCATCGAAAAGTCATCATAATCAACTGACAAGCTATCTGCTTCAACAGTGAAATCTCTGTTAGTGCTTTAAATATGTCTGTGTCGACTGATGCTATCATATGTTTTTCCTTAAGTCTAAGAATTATCCTTTGGCATTAAAATCAAAACAGCATTGTTGAAACATAAGTACCTTGGGTATAAAAATCTGAATAGTGATTTGCATATAACCGTGACAAGTAACAGTGTGGGGGTGAAACATAAACATATATGGTCTCTAATCTTTCGGGCTGCAGATACAATTTACCCCATAAGAGCTGAAGAGATTTTTAGCTTTTGCTGGCAAATATAGGAGTTTCCTACAATTGCTATAACAAGTTAGTGGTTTAAAACAACACAAATTTATTCTCTTACAGTTCTGGAGATCCAAAGTCTGAGACAACCTCCAACAGGCTAAAACCAAAATATCAGCAGGGCTGCCTTCCTTCTGGAGTTTGGAGGGAAGAATCTATTTCTTTGCCTTTTCCTTGGCTCTAGACCCCTGGCTCCATCTTAAAAGACAGAAACACTTAGATATCTTGGACCTTCCCCCTCTCCCTCTAATACCTGTGGTTCCATTGGACACAGCTGGATAATCCAGAATACTCTTCCCAATTTAAGAGCCCTTACTTAGTCACAGCTGCAAAGTCCCTCTGAACCACAGACCATCACATATTCACAGGTTCTGAACAGCAGGATGTTGACACCTTGGGGGCCATTATTAAACCTATTACAGTGAATTGTATACCATATAATTCTTACCCCAAAGGAGATAGTTATTCTTTAAAATTTCATTGGAAATCAAGATATTTACTTTGCATTAGACACATTAAACCACAGCCACGTCAGAATTGTTAAAGTTAATTCAAATCAGAAACTTCCCAATTCCACTGCACAAATGTGTTGTGGGAGCAAGTACAGACTAGAACATTGAGAAAACACTACACAGCTCTTTGGGTGAAAGAAGTTGTCAAGGTAATTTCTTTCTCGTCTGTGGTTTTCTCTGCAGATGTGGTAAATAAATGAGAACGGGGACGGAGTCATGGTATGTGTGTCTAGTATTCTCCAAACGGCCGAAAGCTGACAAACGTCAGGACAGTTTTCAGTCCTTATTCCCAGTAAAGGAATTACACGGCTAGTTTTCCCTATACTTCTGACTCTCCCCAATTTTGCAACTTTATGCCTTCAGACGTAGAACAGCCGAGGCCCTGCCCAGTTCTCCAAGGGGCCGATCGCGAGGATCATTCTGTCACCGTTCCCTCTCCATGCCTTCTTCCCGCCGATGATGAGTGACTGACACGCCGGGAAAGTGGAGCAGGTGTGCAGCTCTGCCTTCAGCGTGTTGAAGCACGACTCGAAGGAGGAAACGTGAATTTTTAAAAATTTCTTTCAGGAGAGGGGAACCAAAGGGATGACAGACTCCCATAGGAAATACACACACACCTGGTTTTTTTTTGGATTTGGTGCTGTAGGCAGTTGCTGAAAACAAACCCTAGAGTGAAACCATCAATATGAGGATGACTTTGTGCTGTTCAAAATTACCCTCAAGAGCTTATTAGTAGCACTTTCTGACCAGGCTCGGGGTATTTTTTTTCCTGGTGTTTTTAAAACACAGAACTAATTTTTATTACCTTTCTGGGAAACATGTTATTCTTTTAAAATCACATTTGGATAAAGTAATCTGGGAGATAAAACTGATGATTTTTAATTACTGATATTTCTCATTGTTTATCTTTGAAAACAAAATCTAAAGTATTTTTGGAAAAATATACATTAGAATCAGATTTAGATACAACTATATAAGTTATGCTTCTGTGTGTAATAAATATGTACCCTACTCAGAAATTATTTGGCATCGGGGTGCTTGGGTGGCTCAGTAGGTTAGGCCTCTGCCTTTGGCTCAGGCCATGATCTCGGGGTCTAGGGATTGAGCCCCGCATCAGACTCTCTGCTCAATGAGGAACCTGCTTCCCCTTCTCTCTCTGCCTGCCTCTCTGCCTACTTGTGATCTCTCTCTGTCAAATAAATAAATAAAATCTTTTAAAAAAATAAAGTAAGATAAATCTCTTTCAAAAAAATTATTTGGCATCATTAATTAAGATAGCTAGTTATCTTATACTTTTGCCTACTTTGGGCCTAGGTACAGTTGTATGCTAGTAAATTTATATCACAACGTTCTCCAGGGAAAGACAAACCCTGATTTGTAGTGTTTGCCAATTTCCATGGTGTTGTACTACTGCCCATGCCAATTTCAAGCAATCATCCTGAAGTCACTGAAAGCAGAGATGGGAAAAAATGGGCATAATTGGTTCTCCTGAGCTGGTAAAGGACACGTTTTCCCGATCTGGTGTAAGTATCTATAAATAATGTGACTTAGGGAATTCAAGTAGATAACAGGATATATTCAGAATGACTGAACCCTGATTCTGAAAGGAGAACTATATACATTTTGCTATCAGTAAACCATAAGGATATGTAAGAGGATCTGTAACCAAGAACATAATTTCTGACTTCAGATGGTCTGGATTCTTCTTTTTCTAAATTCTGGAAGTCCTCTTCTCTGTGTCCTCTCTTGCTTCTTCTGGGAGCCTGCATCTTGCTTCAGGGGCTTTAGTGAAAAATCATAGAAAATTCTGACTTCTTACATATACATTTGACACTGAGAACACTTTTTATATACGGAGTTTTCCCAGTGTTTTTCCCCTACATGAAGGACTTTAGTTCTTCCTGATATTAGCTGAAAATACCAGATGCCTATTTCTTGGTGTGGACATTTCCTGAAACTAAAGCTTTAAATTCTCTGACCTGAGTAGTGTATGTGTGAGTTTTCCTCCAGGTTGTCTTCTCTGTATCTTCCCTGCTATGCTACGGTGAAAGTTTTGTACTAATGTATAAAAGCCACTGTCTGCCTCCTACCCCCAACCTCAAGACTGCCCTTGGACAATGCTCTAATCTGGGCTTCTGTATTAGAGATTTGACTCTAGTTATCTGTTGGTTGTATCCCTTTCCAGTGAGTCCATGCCCTCTCTTCTAGGATCACTCTCTGGATTCCAGAGTCTTCAGAACTCCCTGCCCAACATAAACACTGAGCCTATTGGACATCACTGGCCTCTTTGGCTTGTCCATCCTCCAAAGGGGAGTCTGTGCCACCTCCTAAGCTTTTGGTTAAGGGTAGCTGTTTTTATTGAAGACATAACTGTACCTGAAGGGCTACAATGTATCTTAAACTTGAACCTGACTTTCTAGGTCAAGGACATAGATAGGAATATATTTCAGTCAAGTATTTGTTGGTCTAAACTTCTAAATACTTAGAAATACAGTATATGGACCCCCCATTTGTACTCTAGTGTCCTCTTTTCTCCTTTAGGTATGACAATCTACGTAAGTAAGGATAAGTTTTTTTAAGAGGGCAAAGTTCCAGGGAGAGAGGCATGGACATGAGAATCGGTTTATCAAAGTATAGAAAGCTAATGCCCAGGTGTCACTGCCAGAGAGGATGTAACTAACCTAGTCCTGAGAGCTGCTATGAGGTCCTATGTCAATGCCTGGGCCAGCAGTAAGACTCGTCAACAGCAACAGGTCTGATATTGACAGAGATCCATTTGTCCCTCCTGATTCTCCCTCTACAGGTCATCACTCTCCTCCAGGTGTGCTGAGGGGAACTAATGACTGCCCTGGGGTAAAAGGACACAGGCATTATAAGCTCAGAGTTGTGGACTCTCATGGAACCCTTGTCTCCTTTCTTCTACCATGGTCAGACTGTGACATGCTGAAGTGACCCAACCAGTGGACATCTGAAACTCCTTTAGGAGGGAAGAGTCCATACCTGCATGCACTCGGGGCTGAAAAAATGAACCTTCTCGTTACGCAGCCCATGGTCCTTTCTGTGCCATGCCATTAACCTCCTTTCCCACTTGCCAGCTGCAGTGACTCTAGGACATTACAATAAAATTGCCACCTACCCAATATCATGTAGACTACATGTAGGAACACACTATTTCCCAAGGCTCTTTCAGCAAAACCTGTGTCAGTGTAGGAATCCAAGTTAAGACAAAATCTAAATTGATGTCATTTTACGGACTTACAAAATGATGCTATACAAATTCAACATCAATGGCTATCTCCAGGAAGGTCCCAGGCGGTGCGCGTGTAATAACAATGCTCATTTCAGTGGTAAGTACTTCTTGCAGAAAAGATATTCAAGTATCCTCTAATTAGCTAAAGTACTAAGATAAATATTTTTATGAACTGAAGTGGGAAAAATAAATAAAAAATCAGTTACCCAGGATTTGGGGAAAATCCAAGTACTGTGAAGTTTGCAGTAGAAATATAACAAGATTCCCCCCTTTATTATTTAGGTAGAGACAAATCTAACACACCAAAAACAAGAGTAGAAAATGAAAGATAGTAAATTGCCCTGTCCTGGAACATGGTATTGACTTCTCAAGTGCTATAGGCAATGGGGATCAGGAGGAAATTCACAAAGGAAAGTTAGAGAAAACCTCCCAGGAAACACAGGCCTTGAGCTATGGCTCAAAAGATGTGTAGTAGAAGGAGAATCCCAGGGTGCTGAAACATGTATGATGTTTAATTTTATGTGTCAGCTTCGTTGAGCCATGGCGTGTCCAGATATTTGGTCAAACATTATTCTGAGTGTTTCTATGAGGCTGTTTTTGGATGAGATTAATATTTAAATCAGCAGACTGAGTAAAGAAGTTGCCCTCTCTGATGCGGCTGGGACTCATCCAATCCAATGAAAGCTTAAAAAGAACAAAAACACTGACCCTCCCCTCAAAGTAAATAAAGAATTCTTCCTGCTTGACTGCTTTCAAACGGAGACGTGAGCTTTTTTCCTGATCTTGAACTCAGATTGAAACATTGGCTCCTTCTGGGTCTTGAGCCATTTGGACTGGAATTTACACCATCAGCTTTCCTGATTCTTAAGCCTTTGGACTCAGACTGGAACCAAACCATCACCTCTCCAGGGTCTCCAGCATGTTAATTCACCCTGCAGATCTTGGGAGACCTGCCAGCCTTCATAATCACGAACCACTTCCATATTATCTATCTATCGATCGATCGATCTATCTACCTTCCTACTTACCTACCTACCTATCTACCTACTTACCTACCTACCTATCTCTATCCTTTTGGTTCTGTTTCCCTAGAAAACCCTGACTAATACAATAAAGACACACAACATTTGCAGGATAATGTAAATGCAAAGTTTGGCCTGACCAAATTAGACAGTATGTGTTGTGAGGAAATTCAAGGTAAAGTTGTTCCAATCAAGTAGAAGATGATAGAAAGCTAAGATGGGTGCAAGCTGGCAAAACAATCAAGGTATCCTACTCCTTAAGTCATGACACTATCACTTGCCACTTCTGTTACTCTTTTCCACCCAGCCCAAATTTGACTGAGGATTTCATCTCAATACCGTATCCCTGGGTGCTCACCACCAATCAGTTAGTCTCAGTGTGCTAGATTAAACCTTTTAAAATTCACCTGAGGATCTGGATACAATGTAGATCAGTTTCTGGTTCATTAGACTTGGGTAGAGCCTGAGTTCTGCATTCCCAAGTGATGCAGATGCTGTCGTGAGGACCCCACTTTGAACAGGGAACATCTTTTGGTTAGTTAATGCTGTTTGAATCAAGGAGCCACTGAATAAATACTACCTAGCCACTGAACAAATAAGGCATGGCCTGGGAGCAAGAGAGTGCCTTCTGGAACTGTTTTTAAATAATTGCCTGCATTTGACTTCCTAAATACTGTCGTGGGAATGGATTGTCAAAAATTTGCTAAATCATAGAAGAAAATTTAAGAGGAAATCAAATTCATCCAGAATATGTCATTTGAGGTTAGCATCATGGATTTGTCAGAAACAATATGAACATCCATTTTGCTTATATTAAAAGAGATGGCATTCTAAAATTTGAGTTCTGAGAAGCATTTGATGTAATTATTTATAAAATGCTAATATTAGTTGTAATTGGCCTCAGTAAAAGCCTCATAGGAAGAAGTCAAGTATTTAGGCAATTCATCCAGAAGCTGACAACTGGGTTTTCTCCAGGGAGAGGAGGCGTAGAGGTGGGAATGCCAAGGAAACCAAGTGGCAGGCCTTTTGAAATCAAGAGCTGCAGTTTTCCTCTCTAGACCCTTGGTAGAAAACAATAAAACATAAGTGAGTGATATATTTAGGGGGATAGTATTTTTGGATACAACTAAAAGGTACAAACAATTTGTCATCTGCCTATATCATTTGTGGAGAGAGGATATTGTAAGATACAAAGTAAAGAGTAATTATAAGGAAATAACAATGAGACTAAAATCCAACATATGTTCACATGAAAATGCTCAGAACATCATAACAACAACATAGTAAGTATAGGTACTGTGGTAATAAAAACAAATTGAAGACAAGAAGAAATTAAATGGCCAATAGGAGTTTTTGGTAAATAGCACACACAAACATACACATGTGCTTCTCTCATTCCCTCTATATGTTTATGTAATTCGTTGTTGTTTGTTGTTGAGCTAGGCTGAGGAAGGGCTTATGAAGTGCAGTTGTGTCTCTGTGCTGTTAGTTGTTTGAAGTGATGGGTTTAATGGAAAGAATAAACAGGAAGTTAACTTGAATTTCAGTGTTACCACTTAGTAAGACAGAGCCATTCTGTCCTGACTTAGTTAAAATACACTCAACTACAAACTTTTGAACATCTCAGTCCTGGTCCCCATGAGGGTTAAATATTTAAGAGCTCTCTGCTGTGTTCACTTGCAGGATCTGTCATCTATTTGCTGTGTGACCTTGAAGGACTTATGTAATTTTCCTAAATTTGGGTAAGGTGAGATTAATAACAATATCTATCTAATGAAATTACAGAGAAGATTAAATGAGAAATTTGGCAAATGCTAGACAAGCACAGTGCTCAGAATTTACTAAATGTTCTATACTTGCTAGTTCATCTATTACTACTAATCTTGAAATGGGAGCTTACAAGCCTTTCCATGAAGCATCACCAAATCTAAGTGTGTTAATATTACTCTACTCCAGTACATTACTTTGGATGTTTGTAGCCAGTTATACTGATAAGAGAGTCTCATGCTCTCTCACAGACATATAGTTTGGCTCCACATATAGAATAAAATGAGCTTTGAAGTTAGAAATTATGTCTTTTATTCCCTGTATCATTCCATTGTTGAACATAATATATAGAGTACATAGCAGACATTCAGCACTTGTTAAGTAACCAACCCCAATAACCTCTGTGTCACCTTTTCCTTTTCTTGTTCTCCTATATATGTGTTCTATTTCAAGGACTTATTTATGAAGACAAACATAGTAGATGTAAAACCTAGTTGAAAAGAAGTCATGTAGGGCACCTGGTTAAGCTGCTGCCTTTGACTCAGGTCATGATCCTGGAGTCCCAGGATGGAGTCCCACCTGGGCTCTCTGCTCAGCAGGGAGTCTGCTTTTCCCTCTGACCCTCCCCTTTCTGGTGCTCTCTCTCTCAAACAAATAAAATCTTTAAAAGAAAAAAAAGAAAAGAGGTCATGTATAAATTCAATATAATTTATTATGATGAAAATTATGATTTTCTTTGTAATTTATACAAAAGTAACTTGGTTCAAAGATCTTAAACTGTATCCTGGTATAATAAAATCACTAGTTAGCAATTTTGCACCTTGATTGTCTAGATAAAGTTAAGTGCAAATAATACCTCCATGGTGGGTGAGGCCCATGCAAGGGACAGAGGGAAAATAATGACAGACAGGAAAAACTCTCCCAGGACTGAGCAGGGTATTCAGGTGACAGGACTGGCTCCAAAGTTCCCATTTATCCTTCCCACTAAAAACCCTGTTCTCTGACTCCCATGACTAAAGGTTCTTTGCCTTTTTGTTGTCTTAGACTTCTTTCCCAATATGGATAATTTGATAGATCCTTTCTCAGAACAATATTTTTAAACATTTAAATGCACAAAGTAAAATACATATAATTAGAAAGGAAATGAATTATAAATAGGTATCTAAACATTAAAATACAAATTTGAAAAAAAATAAATAAAATACAAATTTGTGTATGCATATCAATTAATGTGTATTTTTATTAAAACATCAAGGATCTGTTATTGCCATATCAAATTAAAAACAAGTATAAACTATATTTCAAGATATCTGAAAACATCTCTACTATGATATGAAATTTTCATGTCTCCATGACAAAATCACAGGTTATCACTACTACTATATTTGTTTGTCACCTATATCATAATCAACAGAAAGGCTAAATTTTAGTTAGAATTTAGTGAAAGCAGAGATCTATTTCTTTTCTCATCCAAATTCATGAACCTTCTATATTCTCTTCAGGGACCTTTCAGGATCTGCAGAGTCTTGATTAAGAACCCCTGAGTAGACTGTGTCTTAGTCTCTTTTTTTTTTTTTTAAAGATTTTATTTATTTATTTAAGAGAGAGAGAGAACATGAGAGGGGAGAAAGTCAGAAGGAGAAGCAGACTCCCCATGAAGCTGGGAGCCCGATGTGGGGCTCGATCCCAGGACCCCGAGATCATGACCTGAGCCGAAAGCAGAGGCTTTAACCCACTGAGCCACCCAGGTGCCCTGTGTCTTAGTCTCTTAACAGCGTTTCAAGTTACTAGGTCTCTTGCTCCTCCTGCACTTTACTCCTTCTTGTCGCTTTCTCAACTGCTGACACCTGCTCTTCCACTAAAGCTCAAAGCACCATTTCCAGGAAGCTGTGGTTGACATGGGTGCCAATTTCCTGACTCTCACCCCCTCCTTATCAAAACACTTTGCAAATTGTATTTAATTGTTGCTTTACTAGTTTCTCTCCTCCCATTGCCCTTGGAGCTGTTTGGAGATAGTGATGGGTCATTTATTTATTTTCATTTATTTATTATCATGATTTACTAAGTGACCAACTCAGTGCCTGGCTGTGAGGATACCGTGGTAACAATGTATGATCCATGTCCTTAAGGAGCTTTACAAGTAAACACTGGAAGGGGTGAGGTCTGGACAGAGATGAAAAAGCAGGATAAGTGCTTTGATAGGAGTAAAAACAAGGACTAAGGGTCATCACACGGAACTTTGCTCTTGGGAAGCTTTCAGTATGCCGATATAAAATATTGAATATAATGAATGTAAAAATAGTTCTGAATGTGTTCCCTTTATAATTGTTCTTAAAATATACTTACAAGTTTTATGTACTTCTCTGTGTGTATATTTTATGATTTTTAAAAAACCTCAGATATGATGGATGTTGGTTTTGAATATACTGAGAGACCTAGGATGATCTCAGCTTAGTTAGTGTGTTTGCTTGTGGGGGAGGCAATCCCTATGTCCAACCTGGTAACTATCATTCCTCAGTGAGTGGCTGGATCTATGTTCAAGTGGACTCATCAATTTAAACCTTAAGATGCTAACTCTTTCAACTCCAAGTGGCCAGATAATTGAGATCTAAGTGAATTTTACCCAAATTGTCTAAAACCATGCTTTCTTTATAGTATATCTTTAGGACACACAGTTAGCCTAATATAGAAAGGTGGTTTTTTTTTACCTGTTTCAATATCTGAGAAGGGGGCCTTCAACAACTTCTTGTTGGCTCTAAACACACTCTAGAAGAAAGAACTGGAAACAAATTCACATACAAAAGAGTTAAACCTTCTGTTTTTTCCAGTGAAGAGAACTCAAAATAATGAGGGTTAGAAGAAATGAATGAAGAATGAGAGAGAGAACTTTTGTTTTTACTATATGTAGTTACTTGTTATGACAGTTTAGTTTCTGGCATGATTCTTTTAATCATCATAACAGAAAATGTTATATTTGTTAAAATCAAAACACTTTTGGGGCACCTGGGTGGCTCAGTGGGTTAAAGCCTCTGCCTTTGGCTCTGGTCATGATCTCAGGGTCCTGGGACTGAGCCTCCCGTCGGGCTCTCTGCTCAGCAGGGAGCCTGCTTCTCCCTCTCTCTGCCTGCCTCTCTGCCTACTTGTGCTCTCTCTCCTCTTTGTCAAATAAATAAATAAATAAAATCTTAAAAAAAAATCAAAACACTTTCAGGAAAGGTTTGATCTCATTTAGGAGGTTAAAAAGAATAAAGGTGTTTAAGATTTTCAGTAAAAGAAGAAAGGACATTGTACTATACCAGTTAAGTCAAGCAACAGAAGCAGACTAACATAAAGAAGAGTGGAATTTAGTGCCAGAATGCAGACTAGCTCCCAATACCTGAGAAATGGAAGTACAACCAGACCTGCAGAGGGACAGAAGTAGAGTAGTAGCAGGGATCTGGGTGAAGAAATAGGGACCATCTCTTTGGGGAGTTGTAATCAAAAGACTCAGCTCCAACCATATGCTGTCCATGGGCCAAATTCCTAGGACTTCTATCTCATTGGTTTTGGCAAGTGAGAGTAGGGATGGCGAGAAGTGCCAACCCACCCTTTGCATATAGTTTGATGGTCCCACCATGATAATACATGAAGAGAATGGCCAGATCCCACAGAAAATCTGACAGTATCTAGGCATTATCTAGCCAAAGGAAAAGGATGCTGAAGTTGTAAAAAAAAAAAAAAACCCAAATATTTACCACAGGCACTTTTGTCTTATCAAGGGGGAAAAAGGTTTCTCTCTACATTAGTCTATCTGAACAAGCAAGCCAATTTTAAAAAAAATGGGCAGAGGACCTGAATAGACATTTTCATAAAGAAAACATATAGATGGTCAACAGAACAGACACATGAAAAGATGCTCCTCATCACTAATCATCAGGGAAGTGCAAATCAAAACCATGAGATATTACCTCACACCTGCCAACATGGCTAAAATCAAGATGAGGAAAAAACTAATGTTGGTGAGGATATAGAGAAAAAGAAACCCTCATGCACTGTTGGTGGGGGTAGAAAACAGTATGGAGGTTCCTCAGAAAATTCAAAATAGACATACCACATGACCCAGTAATTTCGCTATTGGGTATTTACGCAGGGAAAAAGAAATAATACTAACTCAAAAAGATAAATGCAACACTATATTTACTGCAGTATTATTTACAATAGCCAAGACATGGAAGCAACCCAAGTGTCCATCAGTAGATGAATGGATAAGGAGAATGTGGTGTGTAAAGATACACACACACACACACACACACACACACACGGAGGAATATCACACAGCCACAAAAAGGATGAGATCATGCCCTTTGAGAAACATGGATAAACCTAGAAGATATTATGCTAAGTGAAATAAGTCAGGCGAGAAAGACAAATACCATATGATCATATTCATAAATGGAATCTAAAACAAGGAATAAACAAAAAGCAGAATCAGAACTAAAATATAAAGAACAAACTGATGGTTGCCAGAGAAGAGGTGGGTGGGGATGCTGGGCAAAATAGGTGAAGGGGAGAGGGAGATACAGGTCTCCAGTAATGGAATGAGTAAGTCATGGGAATAAAAAGCACAGCATAAGAAATATAGTCTGTGATATTATAATAGTGATGTAATGGGGCAGACGGTAGCTACACTTGTGAACATAGCATAACATATGAAATTGTCAAATCACTAAGTTGTACACCCGAAACTAATGCAACATGGCATGCCAGTTACACTATAAAGAGGCCGGTCTGGAAAAAAAATAAATTCGTCTATCTGATCCAGTGTTGCTGACAGCTTTTTGTACACCTACATCAGGAGTTCAAAAACTAACCACTTTTAATTAAAGGCCAGAACACACTATTATACAAATGTTAGTGACAATTTTAGAAGTCTCAGCTGTTCATGGTAAGTCACTTGTTAGTTTCACAAGGCTTTTGAAAGACAGATAATTTCAGGAGCACCTAGGTGGCTCAGTTGTTAAGCATCTGCCTTCGGCTCAGGTCATAATCCCAGGGTCCTGGGATCAAGCCCAACATTGGGCTCCCAGTTCAGTAGGAAGCCTGCTTCTCCCTCTCCCACTCCTCCTGCTTGGATTCCCTCTCTAGCTGTCTCTCCCTCTGTCAAATAAGTAAAATATTTTTTTTTTAAAAGAGCTAATTTTGGGGCGCCTGGGTGGCTCAGTCGTTACGCGTCTGCCTTTGGCTCAGGTCATGATCCCAGGGTCCTGGGATCGAGCCCCGCATCGGGCTCTTTGCTTGGCAGGGAGCCTGCTTCTCCTGCTACCATTCCCTCTGCTTGTGTTCCCTCTCTGGCTGTGTTTCTCTCTGTCAAATAAATAAAATCTTTAAAAAAAAAAAAAGAGCTAATTTTAAGTAGATGGTTCCTTGCTGATCATCTCACTTCTTCGAACAATCACAGTAAAAATTTTTTTTTCTTAAAAGCACATAATTTGTACCATGCAATTTGTGGACAACATTAACATTAAACATTAAGAAAAAGTACTAATGCTCTTTTTTATCTTATGAAATGTAAGACATTTTTTACTTCACGAGCTGTTGAAGTAACTCCATTTTCACCTTAAATCACTAATAATTATTATTTAACCATAATCTGAATTAGGCTGGTCTTATTTTCTCTCTAGTATTCAGTGATGTAAAGAATATGTCAGATGTTAACTATAATTAATGTTAAAAACAGATCTGATGAATCAGGGTGTTATTTCTGAAGAGAATGACTCAACAAAGTCTTGCCGGTCACAATTACTAAAAATTAGTCATTCTGTGAGATCCTTTTGCTGATACTAATAGATGAAACACCCTTGAGGGAAATCCTTTTGAAGGTGCTGCAACGTGACCTCAGAGAAACATGCCTTTCCAGACACAAAACTAGTTATCAGTTCATCCAAGAGGATGTGAGCAAAGTTTTCTTAGAATTTAGGTATCACTGAAAAATACATTCATAAACAACTTCTTTCCCTAGCCAGGTTCCGAGTATGTGATTTTTGCTCTATACTATTCCATAAAGTCACATAAGACTGAGGACTTAGCCTCTATAATTTATAATCTATAATCGTTAGCTTCCCCGTCTGTGTAGTGGGGACAATAGTGGGGACATGTAAAGTACTTAGCAGAGTACTGGACACATAACAGATGCTTAATAAATACTAGTTAATATAATTATTATGAAACAACTTTGTAATAATTTGAAGACTCCACTAATTTTCCCAGCGCATTTGCGAAGTCTTTTTAATCTTATCACGTCCCAATTTTATCTGAATTTTATCTGCCTCCCAATTTATGTGGCAACTCCTCTTCTCTAAGACTGTCATGTTCCTTTTCCAAGCCATCTTTCGTGAGCAATCAGAGGAATCCTTCTCTCTCTGCTTTTCATGAGGCAATAACCTGGCACATCCCCCTTACCTTCAGGCCTTAGGATGCCAAGAAGATAGACAAATTCCCTTGACATTTTTCCTTGTTCCTCAGGGGCGTCTGCTTTCCCTTTCTGCTTCATCGCCTTAAAAAAAACCTTCTTTTGTTCTCACAATTGCCAACAAATGCTGTTCTCACAGTTTGCTAGAAGATGTACTGGCATGCTCAGGGATGATGGGTTCCTAAGAAAGGACTAGAAGTCCTTGAAAATAAAATTCATTATGATCTAGACAGAGTAATGATAGGAAAGATGGCCTGTTTTGGAAATATTAAATAAATTGCAAAGAATCATGAATTCTTAGCATATGATACAACTCTTATGAAAGAACACTGAGAGATATCACTGTGGACAATTTTCCCACATTACTTGAACTATGTCATCTTTTTTTATTAGTATTTATTTCCTTAAGAGCTTAGAACTATACCTAGGTTTGCAGGGAACACTCAAGTTTGAGAGGGAATATTCTTAAATTAGCATATTACTTTGTTAGATAGGTCAGTTGTCATAATTTAACCCCCACCCTCAATAGAGCCTAAGAGGTCATGGCGAATGGTTTAATTAATTAATTGATTAATAGCTATAAAGGCAGTTTTTATATCTGGAAAGACAGAAAAGAAAAATATTCAAACATTCTTCAAAATATTTTTAACTGGTATTTATTGAGTACTTATTCCTTACTAAGTACAGTTGAACGTTTGTTCATTTAAATCTTAAAAAAACCCATGCACTCATGCAGCCAGAAAACATGAGTTAGGTATAGTATTTTTACCTCCTTTTTTTACAGACTAGGAAACTAAGTTTTAGAGAGTGTAAATCACTTGCCTAAGGTAACAGGCTACTCAGTGGCAAGGACAGGAAATTGAGTCAAACTCTTTTTAATTAAAATTCACTGTACTTAATTCCCAAGCCATGCTGTAATACCTTTTTTCCATGAAAGCTAACTTCACATAGGCCCTACAGGTGGTTCTACTCATTTTGTTCCTAAAGTTTTGTTTTGTTTTATTTTCCCTTCATGACTTGTCATGAATCAGCATTTTCAAACTGTGAGTGGCTTAGCTTCAGATTACTCTTCTCCAAATGGAAGGAGTAGCCAAATCTCAAGCTAAAGGCAGGGTTGCAATGTCAAAGTCTCAGCTCCTTAAGGGTCCAGAGAAACTTCCCTCCCAAGAATGCCATTGCTTCTGGGCTTCTTTCCAGGCTCAGCCTGTTTGTGGGACTTGATTACTCCATCTTGCCGGTTCTCAATGGAGAACTCTTTGTTTTGGACACTGTTCTTGTATTCTGTTCAGTGGACTTGAAAATTGGAGATTTCCTTGCTTCCTGGTCCTTCCTGTGCCTGGGAAACAGACTTGGAATTCTTCTTTTCTTCTCTTCATTCGGCAAAAGGACAGCCCCACTAGTTACCGTTCCTTGTCTCCGCTCTTGGAACCCAGCCTGGGCCAATAGTTAGGCCTTTTGAGAAACGAAGTTTAACTTCTTTGGCCTATTTCCTTCCTCAGTGGACTGAAGAACTGAGGAAAGAAAAGCTTCTCAACATATATTACGTAATACTTAAGTTTACTTAGAAAAAGACTGAACTACCATCACTTGAGACAATTTATATGAACTAATATATGAGATAACTAAAAGAAAATAAACCATCTATTTCCTTTTCCCCTTCCCTACTGAGATTACGCATAAGTAGTTGCTTGAGTAGAATAAATCCTTACTGTTCACAGGTGTGAATACTTGTAATAACCCCAAAGGCCCCTGATTACTACTTACATAGTTATCTTTAATTTTGTTGATGCAGAAATTTGTATAGTGCATGTGGCAAAGACTGTAAGGTGTTCACCAGAATTCCTTTTCCTCTTCTTCTTGTGCATATAGCTAAACTCCATTTCCCGGTCTTCCTTGCAGTTTGGCGTGCCAGGTGCTAGAGTTCTTGTACTGATGTACTTTTGCACTTCTTCTTTCTAGCTTCCTGGGAGGGAGGTGACCAGGACCACCTTGAAAAGAAGATGGAGGCTTTGTCATCCTGGTCCACTGGATGACTGCACAGAAATGAGCTGCTCCTGACCTGGAACTCCCACCCTGGTCTGCTATCTGTAAGAAATAAATGTCTTGTTCCCCAAGACATTAAATTTTATCACAGCATAGCCTGCCCTCACTGAAACAGTGCACTTGTGGTCTTGAGTGTAAGTTTCTCAGCTAGTGAGAGTGCTTAGTAGAAGCTCTATGCCTACCTCTCACCATGACTTGCTGTCTCCCACTCATCTCCACAAGCAATAACTCTTGTTAAGTGACAAATCTTTTAAATATTGGTGGAACATGACAACACAAAGTCAACTACTTAAAAAAAAGAAAGTAAAAAGGGTAAAATGAAATTGAGTATATCTAAGAAGTCAATGGTTCTTAGCTGTAAGGTATTTTTTACAATTTAATAGTAAAATTACAAATCCTATTAGAGTTATGAATAATTCCATAATATGCTCTATATAAGAACAAAATACTTAACTTTTGAATTGTGTTTAGCAAATGCTTCAACCAGGATTTTAAAAATAGGTTTATAGATAACTTTGGTCTTAATTTATGTCAATGATAAATGTAGAGATCATTTACATTTTAAAGTTTATACTTTACTATACTTCAGGTAGAAAATTACATGGTATGGTATTACATGGTATGTAAAATAAAAATTACATTTATACCATTTATACAATGGTATAAAATTACAAATGATTTGGTATGCATACCAAAATCATTTGGTATGCCAAATTTGAAAATTTGGCAATTCACACACATGCACAGAAAGGTGATCATCTTATGATATGTTCCAAGTATCATTTGGGTGGTCCAACTCTAGAATGAATGACTGTCTTGATTCTCTAAGACTGTGGTATAAAACTATGTATTTTAAAATCTTAAATTGTAAAACTTCAGAATATAGAGAAAAGGGGGAAAGGAAATGAGGCTTATTTGTGACTACTGAATTCATGTGGTAGACTAAAAAACAGTTCCCAAAGATATGAGGTCCCTATACTTAGAATCTATAAATATTACTTGAGATAGTAAAATGACCTTTGCAGGGGCACCTGGCTGGCTCAGTTGGTTAAACAGCCTTTGACTTGGGTCATGATCTCAGGGCCCTAGGATCAAGCCCCACTTTAGGTTCCCTGCTCAGTGGGGAGTCTGCTTCTCCCTCTCTCTCTGCCCCTCGCCTCTCCCCCCTGCTCATGTTCTCTCTTGCTTGTTCTGCTCTCTCTCAAATAAATAAAATAAGATAATCTTTAAAAAGAAAAAGGGAAAAACGACCTTTGTGATTAAATCAAGGATTTTGAGATGAAAAGATATTCCCAGATTATCAGAGTGGTCCCTAAATGTAGTCACATATATCCTTATAAAAGAGAGATAGAAGGAGATGTGACACACAAAGAACAGAAAGAGATCATGCGATCATGGAGAGATGAAGCCAGGAATAAGGAGAGCCAGCAATCACTAGAAGCCGGAAGAGGCAAGGACCAGATTCTCCCCTGGAGTCTTGAGAGGAGCCTGGCTCTGCTGACTCCCTGCCTTAGGCCCAGTGAAACTGATTTTGAGCTTCTGTCCTCTAGAACAGTGAGAGGATAAATTTCTGTTGCTTCAAGTCACTGAGTTTGTGGTAATTCGTTACAGTAGGCACAAGAAACTAACCCAATTCTATTTTCTAATGGCTGAGTTTAATTTTTGCTGAGTTTATACCCATAATATTTTATTCTAAGCCTTTGGGGACCTAGATTTTCTTTCATTCCTTTGTAGAAAAGGCAGGTATGTGTGTATCTCCCATTGTATTGTGGGTTGGGGGATCTTTAGGGGGCTCAAGATAAGGGATATTTCTCTTCCCAGCTGAGTCTGAACCACTGAAAAATAAGATAGTAAGATGGATGGAAAACAAATTATGAAAAATAAGATAGTAAGATGGATGGAAAACAAATTACAAAAATAAGATAGTAAGATAATGGAAAACAAATTATCAATTTTCTCACTGATAAAGCTGATTTTATTTTATTTTATTTTATTTTTTTTTTTTTAAGATTTTATTTATTTGACAGAGAGAAACACAGTGAGAGAGGGAACACAAGCAGAGGGAGTGGTAGCAGGAGAAGCAGGCTTCTTGCTGAGCAGAGAGCCCGATGCGGGGCTCGATCCCAGGACCCTGGGATCATGACCTGAGCCGAAGGCAGACGCTTAACGACTGAGCCACCCAGGCGCCCCTGATAAAGCTGATTTTAGAAAATGGACTTACTAATACTGAACTTCAGATTTAGAGAGACTTACCTGCCCTATTCCCAGCTATGGACAACATGGACCTCCTCTAAAACTTGGGGTCTAAAACCGAGTGGACTGTATGCTTTCTGTAGGCACTTAGCTCTCAGGAGAATGGGAAGATAGAGGGGCTCAATAAAATTAAGTGATTCTTTCCTCCCTGAGGGCAGAGTTGTTAGCACTGCTCTGCTAGTGAAGACTCCTCTACATGGAAGGAAGTATTAGGAGTCTGGATGAGACACTTCTGGAGATTCAATCCTATCATTAATAGCTACCTCAGAGCAGGAAAGGCAGCCGTTTAGCATTTAGAAGCTGATTGGAAGGCTATGTAAAGGGAGATATTATAAAATATCTGTTCTCAGTTCAAACTGATATATATATATATATACATATATATAAATATATATTATTATTATTTTTAAGACTTTATTTTTATTTTATTTATTTTTAAATTATTAACATATCATGTCTTATTTGTTTCAGGTGTACAGGTCTTTGATTCATCAGTCTTACACAACACACAACACTCATTATTATAAATATAATAACAAATATATTAACATATTTCATATATTAATATAGGATATGTATCATATTGATTAA
Organism: Procyon lotor; assembly: GCA_028646535.1. NCBI lineage: Eukaryota > Metazoa > Chordata > Mammalia > Carnivora > Procyonidae > Procyon > Procyon lotor. The sequence continues at coordinate 18,831,435 of CM053605.1, forward strand.
TATATTAATATTTGATATAGAATTATACTGATATATGGTGTATCAAAATATATCAATATCATATGATATATGATATCAATATATTGATATATATTGACTAATATTAATATAACCTATATTAAATTTATATACACACATATTTCTGGACTTTGGACTGTGTCTAAGATCTTAAATGAATCTGCTAAAGTCTAAGTCCTGTGTATTTCCTGAGTTCACACATGCACTTTTTGTTGCATATACCTTTTTTAAAATTTACTATAGTAAACATCTGCTTAATACAGTCTTGCAATAAAAACTGTCTTTACAAACATATTTATTAGTATGTACCTACAAATGTTACTTCTTTATAAACAGGTACTAATAGCTTACCTATTTTTCTTCCCCAAATGTTTCTTCTTTTTAAAGATTTATTTATTTATTTGAGAGAGAGAGAGAGTATGAGAGAGGAGAGGGTCAGAGGGAGAAGCAGACTCCCTGCTGAGCAGGGAAACCCCATGCGGGCTCCATCCCAGGACTGCAGGATCATGACCTGAGCCAAAGGCAGTTGCTTAACCAACTGAGCCACCCAGACACCCCTGTTTCTTCTTTGATTAAATAAATTTAAAAATTAAAAGAACATTATTTTTAGTGTTCAAAGCTTACAGCCTCAATATGAGTTCTCAATAATCCAGATGATAACTATTTGTCTTTGGAGATTCATTTATTTTCCCATTCCTTTATTTTATTTATTTGTTTGTTTGTTTGTTTATGGGGGGACAAGTGCATAAGCAGGGGGAGTGGCAGGGAGAGGGAGAGAGAGAAGTAGGCTCCTCAATGAGCAAGGAGCCCGATGCGGGACTCCAGTCAAAGTCAGACACTTAACCAGCTGAGCCACCCAGGTGTCTCTATTTTTCTTCCCTTAGGTTATTATTATTTTTTTAAAGATTTTATTTATTTATTTGACAGAGAGAGAGAGAGATCACAAGCAGGCAGAGAGGCAGGCAGAGAGAGAGGGGAAGCAGGCTCCTTGCTAAGCAGAGAGCCCGACGCAGGGCTTGATCCCAGGACCCTGAGATCATGACCTGAGCTGAAGGCCATCCAGGCGCCCCTCCCTTAGGTTATTTTAGCAACATATTATATGTAATAGAAGTTGCTTTTGTTTCCACGTTGGGCCAAAATAGATTGAGTAATAACATTAACAAATACCTTGAACCCACATAGCACCTTTCACCTTAAGTCCTTTGTAAATGCTAACTTATTGTCTACTCAATATTCTGATGGTTCAGTGATAAGAGATATTATTCCCATTTTTCAGAGAGAAAAGGAAAAGTGACAAAAAATCAGGGCACATCTATATCTGGAAATCAGAGCTTTTGATGTCATTATCATGCCTTTTTTCTTGTCCTTTTAAGACTTCATATTGCTTGTTAAGTAGCTCTCCTGGTTTTCTGAGTGGGTTTGCTGAATTTGGCCTCAGGCTGCAGTGAGGCAAACATTAGCTAGATTTCTCATGGTTGGCTTTTCAATTATTAAAGTATAACCTCAAAAAACACTGAAGTACCTACTGTGTGTGCAGGGCACAATGCATTTATACTCTGACTCTTCATGAATGCCCCAAACCTTGAGATTTAAATGAGAGTCAGAATGATGGCATTAACTTCTCCTATCCTTGCCAGTTAGCTCAGGTACAGGAACATTATAAGACTCAGAAAATATGATTGTGTCATTTTCAGGTTAGGTCAGGACTTAGGTCTACATCTGGGAAGGCTGGTCATTTTGGAAATGTCACGGGGATATCTGGTTAACCTTTTTCAGATTTCCATGAAAATGTTTCCTGTCCTCTCCAAGAGCTTCTTAAAACTGACATCTTCTCTTCCTGGTAATAACAAAAATTAAGAGGTGTTTTTTTTTTTTGTTATTTTCAATAAAAATTGGTATGAACTTGAGGAATTGTCAGCAAGCAATATTCATTAGCAAAACACATCGATTTGATGATGCACAATACCTGATGATGCACAAAATATTAATATACTAAACCTTAAATAGTGTTAAAAATAGTTTTATTCTACCTTAACTTTTATTTCTAACACACTGGAGTGTCCTAAAGGAAAAAAAAAGCTCTACTGACCTTCCCATTTAAAAAAAAAAATTCTCATCATCTGTTGAGCAGGAAATTTGTTGTGATTAGATCAAAGTTATTCAAATATTCTTTTTTTCCCCAAATATGTTTATTTTATTTTTTCAGTGTTACAAGACTAATTGTTCATGCACCATACCCAGTGCTCCATGCAGTACGTGTCCTCCTCAATACCCACCACCCGGCTTGCCCAACCCCCCCACTCCCTCCCCTCCAAAACCCTCAGTTTGTTGCTCAGAGTCCATAGTCTCTCATGGTTCATCCCCTCTCTGATAAATAATCTTTTAAAAATTATGTTAGTGGACTAGAAAGAACCCATTGATGATCTAGTAACAGAACATTATTATTTGATTGTATTTTTCCTTTGTCTTTAAAGGCAACACACTTTATATAAACAACTTCTCATAACGATTTCCAAAGGTAATTTTTTTTTGCAGAAGATAGGAGAACTTTGTGTTCCTAATTTAAAATTTGTCATTCATTGTAATTGCTAAAATAACATACTTGAATTTCAAATCCTATAATAGTCTAAAAAGTCATGAACTAGGGAGCCTGGGTGGCTCAGTCAGTTAAGCATCTGCCTTCATCAGCTTAGGTCATGATCCCAGGGTACTGGAATCAAGCCCCACATCTGTCTCTCTGCTCGGCAGGGAGCCTACTTCTCCCTCTCCCTCTGCCTGTTGTTCCCCTGCTTGTGCTCTCTCTCTTTCTCCCCCCGCCCCCTCTCTCTGTCAAATAAGTAAATGAAATCTTTCAAAAAAAGACAAGAACTAATTACCTATGTAATTAGGGGATGGGTAGACCTGCACTCTTGCTTATTTCTTGTAGAAAGTATCTTCTTACACAAAATGCATTAAATCAATAGTATTTTGGAAGAATATTCAATGACGGAGCGCCTGGGTGGCTCAGTGGGTTAAAGCCTCTGCCTTCCGCTCAGGTCATGATCTCAGGATCCTGGGATGGAACCCCACATCGGGCTCTCTGCTCGGCAGGGAGACTGCTTCCCCCTCTCCCTGTCTGCCTCTCTGCCTACTTGTGCTGTCTCTCTTTTCTGTCAAATAAATAAATAAAATCTTTAAAAAAAAAAAGAAAAAGAAAAAAGAATATTCAATGACATCCTAGAAACCATGAAATCTTTTAAGAGCAAACTTCTAATTTTAGGGAGTAGTTAGTACAATTAGGGAAATTAGGAAACAGAAAACCCCAAGATAATAGTAAAAGAATGGAGAAGATAAATCTCAGACTGTGTAAGTGTTGAAGGGCTTCGCTGGAAATGAAAGAGGGACCTTTCTCATTGGCCAAGTGTCTTATCTAGAAAGACTGTAAATAAATCGAGGCCTGAAAACACAGTAAAACTCAGAGAAAGACAAATACCCTATGATTTCACTCAGATGTAGAATTTAAGAAACAAAACAAGTGAACAAATTAAAAAGGAAAAAATTAAAAAAAAAAACAAAACAGTCTCTTTACTATGGAGAACAAACCAGTGGTTGTCCCAGGGGAGGTGAGTGGGGGATGGGTGAAATAGGTGATGGGCATTAAGAGTACACTTATGATGAGCAGTGAGTAATATATAGAATTGTTTAATCATTATATTGTATATCTGAAACTAATATAACACTGTATGTTAATTATACCTGAGGAAAAAAAAATATAATTAACACATGAGCATTATAGCACATTTGACTAGACAGAAAAGCATGAGGAAGAAAATTAAAAAAAAAAAACAACCTAGAGATGTCAAATTCAAATTTTCTTTCCAGTATTTCTGTCCAGTATTTTCCCTCTGTATAACTATACATACATATATTTATTAACTGAAGTCATACATATACTGTATATTTTGAATAATTAAATTGATAAAAATGAACTCTTTCTATTGATCAAGCCTGTTTCTTCAAGATTCACTTCCTGGAAAGAATATCTTAAACAGTTTCCTGACAGTTTTGTAGAATTTCTCTTAACAATTAAGCATTCTGCTTAATCCATATGCTCCTTTCCTATTCAAAAAGGAAGTGGTAAGTAAGAAGGAAATCGGAAGCTCATATCTTTCTCATGGCTGCCTGAAGTCATGTAACTGGCCACATAGAGAAACGGAAATTGGAGTTTATGAATTTATTTGTCTACTGACTTATTTAGTGATTGCATAGTATGTGCCAGGCATGTTATTAGGCTATGGTGAAGTAACACGATAGACACAGTTCTGCTCTCCATGAATTCACAGTAGAAGAGGGTTATAGACACCCAACTAGGAAATCCTAGAGCAGTGTGGTAAGCACTGTGACAGAGAAATGCAGACTGTTGTGGTAACTCATAATCTAGGCTGATTCGGGAAGTCTATTGACTATATGAAGCTAAGAGGTGACCAGGAATTAGTTATAAGACAAGGAGGAAAAGCACATTTCAGGCAGAAGGAATAGCATGAATGCATTTTCTCTCACCATAATAAAACAACTACAACCAATCCTTCAGTATGGTTGGCACATAGAGTGCAATGGAAGGTGTGGGTTGGGTAACATGACTGGACAGGTCAGTAATCAGAGCAGGAAGGAGCTATATGAAGAAGAACGGAATTTTCAGAACAAGGAGGGGCTCTTTAAAATTTTAAAGTAGGAAGTGATGTGATTAGCTTATATGTTCATTCAAAATCCTATCAAAGATACTTTCTTCTTAATTCTAGACATAATTAATGTAGTGAATGCCATTATGATGTTGAATATTCCGTTTACCTTAGATTAGTTATTATTCACAGTAACACTGCAAAGTAGATGCTATTATGCCCATTATGTAGGGGAGAAACTGAACTCAAGGAGGGTAATTTGCCTAAAGCCACATACCTGGTAAATGGCAGAGGACTCAAAGGAAGATATATTTTACTAAAAAGCCCGTGTGCTTTTCAGTGAACTGACTGTCTTCCTAGTACACTCAGTACTAGCTGTTGGATGAGGATGCCAATATTTATTTGAAACCTAACTGGAACAGGAGGAGCTTCAAAAAAAGGTTAAAAGGTGCGGCAAGCGTAGGAGGTGAACTGGGTGAGAGTGAAAGAGTTGGGTGAATTAATTCCTTTTAGCAATAGACTCCACTCTACTGCGTAAGTGGGTTCCTATGCTCAAGAACTTGTCAGCCACTGGATATAATCCTTTCAGAATATGCATGTTTTCTTGCACAAAGGGCATTTGATTACACTGGCAACTCCAAGTGGTCCCCATTTCTTAGACTGTCTGAGTTTCTGGACTCATTTTAATAGAGAAAATACAAGTGTTCTACTGGAAATAAGTGGTGATTGTGAACTTTTTATAGGTAATCCATAATTTATATGAGAATTTATGAAGGATAAATTCTAGTAAGGCAAATAGGCAATATAGGTGTCCATCTTTTATTGCCCATATACCATTTGTGTTTGAAATCCCTTATTCCTCTATTCTGTCTACAAGCCAAAAATAGATTCTCAAAGCAGTTTTAGTGAATTATAAATAATACTGCTCAACTATTTTTGTTCAGTGACTAAGTTTATAGTATATGTTTATGAATTAAGAGATACCCAGATACAGTCAGAGTTTTCAGGGCGAGAATTGTTCTTAGAAATAATTTAGTCCAGCCCCCTCTCTCATAGATTAGGGAACTAAGACCCAGATTGGCTTATAATCTATTCAACATCATCACCTGGTTTCCTCAACAATTGTTTCCCCCTAAATATGTGGTAGTTGTCTCTATACCACTACTAGTTACTATAACCATCAGATTTTTAAACATTAAAAGCTCATCCAAGTTATTTCTTTATGAAATCAAGTTGCAAATCTCTAACTCATTCAAGTCCAGACAGTGTAGTATGAATTATCTCTTCTATAAAGATATTTCAAAATATCTCTATGAAAGATATAGAGATATAGAGAATTATATAGAGATATAGATAATAGAGATATAGAGGTATAGAGAATCAAGATACAGAGATACAGAGAATTCATCATTCTATTTCTTTGCCATTTTCTTTTTTTTGGAGGTGTTTTGACTACATCCATACTCTTATAACTGGCAGCAGCAAAGAATGCTCAAGTCAGGGAATAAGATTTGTTGAGGAAGTGTTTGATAAAAACACTAGATCCATGGAGAAATATATCCAGTTATTTCAGCTCACCTGGTTTGACTGCAGAGTGTTACTTCACAGTGAGGAAATGGAGCATTTAATGTCTTGCTCACCTTCTACCTGACCCCTTCATACCACACCTCTGTTGGGAGACAAAAACAAACACCACAGAGCTAAGAATTCCCAAGGGCTGAGGGCCAGGTAATCCTTTTAGAACTACTCTAACCTGATACTCCCGGACTTAAGGTGGGACTTTGTTAGTTTTTGAGAAAACTAAAATCTTCCTTTCTCTTCTGCTTTGTTTTTCCTATGCCTTTTGCTTAAAAATAACCATTACACAATCCCAAATATTTTATATGCTTTTATAGTAACTCCTTCACCTACTTTCTTTTGGAAATTACTCTTTTCAAAGAAAAACAAGTGACAATCAAAGATTTTGTCATGGAACAGAGTTGCTGATCTGGGAATAATCAAATGGCTTTAAAGTAAAATGACTGTCTTATATTCACAAGGAAGCATCCAACTGAGAATTTCAAAGCACCCAACAACCATGGTGAGTTTTTCTAATTGACCCACAAATGGGACATGGGAAATGAGACATGGAGTATGATACCTTAAAATCCAGGGTGTAAATGAGGCCTCCTGATAGAGTCTGAAATCATCTGGGCCTTCCTACCTGAAGAAAACCATAAAGACTTTGGCTCACTTTTTTGCACTGGAGACAAGAGGCAACCCAGTCTTTAAGAGAATCCTCAACTCTTAGCACTTAGATAGAAAGACCTTATGGCTCCTGATTGAATATAGCTGTCATGGAGAGTGTAACTTTTTGTCTCCAGTTTTCCAGAATGCCCAGTCAGATATTAAGATTTAACAGATAGTTTTTCTGAATTTGTTCAGTGAGTGACTTTTTGGAGGTCTCTGTAATGGTTAGACATCCATGGTCCTTAGGGAGAGAGGACTCCCTTGCATTACTAATCCCTCTAAAATTCTAACCAGAAAGCTCATGCTCAGTTGATCCAACCAGGAAATGTTGCCTCAACCACAATGGCCATGAATACCATGGTTCCTTGGAATGCACTAGGGCCTGATAAATCAGATAGTATTGTAGTACTTCTGACGCTAGAACCCGACCACATGCCTTCGAACCCTACCTCCACTACTTACTACCTGCATAACCTTGGATGAGGTGTTTTTTGTTTTCTTTTTTTTGGCTTGAGTTTCCTCATCTGTAAAATGGGCGTAAGAGTCGTTTTCTAATGGGAGTTTTTGTAACAAAATAAGATGAGTTAATATGTGTGAACTGCTTGGACTGTGCTGGACACATAGAAATGTGTCTAAAAAATGTTGGTTCTTATCATTTTAAATATGATCACTCCAGTTGAACATGAGACACAGACAAATGAATGAATTGTCTGTGACCATTAAGCAAATCACTTAAAATTTTAGACACCAAAGGTATTCTTCAAGGCCACCTTTTGAACAATATCTGGGGATATTTCACATGTTTTGTACAAATGGTACTCCTGGTATGCTTTCACTATCTGTGGTTCCCCAGCGCTGTGGGGTTTTTTGTTTGTTTTGTTCTGCCTCTGTCTCCTTCACAAATAATGAATATTTTTACTGTTATGATCTGTATTGATTTTTTTTCTGGCACCAGTAAATAGAAAACAATTTATCCTAGGACACTTGAAAATGAGAACAAGTATATTCTTTTCTCACTGACTACGCCCTGATCTAAGGTTCCTGCGTGGTTAGAAGTGCAGCAAATTAGCATACGAACCCAAGTGATTAAGTCTCTCCAGAATTGGATGGAAAAGTTATCTAAATTGCTGTTGTTGCTGCTGCTGCTAAGCCTGTGTGGAACTTGCTAGTTTTTTAAGACAGGTCTTTAAGACAGATTTTTCAGGTTTTTTTCTTTTCTTTTCTTTTTTTTAAGATGAACATCAAACCAACTGGTAATTATTGAGCACACACTATATGCGGGGCACTATAAATGGGAGATGATAAGACAGGCATTCTTCAGAGAGATAGTGAGCAAGCCTTCTGTTAAGCATATGCATTCATGCTTTTTTACTTTTTTCTCAAAGATTTTTAGGTTCACTTTGTTCAGAAAATAAGATATTACTACATGAGAGGCATAGAAACCCATTTCGATTGAAACTGGGATCTAGTTTTGTAAAAATACCCAAATTCTCTCATAAAATAAAGCTTTGTTTATTAAAAAAAAAAAAAAAAAAAAAAAAAAGCCCAGCTGTAAAATACTGGGGCTGGAGAGACCCCTAGCTTTTCTTTAGGATTTCAACCTACAAAAGTTTATAACCAAAGAGCCTGCCAAAGGACTAATTCCTGAGTGGAGTTTTCCAAACTTGTACAATAGTAACATCAACCATCTCTTTTACCTCCCATGGGGAAGACTTCTGCCAAAGGAGCTCTGTTGCTGTCCGTGTTTTGCCCAGCCATTCTCTAGCCTTTTGTCATTTGTCCAAATTAAAACAAAAGCAGCTCACATGTACAGGTGTCCAGTATTTTTCAAAATGCTCCATACATATTAACTCATTTAGTCTTTACGACAAGGGGGGGGGGTTCCCTAATATTTTACAGATGGAGAAACTGAGGTACTTAGAGATTAAGGAACTGCCCCAGGATGCACGGCAATAGCAGAGCCGGAATTCACACCTACACTGTGTAGCTATAGAGCTTCTGGTCTCTTATAACACCCTTCCACCCCCAAATTGTGACCTTGTTATAGGGCATTGAGGGTGCTCAGTGGGGATGATTGATTGACTTGTGGGCTGTTTTCTTATCCCAATTTTCTCATCAAATTCAACAAAATTGCAAAATTTTGGAAGACTAGAGAAAGTCTCACTCTGAGCACCTGAATTTGATGAATAACTTTTTCACAAAATTAGTCTTTAAGTGGCATTGCCTCTGAGAGAGAAGAAATAGTGAGTGGCCCTGGGCAAAACCGTGACATGGATGAAATTCCATCTGTAAGAGGTGGCCCCAGAACCCCACTGTTTAGGGAAAACCCATCATCAGATGCTTGGAATAGAAAGTGAGACCCTGAGAGGGGTGGGTGGGTATCTGAGAGAAGGCTCTACCCCTCAGCTTGAGGAAGTGAAAAGTAGTTGTTAATGCTTATGAGAAGGGGGCGGGCAGTGGGGTGAGACTGGTGCCAAAAAGGGAAAGAGTGACATAGTGTTTGGGAACTACGAGGCTGAAAGGGCAAGTGAAAATGCCCTCCTGATTTCCGGGGCAGGGTGGGGCACAGGGGAGAAGATGGTCTGTGCACAATAAAAGATACTTTTGAGTAGTTAAGAATGGGGCTTCTTAAAGTTTAGTTTAGATTTGTATTGCTTCAATGTAAACTCTATCAAAAACTCCTCCCCCACCCCACCCATATGCTGGGTCCCATCCGTCCCGTCCATCTCTTCTGGGAGGACATGTTTGGTGGAAGTCTGGGAAGGGCTGATGATCATCCCTGTGCGTAGCAGGGGCCACAGGAGGGTCACAGAAGCCCGGAAGCAGAGGACTTCTTGGCACTTTTGCTCCGTGGAAATTACAAGAGCAGTGCTGGAAGTACACAAACCTTAAAACTGTGGGAGTGTGCACAAGCATCATCTAAATTTCAAGGGGCAGGGTGGTCCTAGCTGTCATGGAGATGATATATCTCTTAATCTCGGTGTGCTCCCTCTCCCTAAGCACCCAGAATTCTCATGAAGCCACTTACTCAATGCACCCCAAATGTAGCTTTAAAACTTTCTTGACTTAATGGGGAATTTATTGTCTATGTTTGATATTCCGTAATTCCATATTCTCTTGACCCTTTTTTTCTTCATTACTAAAAGAGAGAGAAGGAGGGAGGGAGTGCTTATTTTCACTGGTGAGGCTGTCCTCAGAATCTTTCTTTCTTTCTTTTTTTTTTTTGTGGAAATGACCTGGGGCTTCTTGTGCATAAACACCGAAACCAAGTAGTCATATTATCACTGTGTTCCTAACCTAGAGTCTCTTAGTATGGGTGTGGGTTTGCATAACAGGGAAACTAGCACTGACCTGGTACAAATGTTAACTGAATGTTTATAAAAAATCAAGGATAATGCTGCAGTGTTGCAAAGAGATGTATGTGTGTGTGTGTGTGTGTTTCTCTAACTCATCTAAATATATTTGACAATGGACACAAAGTTCATGGCAAAAACAGGAAAGAAAAAAAAAAGTTTGTGTGAATGGATAGAGAAAATGTCATGTCTCCTTCCAGGGAAGTTGATGACTCATTAAATGACAATGCATAAGTCACCTAGTCTCCATGCTGTCCTCCACCTTTAAGACAGGGACTGAGGGGTGCCTGAGTGGCTTATTTGGTTAAGTGTCTACCTTCAGTGTCTACCTTCAGCTTCGGTCATGATCCCAGGGTCCTGGGATCAAGCCCTGCACTGGGCTCCCTGCTCAGCGGGGAGCCTGTTTCTCCCTATCCCTCTGCTGCTTCCTCTGTTTGTGCTTTCTCTCTCTCTCTCTCAAATAGTTAAATAAATAAAATCTTAGAAAAATAAAATAAACTAGGGGCTGAAACACTTGAGAATGTCACTACTCCACTGAAGATACCTCCAAAATACACGAGACTCATGTAATAAAGTGCATGTATCTTTGGAAGGAAGGATTTGAGTTGGGAAGAGAAAAATTTATGTGAAAACTGACTTTTGAGATTCTATGATCCTGTCAGAAAAAGTGAAAGCAAAATCATGCTCAACAACAAAACTAAAAGAGAAATCCCAGTTATTCTGAAAGGGGAGAGACTGGAATAGGGAAAGGGGTGGGAAGAGGAAAAACAAAACATGCTAATATTTGTCAAGGAAAGTATGTATGAACTTTATGTACTTTTCTTTTTATTTTTTTAAGAGAATTGCTAGACCACATTCCAGCTCCTGCAGCCTAAATTCACTGTTAATTCACATCTCCAGAGACACCTGTGTGGTTGCAGCGTTCAAAGCACAGGGATTGGCAGATAAACATGATAAGCAGATAAGACACTTCAATGTCTTTGTCTTTTTGTCTTTGGCAGATACTCTTTAAAAAGAATATGTGAAAATGAAGGGAAATAATTTCATCAGCTCTTTCTTTTTGCCATTTGGAACGTGCTTTATTGTAAAAAATAGAAGTTTTTTTTTTTAAAGATTTTATTTATTTATTTGACAGAGAGAGAGAGAGTTCACAAGTAGGCAGAGAGGCAGGCAGAGAGAGAGGGGGGAAGCAGGCTCCCCCCTGTGCAGAGAGCCCAATTCGGGGCTCCATCCCAGGACCCTGAGATCATGACCTGAGCCGAAGGCAGAGGCTTTAACCCACTGAGCCACCCAGGTGCCCCGAAAATAGAAGTTTCTGATATTGCTATACTCTGATTCAATTAAACAAATACTTTCTGCTTGCTCACCATCAAAATGAGGAAACTGCTTGCCCACAAATTCTCTAAAGGAAGATTCAGAAGAAAAAGGAATTGTAGTTAATCCTTTCCCAGGTCACGCCTAAAATAGGGAAGTTAGTTGTATTTAAAACTTAAATATACAATTTAGAATGTGTTGAAGGAATCACCAATGAAAGAATAGAGTCAGAAGCTCAACCTACATTAAGAGGATTGAAATATCAATTATAGACCATATTTTCCAAGCTGCCTCAGAGGGTCTGAGAGCTTCTGTTAGATATTCCTAGAAAAATAAAAAATATAAAAGATGGTCCTTAGTCAAATAATTCTGAGGAAGGCTGAGTTAAAGAAAGTTGATGCCTTATACATAATTTTGGATTATTTAATAGATTAATGTATATTATGAGTTTCCAATGAAGGGTGTACATAGTAAGCAGCAATTCTCCAAACATGAAACTTTTTGGCAGTACAAAATAATATCTCACATGTTTGAAGGAAAACAGGTTGGAAAATCCTGGCATGGAACAACATTGCCCCTGAAGCTTTGTCTACATATTCTGGGTACATTATGTCATGTTAGCAACATCTAAACACCTTGACAGTGTGCCCCCTATACAATGACCATCCATTTTATTTACTTTTAGTTACATATGGATTTAATATTTATGCTCAGATATCCATACTTCAGGACACACACATAAGAACACTAACGACTTTCCTTTGATGTGCAGGGATGGGTTGTGAATCCAAATTTTCGAAATCCAAATCTAGTTTTATAGACGAGGCTAGTCATTGTGTGTTGAAAGCAGTGGCATTAAATTGCAGCTCAATACAAAATTAGAAAACGTTCTTTTGTGCAACGGGCACATGGTGTTTGAGAAAGTGACTTTATTCTTTTCCCTCTCAAAGTGTTCACATTTGGGAAAGTCTGCTTTGTTTTCATAATGTGAAATCTTAGTTATTTTCTAAATAGCCTTATTTCTCTCTACTACTTTTTTCAGTTTGGGGCCCTGATGTTGTTCAGTTGTGTTTGGCAGCCTCACTGGCTCTGTGTGTGTGTGTGTGTGTGTGTGTGTGTGTGTGTGCGTGTATGAATTCTGCACCTATTCCTTACACCTATTTTTGGTGTGAGTTCTACACCCCACACAGGAGGACTTTGGCCAAAGGAGAGATTCAAGAGGGTTGCTACTGCCTGCTTGTTGTCTCTTGGTGGTAATAACATTCTGCCTCAATCTAGTTAAGGTATATTGGAATTTGTCACTTAAAACTAAAACTCCATATAAGCAATAGATGATCAAGAAGAAAAGTTGAAGGGACACAGGGACTTTAGTTTAATGAACTCCAATAATTCCCAGATGGGAGAATAATGGGCAAAAATATTGATGTGCCAAGCAATAGCTACTGGAAGAGCCTGAGTTAACTATCAATAATAACTGTTCTTTAGAAACAAAAGAAAGCCAAATTTATAAGGAGGGGAAGGAGAAAATAAGCACAAGAGAGGACATTTTCATCTTATTCCTAAATTATGGTATCCAGAATATGAGGGAAACAGAACAGTTGTACATTATGGCAGGAAGACTGCAAATGAAATTGGCTCATTCATGATTTTCATCGTATTTTCCAGAATCGAAATTCAAGGAGAAAGTTTATTCCCACCGTATGGATCTTTCTCCTTCTGTTGAGTTTTGTCTTCCTTGACAACCATGCAGAAAGCTCTCTGGCATAGGCAGTGATACAGGCTGCGTGATGCGCCTCATCAGTCATGTTGAACACACCCCATGGCAATTACCATTCTGATTCAGGGCAGGATAAAAAGAGTTCAGTGCACAATGTGGTGTTTAGGGAGGTGATCTGGAAGCATTAACCATACAACTTTGGCAGAAACTGTTTTGTGAATGTGTCAGTGATATCTCAAGTACATGAAAAACCAGCTTTACTGTCCCTTGATACAAGATTATTATTATTTTTTTTATTTTTAGAGCATTTACCATTGTAAGGTGGGACAAATATTATCCCTGTGTCTCAGCTGCAGAAACTGGAATGCTGAAAGGTTAAGCAACGTTCACGAAGTTCCACAGTGAGTCATTTTCTGAATCAGGAAATAAATTGGTGGCTAAGATTCCCTTTTCCCTGATTCCACCAGCCGGCAGGAGTCATTTAACACTATTTACATAAGTATTTTTCTTTATTGTCTTGTGATGAGCACAAACAGATTTCTCTGAGACTTAAAAATTACAAAGTTGAACATATTTGAGGGAGCAGTAGAATTCAACCAACGATATTAATTCATGCAACAAGTTTCATTTAGCACTGGTTGTATATAGGAACTGAAAGTTTTCAGTTCTAATTTAAACGCTACCCATGATTTGGAAATATGCACACGTCTCTTTGCCTCTGGTAAAACAGGGATAATTATCCCTACCACGGATTTCATTAAAAAGTTATATGATTATATTACATTCTCTGTCTTGAATTCGATAGATAGAATCAGTATCACTTTTTAAGTGGTCTTACTTTTTTCTAGTAGAATTTGGTTTCTTATGAAAAAGTTTTTAAAATATCTAACTTTAGCATATGTGTTTAAACTTGTCAAAACGTTTCAGAAGGATGTGCCATATTACTGTACTGAATGCTTTTTTATCTATTGTTATATCCAGTCCCTGTGACAACCACTTTGGTACTCTTCCTAGTAGGAAATTATGCCTAATGAAAAAATTCAGCTTTGCTCCCTAATGTTTCTTGGGTGTCACCCCATTAACATTGCCACCCTCAATATTATGTCTACCCTCCATTTCCAGCTCTATTCTTTACCTGGCCAGAAATCCCAAATTAGATTCGTTAGCACAACGGGAACTTTATTTTTTCTAGGCTGCTGATTTTATTGGGACTTTACTAAATAATAAGGAAAAAAATAAAAAAGGGCACAAAGGTGGGAAGACAAAAGTATAAGGGAAGTCTCATTTACACACTGCAGATTTCTGATTTCTGATTTAACTACTGTGAAGTACAAGTTAGGCCTGAGAAGATCCCAAATGCTAGCCATGGAGAGACAAGCTCCCAGAAAGACAGAACTGGGGCAAATGTTGAGCAGCTTGGCTCGCTGCCCATCTCACCCCAAGTTTCTTCCATGGCTATGGGTTTCTAGATAATGGTTTTAGTAAAGTGTTTCCCTTGTAAATTGGTATTATTGTCTTCATTTTACAGAGGAAGAGAGAAAGAGAAACTCGGAAAGGTAAATAACTCTAGATTGTATATGCATGAATGAGTAAAGCTTGAATTTAGACCCATTTATGTTCTTTCTACTGCAGGTAGCAGTGTGCTGTCGTAGTAGTGATGTGGCCAATCTGGAAGACTGCAGGGCACTCCTGGGCACTCAAGTGCCATGACCACCAGCTATCTTCCAGTGGTCTCATAAGTCATTCTTTGCTGAGCTTTCGATTAGGAAATAGTTTCAGGTGACACCCTACCAACAGATAAAATAATAACTAAGAACTGCCTTTTTTTTAAAGCCATTAAAAGTCATAATTTTTAAAAAGGGAGGCTATGACAGGTATAACATCTCATTAAAAAAACTTACATATAGTAATATCTTCCTCTGAACTCTCATCTGTCCTTTCAGAAGATGAGGAAATGTCCTATATATGGTAAATTCTCCTTATTTGTGGTAGTTCCATCCAATAACATCCCCAAGAATACTAATCCATTGGTCCTAGGGAGAATACAAGGTTAGGTTCCTACAAGCCTCATTGCATTTTCATCAACCAATTAATATATATCCTTGATTTTTGTATGTTTCTGTTTAAAGACAACTTGTTTAACATTATTGTTGATTCATTAACATTGAATTCATAGCCAACAGCACTACTAACTCTGGTTCGAATGAAGCTTATCTAACACAATATATTTTCTCCAGAAGGCACATCATAGCCATCTTGCACTTAGGAATGGTAGATGGCCCTTCATCACTATGCTTGAGGGTCGGTCATTTTAAAAATAAAACCACAATAAAACACAAAAATGCAGAAAATGTGACACTAAATAGATCACAAAAAGGATTCCTATTTACAGTAAGACAGTTGATATAAGAAGGCAGGATATCACTTTTTTCCACCTCAGCTGAGGATATGCTTTTTGGGTAACTCACATTTGTCCCTGCTCTGTGCACTTCCATAAGTGATCACAAAGCACCGTGAGTACTGATTTTTGGATTACAAATAAATTTTAGTGGGTAGGCAAATTAATATGGAATCTGAAAACAATAAAAATCAACTATAAATGCAAACAAACAATACAAGATGAGTCTTAATCCTGTGGACATTTATATTCCATCCACATTGAGAAATCAATGGACTAAATCTTTATAGTGGGGAGTTTGGTGACCAGTGATTAACATAATGGTCAACCTTGCTTCGCTCTGCACCATTTCAAATCTGATGATGCATTTTCTACTAAAGTTCTAAGGATAAACGAATTGAAATATAATGATTTTTAAAATTAATGTGTTACAGAATTGAATCACGCAGAGTGATAACAAAATCAGTGTTAGCAATAATATATGATAGTAGGGCCAAAATGGAAATGGGAAAGAATTGGAAGATGGTTTTGCATGGATGCCAGACTTTGATTTCAACATAACTGTTGCTGTCCTCCCACTAGCTTTTTCATACCAAGTGCAATAATCCCACGCAGTCCACATGATGCTCAGTGCTATTAAGTGAAATGACAGAAAAATAAGTGGAAAAACAGAGGGTTATAGCTCCCAATGACTTGGAATTTATACTTAGAAAACAAGTAGTGAAATCATATAATGGAGAAATTTGGAGCACAGTAAATATTGGTGAACTAATAAATGGTGGCTATCACAATTTGGTTTAATTATTAAATGAACTGTTATCTTTTTCATTAAAAGTCCATGCAAAATGAACATCAGCACAAATCACATATGTTAGCTCTCTTTGATATTCTATGGATTGTAGCATGTATGATTTATCTTGTAGAATTTTGGCATCAGTTCCAAGAATGATATGAATGTATTTTAAGGGATAAGGGAAGGGCAATGATAAAGTTAAATATATTGTGTAGATACAAATTGATCACTGTATAAGCTAATAGTACTAGAAACAGTTCATATTAGCACTGGGATTATGGTCAACTCTATTTGAATTGCTTAAGGTCTATTGGGAATCTGCCTGCCTTCAAGTTCATGAAATTTGAAGTTCAAGAAAATTAAATTCATTTATAGCAAAACCATTTTTCTCACAATTTTTAAACCAATGACTATTGTGTGGGAAAATGATTCCATATGTTTTCAAGTGATTTATGCAACTTGAATAATTAAAATGTTCATTGGAAAGAACTGCCTGATGTCTTTTAAGTCAGGAAATTATCTTATGCCAAAAGTAGACAAATTCAAACACTAAAAGGTCAAGCTAAGTTAGAAATTTTGCAACATCCCAAACTGTAATTATTCTTAAAAAATTTAAATGTTTGCTAACCCTTCTTTATTGTCACATGGTAGAAAAACAAGGAATTCCTTTACTCTCTGTGTTGTTTCTTTTTATTTTTGAAAAATTTTTCCCTATGAATCTTTCTAAAATTACCTCCAAGTTATTTGGACAGAAGCCTAGACTATTTTTTTTTTTAAAGATTTATTTATTTAAGAGAAAGAGAGAGCTGGTGCACAAGCCAGGGGAGGGGCTGAAGGAGAAGGAGAGAATCTCAAGCCTACTGAGAGCAGAGTCTGAGACTGCTGGATCCAGCATGGAGATCACGACCTGAGCTGAAATCAAGAGTTGAATTTTGAACTGACTGAGCCACCCAGATGCCCTGAGCCTAGACTTTTAATGACATTTGCTACATAATATTGTCAGCTTTTTAAAAGATAATAAATTAGTAAATGCTTGTGATCCATTTCTAATGAAAAATAAAGCATAAGAATGAAGATATATTTGTTTCAATCATATCTAAATAATTTTAAGAGTTACAATTATCATTCCCATTTTGTAGATTTAGAAATCAAGGTCTAGATAGACTGAATAGCCTATGAAAACACATCCTAATTGAATAAGTTAAATTTTGCCTGAAACACTTTAGAAATATTTGATGAGAAGCATATATAAAGGAGATAGCTAATAAATGTAGCCTTAATGAAGTATTAACCCAAGATTCAACTGTTTACTTTTTGTGTATGATAACAAGAGGATGGGACTTGGAGAAAAATATAAAAATGAAGAATACTGAGAATTTTACAGCATTTGTAGCATAAAGATGACTAAATTTGGAGCTAGACGTCCTACATTCAAATTCTGACTCTTCCACTTATTATTAACTCTCTGACCTTGGGCAAGTCACTTGATCTCCAAGTCTCTTGTTCCTTTATCAAGTGGAAATAATGAGAACTTAAAAGTTTATAAAGATAAAATAAAGTATTAATATAAGAGTATTTTATAAATTAAAATATACACATTTAAAGTAATAATAATAATATAGAAAGAAGGGGGAAGTTCCTATCTATAATGAAATAAAAAATCATAGAATTTGAACCCATGTTATTTGCTTATTGTACTTGTTTAATATTAGTTTAATTTTTCCTCATCCCTATGAAATACAAATTTACCAAAACATAAGATGTAAATCATTTCAAAAATTGTTTTTGAAAAAAGTATAAAAATTGTTACTTATTTCTCCATCTTTGTATCATTTTTACAAAAAGAGATAACCCTTGCCTTATCTTGCTTGTTCTAAATTTAAAATTTCTTTCATACTGAAAGAAAGCAATTAATTTAATAAGATGGACAATGGCCTTTCAAATAAAGTGTGCCTTCAGGGAAAAAAAAAAGTGGGGGGATGGAAGGAAGAAAGGAAGAAAATAAGTCATTTAGTTGGAAACCAGCTGATACCTGCCAGAACAATCCATGGAAATCACCCTATTGGTGTGTGTGTGTGTATTGTGTTTATGCTATAATTAAAAACAGATTAAAAAGAACTAGAGCATAGCACCTCTGATTGCTGTTTTCCTTCATAGTGAAGAATAAGAGTGCCAGGGTGTTAAATTTAGCTAGTGGCACTCAACTAAGCACAATTTGTCTAGCCTGGACTATGGGCTAGGAATGCTTTGACAAATAGGTAGATGGTTGTAATAAAATGGGGGGGGGGGTAAAAATGTTAATTTTTTTTTTTAAGCCAGAAATGCCAAGTATAACTAGGAAACTTGAGACATTCCCTTCTCTCTCCCTCTTTTCTTAATGTGGTGGCTTGAGCTTTAGAATTGGTAATTCTGAATATATTGGGTCTTTTCACATTCCCTATTGAGGTTTCGGATACTATATTTTCATTCTCTCAAAGAACATATGACACTGTACAGGGGCCCTGCTAACCCTTTAGTCCCAGGGATTGTAAAACCTTTTCCCAGGCTCTGAAGTGCTAGCTGCCTACCATTTTCCCTGAATAGGAAAACTATTTCTCTGTTCTTTGTCTTTTCTCTCTCCTCCTTTCAAAATGAGTTCCATTGTGTTTAACCAGAAATGGGGCTTTGTGGCAATTAAAAGATTCCAAAGTGGCAGAGGCTAACCCACCAGTAGAGCAGGATTCCAGACTTCCATGGTAACACCCAACTTCCCTTCTCTAACCACCTCCTCTAGTCCACCCAGACAATTCTAATCCTACCTCTGTGGTTACTCAGAAAAGGCATCCAGTTTGCTTATCAGAAAGGATCTTTCTTAAACAAATATTTACCAATGTCTGTTTTACCTTTTGGGGAGAGAGCAAAGGAACAGCTTGAGTCTCTTAATCCCTTTGGATCATGAATTGCATAGATGATGATAGAATGTAGTCAGGGGTACTAGCACTGGAACCCAAACTGTGCAGAGACTGACACTTCATTGCCTTCATGACTGTAAACCTTAAGTGGCTTGGTTAGCTACTCATCACATGAGTGACTCTAATTCCTTATTACCATCCATTGCAAGTTCCTTCCTCTGCATGGCAGAAATCCAGAAACATTCCATGAGAGTTATGGCATTTTCCTTTTACAATAATGTGCCTTACCTTTCTCTTGGTTCCATGAACTCTGTAAATGTCAAAATGATTCACATAGGAGGAAATGATCCTACAGTCCTCACTGAAAAGTTCAAAGATACAAGATCTTTTCTTTCATGTCATGGTACAATACTTATCTTTTTGGTAATAATGCACTATATGCTTATTAACAACACATTATCAATCTACAGGTAGTCATGCAGTCTGTTGGATAAAAAGGTATAAAGAATTATAATCTTGGGAGAAAAATTATTTTTCACACTTTTCCTACCTGTTTCAGGATCCCCTGAACTACTGTGAAGAACATCCCAAGAAAGAGTTAATTCTCTGTCTTCATGTTGTTGGATATTTCATTAACCAATGTCTTAATTTGAGGATAGTTTGCAGAAATATCAGACCAAAAGCAATCTGCCTTTCATGCAGTCTAAGTACATGTCCCAGATGCTCACACTAATTCGAAACTATATTTTGAATTGTTCCTTTTACAAAAGAACAAGTAGAATATATAGACACATACAAGAGAACAGTAGACATTAAAATCCCAAGAAAGAATTGGGGTGCCTGGCTGGCTCAGTTGGTACAGTATATGACTCTTGATCTCAGGGTTGAGTTCAAGCCCCACATTTGGTATAGAGATTAGTTAAAAATAAAATCCTTAAAAAAATAATAAAATTCTAAGAAAGAACTTACTAAACATTTTAAAATTTATTCAGAACTATTTATTTAGCGTTTTTTCTGCTATTACTGTCTGGTCTCCAAACAGGGACCAACCCTCCCACTTAGGACCTAGAGCCAATCCCCTGTTGCCTCCTCAGGGATATCATTCCAGGGGTTGTTCCCTCTCTTGCCTGTATCACCAATTTTTCCCTCTGTTCTGGATATTTTTTATCTGCATACAAACAGGCTGTTATTCTCTCACCTTAAAAAGTTCTTTTTGGACTTGATGTACCCCATCCAGTGTCCCATTTTTCTCCTTCTCTTTTTAGACAAAGTCCTTGGAAGTGTTGAATATATCTGCAGCCTCTAACTTTTCCCCCTCTCTCTTGAACTTACTCCAACCAGTCTTTTGCCCCCACTACTAGAAGGAAATGACTACTCTTGTCAAAGTTACTAACAATCCTCATGTTGCTAACTCCAAAGATCAATTCTCAATCCTCACTTTACTTAAACTGTTAGTAGCATTTAACACTATTGGTTTTAAAATTTATCTGAGTTGAAACTATGGTGCACTTTTTCCTAGGATCCATAGCTGTAACTGGCTAATGACTTCAAATCTATGTTTTCAATCCAAACCTCCTATTTGATGGAGGTATGGGATGAATGAATTAATTTATTTTGCTACATTTTATCTTAGGTGTTCTATCAATAATATCATTAAAGGTAAGGGAAATCTAGAGCATACGGTTATGTCTTTGCTTACTTAACTACTTTCAGAAGTATTTCCTTGTTAAAACTTATTGATAAGATTCTGAAATGTGGTCTTCATCTTATGAGTGAAGTTCCTTTATTGGCTATAATAATAATACACTATAATTTATCCTTATATTTCAGGAACAATGAAAGTTATATCTATATAGTTTGTCATACCAATTCTATAATTTTTTAATCTATGAGAAGAATGAACTCTGATGCCAATCATCACAAATACATTTCCAGTTCATGCCAAAAAATGTTTAATTAATGTAAATTATTAATCTAGGCTATTTCATACATAGTGATAAAATTTTATTGCATTTAAGAACTCCTTGTATCTGTGCCTTCATGAAACAGTCACAAATAAAATATTTTTCTCATGCATTTGTTTTTCAACTTGGCTCTGACCTCTCCCACTCATTCATCCTGCTCTGGGCCCAGCACTGAGCTCCTACGATTGGCTTGTATTCTTATAACCAGGAAGCATGATGCCCAGAGATTCTTAGCCTGTTTGATCCTGCCCCAATGCTAGGTAACTAAGTCCTGCTTTACTGATTGTGGTCTATTTTACCATGCTTCCTGGTTCCGGATTCTGGCTACAAACTGGTTTTTAAAATATTCCTAATAAACTTCTGTTTTAAGAAGTGAACTTACTATAATAAGAGGATCCTGACAGTAAGATTCTTATCTACTTATAAATGCAGAAGTTAAACTTCTAACCAGAGTTGCAGTATGGATTCTTCCTTTGGCCATAAGTGTATATACCAGTAACGCATTATCCTATGTCTTTTATCATAATAAACCCCTCTTTACCAAATGGAATTTATAATGGCCTAGAGTGACTTAGATTGACAGACGCTGCATTATAGGAGAATTATTATCTGTGTCATAATGTACTTGTTTTTTGGTTAAGAATGAGACAGCAGGGAGAATATGAGTAGGGATGTGAGGGAAGGAATCTATATTACTGTGTACAGAGTAATTTATAATCATGTGGTAGTTTGATATGACAACCACTTTTTGTAAAGGTAATGAGATCCCCTGTCTTAATAAGCAATAAGACCAAAAGGAAGAAGAGAGGAGGAGGAGGAGGAGGGGAAACAGAAGGAAGAGAAAGAAAATGAAGAAAGTAAGGAAAGAAGGAAGGGAGGGGGAGATGGAGAGAGAAAGACAGAAATTATTCTTTTTCTATAAGACACATTAATCAAATATTTCAGATAATTTGAAAATCTATTTAGAGAATTTAGTATTCTCCCTCTAGAGATTGTTTAATTCCAGAGGGTCCTAACGTAGCATCAAATAAAAATTAACTTATACTGCATAGAATATAGAAAGACTTAAATGGGAGAAACTGACAAAGCTCCTAAGAACTCTTAATATGATAAAGAAATCATTATCAGGCCTGGAGTTGAAGTCCAACTGATGACTCTTTTCAAAAGGGTATGATTTACTGTGGTCAGTTTAAAATAATAGGGCAGCCTTTGTTTTCTACTGGTTCTGCCTCTAATAAACTATATGACCTTAAGTTATCTTTGTTCTTATTTCCACTTATGAAAAACAGAAATCCTGTATTTATCAAAGCTTGGGGTACTTTATAAATTATAAATGCTAATTATAAATATTAATGTCAATAAGAACAGAGAAGTTGCTCATTTAAAGAAAAATAATTTAATAGTTTTACTAGTGCCTATTAGCCAGATCTGCACAATAAAAAACTATCACTGTATATGGCATTTGCTTATGCCCATATATCAAAAGTCTCAGAAGAGAAGCCAACATTTGACTCAGCAGAAAGATTGATCCCTATTGCTAGATCCTCCCATTTGGAATAATGTTCCAGACAGTTTGTACTACCACTCCCTGTTCTGCATCAATACATGAACCCTGTTTTTATCACACATCAATCTTTCCCTAATGTAAAATTCCCAGATATGTAGGATAGAAAGTCTTTGAGACTTATTTTAGAAGAATCAAGGATTAGTCCTTATAGCTTAAATCTTGGAAAGCTGTACTTGTGCCTATGTTTCACATTGACAACTTAACATGAATGGACAGTTGATGGTATAAAAGAAATTTAAACCAAAGAAATATTTGTCAAAAATAGGCCTGAACAAGCATAAACAAAATATGTTGCAGGTTTTGAACTTGTGTTTGCTAGGATTCATTTGAGCACGAGGATGGGGAGAAATACTGGCATGGGAGGGGTTCATTAAAGTTGCCATTTCCAGTGTTATAAAATGAAGAAAAACCAAAGGATCAAATTTTTTTTGTTACTGAATTCTGGAGTATGCACGTATGTGTGTTCATACACATGTGTGAGTTGATAACATTTGAATCTGAAATCAGCATTTTGTGTAAATTAATACTGAAAATATATTCTGTGAGTTACATTTATATTGATTCTCCCTCATCAATCTTGGACTAATTCCCCATAGTATTTAATACTCAATTAATAAAAGTATACCTCTTAATTCTTGATTGCTCTAGCATGTGGTGACCCTTGTTTCAACAGATTCAAATATGCACTACATGATTTTTATGTCTCTATTGTCTTTCATGATATTTTTGGATTCCCTACTAAAACTGAGCGCTTCTAAAACACATCTTCAGCAATCATGTGCCTGGATTAATCTGTCATCACAGCATCAACACTTTTTATAGCACAGAGTTTAGCAACTCAGTTTTCCTGGCTTTTGAGAAACCCTTTGGCTATAGGAAAGAAAGGCAGGCAAGGTTAAGCCCCTAGGTCACATATTTCTAAGAAAGAAATGCAAGTTCATCAGATAAACTAAAATCAGAAAAAGTTAAAATTATTTAGAAAGAAATACATCTTGGAAAGTTTCTGTAAGAATAACACAGAGCTCTGTCATCAACAAGGTGTAAGTCATTCATAATTAGGATTCTGCAAGAGCTGACTCATGTATCTTGGATAAATGAACATAAAAGCAATTAGCAGGATGTGAGTTATTTGGTTTCTAAATGGCCTGACAGTTATGACAATCAAATTTAGATTTTTATCTGCCCAATACTGGTTCAATGTATTCAGCATTAAATTAACTCTTTTTTCTTAGACTCAGTGAAAAATTTTTTAAAACAGACAAACAAAAGTACATAGGATTTCACTTCCTGTTTTAGGAAAAAGAACAGGACAAAATGATGTGATTCTGAGAAGCCACCAAATTGGATGTATCATTCCAGTGAGCATACCCAGTCCAATATAATGCAAAATTTCAAGTCTCATGATGGACAGCCAAGCACCTTCTGTGTGCATACCACACACATAAAAAATCGAGAGAGCTGGTAAACTTAATTGTCCTGAATTCTGCAAAGGACACTTCACACACTCAAGGCTGTCTCATTTCCTTGCTCAAGTGAAATTTATAACCTAAGATGAACACACTGACACAGGAATACAGATCTGCAGACCATGAAGAGATTAAGAAATTAATCATATCCTGGGGATTTATTCCTTGGGTTTATCTGTTTACATAACAGATAGGCTACTGCTTAAAGGTAGTCTTAGAAATATGACTGAGAAGGGTCTGAATTCTAGCCCTATATATTTCTAGTTGGGTAACTTCAGTTAAGGTTAACTTAAGTTGGATTAACTTAATACTTCCTATGCCTCACTTTCCTACCACATAAGGTTATTATGAAGATTAAAAGCAGCAATACTTACTAGATTATAAACTTCTTAAGAAGAAAGTCTATGTTCAACAGTTTCATTGACTGTCGAATCTCTGTATAGAGCATAGTATCTAGAGCAAAGCAGATGCTCAATAAATGTTAGGTGAATGATTATATAAAAAGTTTATCATAGTCCCTGGTACAAAGTAAGTAAATATGATGATAGTGGTAATGATTACATTTTAGAATCCCTTTAATGGCTTCCCATTATTAGAATACTTACAATAACTTGCAATATTTTTAGGCCATATATGATTTGACTGATTTCTATCTTTCCAATCTCATCTTGAATTAACCTTTTACTCTTTTATCTATTTCCAACCACACTGCTTTTCTTCACTGTCTTAAATAAGCCAAAAACTGTTTTCCTACCTTGGGAACTTTGCATACACTTTTTTCATTGTGTTCTTGCCTTTTCCCCTTCTGCATCAAGTTCTTCCCAATCACTGTTAGTTCTGATCAAGAGCTATGCCAGACCCACCACCAGATGCTTTGCTGTGAAAGTAAAAAAAAAATGATCATAAAGGACCACACACCTCCCATGGATGTTTGCACCAGCCTACTTTGTGGTCCACAGCAGCAGGTGGCTATGCTTCCTAAAAACTCAATTTGTTCACTCACGCCAGGGGTATTCAGTGAAATTTTTTTCTAGTCTTTTCCAGACCTTTATTCCTCAGCTTCTTTCACAATTGTATAAGGTGTAATTACTATAATAAATTTTTTATCTGTAGTATTAAAGTTGTTCTGCTTCCCTAATTACACATTAAATGCTGAAGTCATTGGTTATGAAAACTTTAAGGTTCCAGGGCAACAGAACCTTAAAGATGAGTATCTGGAATTGGTTCTCTGATCTTATTGGATTTAAAGGCATCAGTGTTACTGTGGGATTTTACTGTGGTAAAAAGAATGCCAGTAATCCATTGACAAACAGTTATTTAAATGTTTACTTTTGACATCTATAATCAAGTGCCTATAGGAGGCAAGGCTTTATGGTGATTAAGTTTCTGCTATGGAACATTTTAGTGAAAATGCGGTACATAATGGGATAGAAGTGATTGCTCTTAAATGCACTGGAAAACTTGGAAAAAGAAAATGGTATGTTTGAAAATTTAAATTCCCAGCTAAGCAAATTGGATTAGGGTAGAAGGAAGTACTATTGAATCAAGCTGAATTTGTTGCTAAGAGTGCACCGTGTAGTAATTCTGGGTTCATGGTCATATCTTGAACAGTGAAGATGGAGTCTAACAATTCGATTAATTGGTTGACTGAAAACTAGACCCA
Source organism: Procyon lotor (assembly GCA_028646535.1). Classification (NCBI taxonomy): domain Eukaryota; kingdom Metazoa; phylum Chordata; class Mammalia; order Carnivora; family Procyonidae; genus Procyon; species Procyon lotor. The sequence goes on from CM053605.1 coordinate 18,857,466, forward strand.
AAGTTAACTTACACTAAATAAAACTGTAATGCTAGAGCTTTCTTGATGAATTGTAGAGAAAGATATCCAAAGGTTTAGGAAGATTGGAAAGCTAAAATGAATTTTTTATATAAGATCTGCTCACGCACCCTTTAATTTGGGAAGGTACAGAGGACACTCCCTCTATCAAGGCTGTCCAAGGCTACAAAATATATACTCATGAGAGTATATATTTCATGGAATAATTTAGAGAGTATATACTTCGTGGAATCCATGAAGAGCTCTTGTGCTAGCTATTCTCCTTGGGCCAGGAATAATAAGGGAATTCTTGCCATAAAACTGAACTTCTGGAATTCAGTGGAGATAATGGGAGTTCCTAGATGGCAACAGGTAAGTGGCAACATAATCATCAAAGACAATGTGGATATGATGATCATAATGGGCAGCAGAGTTAGGGTAGTAATTATGATGACTTAACCAACAGAGATCTTTGGCATTGACTAGATGATGATAAATGTGCGTAGGACTGATATCAACTGGAACTTTACTAAAGTCTTACTTAATAAAGTGGAAAAAGCTCTAAGTATTGTGAACAAAAGTCTGACTTGAGTCACCACAAGAGGGAAGAATGATTAATCCTTCAACCAATTCCCAGACTTGAGTTGATTAGGACTCAGATTACCTTGAACAAAGGAAGATTGGAACCTCTAAAGGAAGAACCACTGTTACATAGCCAAAATTTAAAGGATGTTCACCCTCTTAGTCTTCCCTAAAAGGAATTAAGGATACCTACTGGTGTGAATATTCATCGGAGAAGGGTAAATAATCAGATTGTTCATGGATTACTAGATACTCTCTGAAATAATATTAATTCTTGGAAACTCAATGGTCTACCACTCAGAATAGGGATTTAGAGAAGTCTGGTAATTGACAGAGTATTGGGCCCACAGTGTCCTCAGTGTAATGAGCCCAGCATTCTAACCCATTTACTGAGAAACCCAAAAAGCTTCTCTCAAATGCTCCCTGTGTGAGTTTTCCTCCCAGGTTCAGAATATATAGCTGGAATGGATATACTCAGCAACTTTTGGAATCATTACATTGGCTATGAAGGCAAGAAAGGCCATGCAGAAGCCTCTGCAACTGGATCTGCATAAAAAGATAGTAAACCTCAATTTCTTCCATGAGCACTTTGTAGTTTTCTGAGTACAGATTCTTTGCCTCTTTGGTTAGTTTTATTCCTAGGTATCTTATTGTTTTGGGTGCAATTGTAAATGGGATAGACTCCTTAATTTCTCTTTCTTCTGTTTTGCTGTAGGTGTATAGAAATGCAACTGATTTCTGTGCATTAATTTTATATCCTGACACTTGACTGAATTCCTGGATGAGTTCTAGCAGTCTTGGAGTGGAGTCTTTTGGATTTTCCACATAAAGTATC
>CM053605.1:18859379-18876606 GCA_028646535.1 Procyon lotor
AGAGATACCAATCAGGCAAATGCGGTATTCTCTGAAGATACATTTTACTACCATCAGAAGAAGTTTTCATTCAACGGGCACAGCCAACAATACACTGTTACTGTCCTAGCGTAGGGCTCTATTAACTCTATAATTTCACCTTCAGACTTTGATTAGCTTTCAATTCTAGAAGACATAATACTATTCATTACATTGAGAATATCACACTGTTAGGACTTTGAAAGTATGAAGTACTTAAGGTGCTTTGTATGAGTTATTTATGACCCCTTGGTTAGACACATGTGTGCCAGAACATGGGAAATCTCACAAAAATTCAGAACCCTGGCATTTTGGAGAAATTTCTAGGAATGCTCTTGTCTGAAGCATATCCATACATCCATCTCAAGGTGAAGGGGAGTTGCTATATTTAGCATCTCCTACCAATAAGAAAAAGGCACAATATCTGGTGGGCTTGTTTGGGCATGTTACTTTAACCCATTCAGTAAAAAACCTGAAATGCTGCCAGTTTTGAATGGGATGCAGAACAAGAAAAGTATTTGCCATGGGTCCAGGATCTGTGTGAGCTGTTCTGTGACTTGGTCCATCTGACTAGCAGATCCAGTGGTGTTTGAAAGGTCTATGGCAGGTATGGTCTTTAGTAAGCCTATATAGATGTATCATAGTGCAAACCTTTAGGATCTTGGAAGAAAGGTGTACCACCCATTGTAGATAGCTATGCTTTTGTGAAACAACTTCTAGTTTGATTTGAGCCCTAGTAGAGACTGGACATTTAATCCACTAAATTACCATATATTATAACTATGTGTTTTGTGACTCAGCCAGCAAGCCCTAACTTGAGTGTGTACAGGAGCATACATCATGATGTAAAGGTGATGTATAAAATATCAGCCTCAAGTAGGTCTTGAATGAATAAATTGCATGTGTAAGTGGTAGATGTCCATGGCTCCTATACTGGCTACATTGTCTTTCATCTCAATTTACACCTATGAGCTCATGTGGAGTTCCCTATGACTAGTTGACAAAGAAAGAAAAGTAAAGCCCAGTTTATAGATGGTTCTGTACAATATTCCAGAATTCCCTGAAATGGCCAGCTAAAGCACTACTGCCTTGTCCTGGGATGAACTGTGAAGGACAGTAAAGAAAAGAAATCCTCCCAGTGGGCTGAGTACTGAATAGTGTTCTTAGTTGTTCATTTTGCCTAGAAGGAGACCTAGCCAAAGATGTGAATCCACATTGCTTCATGAGTAGTAGCCAATATTTTAGCTGAATGGTCATGGATTTGGAAGGAATACAATGCAAGAACTTTGAAAACTGGAGATCAGGGCTGGGGGATGTATATGTAGATAAACTTTTCTGAATGGGTACAAGGTGTGAAAATAATTGTGTCAAATGAGAATGTTCACCAATGAGCAACCTTAGCAGAGGACAGTGGATAAGATGACTTGTTTTGTAAATATCAGTCAGCCTCTTTCCAGCCAGTGGAAAGAGGCTGGAAAGGCTCTATCCTTGCCCAGTGGGCTCATGAACAAAGTGATCCTAGCAGCAGGATGAATGCTCTGCATCGACTCAGCAACATAGACTTCCATTCTCTAAGGCTAATCTGGCTGTTGTCACTGCTAAATGTCCAACCAGCCAAGAGCAGAAACCATTATTGAGCTTTGACATGGCATCATTCCTCAGAGAAATCATCCAGTCACATGGTAGCAAGTAGATTACACTGGATTACTTCCATTATGGAATGGAATATGCACTTCTCTAGATATGGATTTACCTTTCCTCTCTCCAGTACTTCAGTGAATACCACCATTCATGTACTTATGGGATGCATTAATTATAGCCATGACATTTCACACAGTATTGCTTCTTACCAAAAAACTCATTTTATAATAAATGAAGTGCAGCAATGGGTTCATGCCCTACCATGTTCCCAATCACCCTGAAGCAGCTAACTTGATAGAATTGTGGAGAAGTCTTTTGATGGATGAGCTATAGTACCAGCTGGTGGCACACTACGAAGCTATGGAAATGTCTTTGAAGGTGTGGTATATATTCTAAATCACTGACAAATATTGCTATTTCTTCCATAGCCAGGATTCTTGGTTCTGGGAACCAAGGGGTAGAAAGGGAAATAACTCCTCTCACTCTTACTCTAATGATTCACTAGCAGAATTTTTGCTCCATCTCCACAACTCTGGGCTTTGTTGGCCTAGAGATCTTTGTTCTCAAGGGAGAAATGTTTTCACCAGGGAATGGAGAAATGGTTTCAGTACATTAGAAGTTGAACGTGTCACTTTTCTATCTTGGACTTTGATGTAATTAACAAAAAAGCAAAAAAATCAAGTTTTTCTCTACTGGCTGGAGTGACTGATCATGACTATCAAGGGAAATTGGGCTCTGGCTAAACATGGTGGCTAAGGAGGATGTCTGGAATTGAGGAGATTCCTTGTAGAGCCCCTTAGTACTTCCATTCTATGATAAAAATTAACGAAGAAATATAGCAACTTATAAAACAAAAAAGACTGCTTATAGTCCAGACACACCTCCCCTCTAATTTCCCTACCAAATAAAGATATATTAATATGATTTAACCCTATATATAATTTCATCAATTTGAAGTATAAGATACCAAAACCAAAAGACAGCTGAGAGAATGGAAGAAGGTATCTGCAAATGACAAAACAGATAATGGGCTAGTATCCAAAACCTATAAAGAACTTATCAAACTCAACACCCAAAGAACAAATAATCCAATCAAGAAATGGGCAGAAGACATGAACAGACATTTTTGCAAAGAATACATCTAAATGGCCAATAGGCACATGAAAAAGTACTCAACATCACTAAGCATCAGGGAAATACAAATCAAAACCACAATGAGATAATACCTCACACCAGTCAGAATGGCTAAAATTAACAAATCAGGAAACAACAGATTTTGGCGAGAATGGGAAAAAGGGGAACCCTCCTACCTTGTTGGTGGGAATGCAACCTGGTGCAGCCACTCTGGAAAACAGGATGGAGTTTCCTCAGAAAGTTGAAAATAGAGCTACCCTATGACTCAGCAATTGTACAAATGGGTATTTACCCCAAAGATACAAATGTGGTGATCCAAAGGGGCACCTGCACCCTAATGTTTAAAGGAGCAATGTTCACAATAGCTAAAGTATGGAAAGAGCCCAGATGTCCATCAACCGATGAATGGTTAAAAAAGATGTAGTATGTATGTACGTACACACACACACACACACACACACACACACACACACACCCTCTGTAATATTATGCAGCCATAAAAAATTGAAATCTTGCCATTTGCAACGAGATGGATGGAATTAGAGGATATTATGGTAAGTGAAATAAGTCTATCAGAGAAAGACAATTATCATATGATCTCACTGATAGGTGGAATTTAAGAAATAAGACAGAGGATATTAGGGGGAAAAGAGCAAAAAAAGAAGACAAAACCAGAGAGGGAGACAAAAAAAGGAGACAAACCATAAGAGACTCTTAACTATAGGAAATAAAATGAGGGTTGCTGGAGGGGAGGTGTGTGGGAGGGATAGGGTGGTTGGATGATGGACATTGGGGAGGGTATGTATTGTGGTGATTGCTGAGTGTTGTGTAAGACTGATGAATCACAAATCTGTACCCTTGAAACAAATAATACATTACATGTTAATAATTAAAAATAAAATTTAAAAAATAAAAAAAATTAAAAATTAAAAAAAACTAAAGTACAAGATATCAATAGATGACTCAGAAAGGAATGGACATCATCTAAATATTGACAAAGTGATTTTGTATTCTCTTTTGGAGAAAGGTTTAGCATGTTTTTGGTTGCATGACTGACGATTGCATCATATTAGATGGAAGCATGATTTTGCTATTTTCTTACTTAGGACTTAAATATGGTTAAAAGGAGGACATACACACCAAATTGACATGATCGTGGTGCTTTCACACTGTCAACTTAGCTAAATTAAAAGTAATCTTTTAATTTATTAGTATTTATATATTTATTTTATTTAAATAAATATAGAAATGCATCTTTTCTATATTTCTCAGATTTAGATTGGTTACTAGATAGACATTTTTATGTGAAACTTGGCTGGCAGCAGTGAAGTAGCCATTATACTCCTTAGGTCACTGCTTAAATGTGAAAAAGAACAGATGCAGAGATGCCAGGAGGTTCCAGGTTGTCCTTACCTTGACCCACTCTGATTCTCTTTCTTCTTCCCAAATGCCTACTTTATTCCTAGGCACAGATTTAAGAAAGGAGTAAACTCCTCTAGGACAAGATCTAGGTGTTATTCATTGTTAGAGCACAGGGCTAGGCAGTTTATAAATGCTTGTTGATTTTCTTTAAAAAAATTACCTTTGTGTTATTCCTTTCTATTGTCTACTTATGTGCTAAAAATGCAATTAATTTTGGGCTGTAAAGAAACATAGATTTTAATTCTCTTATTTTACAGATAAGGAGAGGTTTAGTACTTACTCATATTTAAACAATAATTTTGTGAAAGAAAAAAATACTAGAATTCAAGCCTCTTGGCTCCTAGCCCCCTGCCTTGTCTTCTTTAGTATATATGGCTTCATTGCAATGAAAATAACTTGCTTTTGTAAAGTAATTTATACATTGAAACATGTCACATATGTCATCTTAGGTAATCTTTTCAATAACTCTCTGAGGTAATCAGGGCAATTATTTCATTTTTTTTTAAACTGAAGTAGTAGAGAAAAAAAATAAATCAGGTTACTTGTCCATAGTATATATTTTTATATACAAATAAAGAATTTTCCCATTTTTGGAGTTTTTAAAAGATATTATAAAAACTTATTTTGATTTGTCTTGCACATGGCTGAATTTGTAAAATGTGTGAATTAATGCATGTGTGAAGAATAGATTAAGAATCACTTATTTCACTATTTTCATGATGAATATGTATTATCACAGGATCCACCTAACTCTAGTGGCCAGTGTAGACGGTGAAAGCAGTGACTCAAGGATTATTATTGTGAAGGACTTGAAACAGGCAAGAAGATTACTGAGTGTCTTTTCAGTAGAATACTGTTATCTAGCAGACTCTCTGGCGATTGTCTGATTCTATGGAAGTGTGAACATTTGATTGTCTTTTGTCAGTCTACGCAAGAGTTTTGTAGAGATGGGCATTAGCTTGTGGAAGGCTGATGATGATGCCAATGTTCCATGGTCATGTTGAAGCAAAAGATTCTTGTTCCCTGCTACAGAGCAAATGGGTTTTGTCTAGTAGAGAATAGGTCTCATTTCATTTTTTTTAATTAACTAATTAATTAATTATTTTTATTAACATATAATGTATTATTTGCCCCAGGGTACATGTCTGTGAATCGTCAGGTTTACACATTTCACAGCACTTACCATAGCACATACCCTCCCCAATGTCACCTCGCCAATGTCACAACCTCCCCAGCCACCCTATCCCTACCCCTCCACCTCCCAGCCACCCTTAGTTCGTTTCCTGAGTTTAGGAGTCTCTTTGTCTCCTTCCCCATCCCATTCTGTTTCCTTTATCTCTCCCACCCCCCACAACCCCTTGTCCTGCTTCTCAAATTCTTCATATCAGAAAGATCATGTGATAATTGTCTTTCTCTGAATGACTTATTTCGCTTAGCATAAAATCCTCCGGTTCCATCCATGTTGTTGCAAATGGCAAGATTTCGTTTCTCTTGATGGCTGCATAGTATTCCACTATACATACATACATACATATATGTATGTATGTGTGTATGTATGTATTGTGGTGATTGCTGTGTATTGTGTAAGACTGATGAATCACAAATCTGTATATATATATGTGTGTGTGTATATATATATATATATATATATATATATATACCACATCTTCTCTATCCATTTATCTGTTGATGGACATCTAGGTTCTTTCCATGGTTTGGCTATTGTGGACATTGCTGCTATAAACATTCGGGTGCACGTGCCCCTTCGGATCACGACATTTGTATCTTTAGGGTAAATACCCAGTAGTGCGATTGCTGGGTTGTAGGGTAGCTCTATTTTCAACTTTTTGAGGAATCTCCATACTGTTTTCCAGAGTGGCTGTACCAGAGAATAGGTCTCATTTCAGCACATAGATTATGTGAGAGCAGGGTATCTTGATCAATGGTGCCATCAGATGATCAAATCGGGAAGAGAAAACAAAGCTGTTTTCCTAAAATATGTGGAATAAATGTTAGACAGCCAAAAGCAACCACACAAAACCAAGAAATATCCAACACAGCTCCCTAAACATATACATCACAGTTATGGTGCAAAAATGATATAATAAAATTAAAATACAATTGACAGGGAGAAAATATTTTCAACATACGCCTTATACACAGACACATTATACATATCTGAAATTTATAAAGAGGCCCTTCAAATTCATGAAAAACAAAAATCATCCACAACAACCAAAAAATAGAAAAGTTAACAAAGGATACAAAGAAGAAAAAATACAGAAGTAAGAATCATGTGATGAAACACTTAATGTTACTACTAATCAGGTGGGTGCAAATTAAATGACAATTTTTTTCCATTAGATGACAAACATTAAAAAGGATGATATCCTCACTTTCATTGCAGCATTATTCACAATAGCCAAGGCATGAAAGCTACCTAAATGTCCATCAAAAAATGAATGCATAAATGTAACATGCATATACATATATATACACACACACAATGTAAATATATATATATACACACACACAATGGAATATTATTCTGTCTTAACAAGGAAGGGAATTCTGTTGCCTACAATAACATGAATAAACCTGGAAGGCATTATGCAAAATGAAATAAGACAAGACCAATCTGCATGGTATTACTTATATGTGGAGTTAAAAAAAAAAAAGAAGTTGAACTTAAAAACAGAGCGTAAAAAAAGTGGTTGCCAGGGATTGGAGAATGGGGAAAATAGGACGAGGCTGGGTAAAAAGGTATAAACTTTCGATGATAGGATGAATAAGGTCTGAGGATCTCATTATAACATGGAGAGTATATTTGACTATATTGTATAATCAAAATTTGCTCAAATGTTCTCACCAAAAAAAAAAAAGGGGGTAGAGGTATCTATGTGATGTGATGGCTGTGTTAATTAACTAGATAGGGAAATCCTTTCACAGTGTATATGTATATCAAATCATCACATCATACACTTTAAATATCTTACACTTTTATTTGTCCCTTGTACCTCAATAAAGCTGGGGAAAAAAGGATGACAGTCACATGCAAGAGGTAGTATAAAATGGTACATACATTTGGGAGGGTAATTTTAGTATTCAATATGTATAAAAATATTGTGTAGTTTTACCCTGAGACATCTATTGTGTAGTAATTCCTATGTATATGACAAAAATATGAACAAAAAGATATTTGTTATGGGATTGTTTATAATATCAAGAAATTTTAAAGTAAAATTAATACATAAAACAAACTTCTGGAGTAATCTGCACCAAAGAGTGTTAACCTGTTCAAGAAGGTTACCACTGCTTACCTGTGGTGAAGAAAGTGGTCCAGATGAGACAACTATGTTTTTCTCGCAGTCTTTTCCATAGTTTGAATTTATTACCAAAAAAAAAAATCAGGTATATATTTATGACCTTTATAATATATCAATTTAAAACGGAGAAAATAAAACTGCCTGTTCCAAGTCTAAATTTGACACAAAGAAAATTTTCAATTCTACTCATAATACTTAACCGATGTGATTATTTCCATGTTTTTCTGTTTTGGGGAAAGAAAAGAGCAGAAAAACTAAGCTATTTCTTACCATAGTGTTAGTTATGGAGCTTTTTAAAAAATTGAAGTAAGGAGACTCTTATAGCCAAATTGCCACTATTTTTTAGGTTGAAAGAGCTGGGTAACTCTGGGCAAGTGGATTAAACACAAAAACCTATGTTAAGGGCACCTGGGTGGCTTAGTGGGTTAAAGGTCTGCCTTTGGTTCAGGTCATGATCTCAGGGTCCTGGGATCAAGCCCCACATCAGGCTCTCTGCTCAGCAGGGAGCCTGCTTCCCCCTCTCTCTCTGCCTGCCTCTCTGCCTACTTGTGATCTCTCTTTGTGTCAAATAAATAAATAAAATCTTAAAAAAAAAAACCCAAAAACCTGTTAAGAGGCACTGTTTCTCTGCTGGAGTCTCTTATATGGGATAGGTAACAAAATCAACAGCTTCCTCAAATGTTTCATTTTCAAAAATGGCTACATGAAAATGACAGGCAAGTGTGATGTAAGGAAAGGAGTTTTGAGAGACCTGTGCCCTGCTCCAGGCCCTGTGTTCCAGGGTAGCTATGCACCCTTGTGAAATACACTTAGCCTTAGAGCCTCTGGTCCTTCATCTAGGCAATGATGTTAATAACCACTCTCCCTTCCTCACAGGGTTGTCCTTTGTACTTAATGAGATTTCACATATGAAGGCATTTTATAAACTGTATAAAAATGAAAGATGGTACCACATAGGGTCCTGGTGTTTTGTTTTTGTTTTTAAGATTTTATTTATTTATTTTTGAGAGAGAGCACACTAGCAGGATGAGGGGAGAGGAGGTAGAGGAAGAAACAGACTCCTTGCTGAGCAGAGAGCCCTACAGGGGACTTAGTCCCAGAACCCTGGGATCATGACCTGAAGCCAAGGGCAGACACGTAGCCGACTAAGTCACCCAGGTCCCCAGGGTCCTGTGTTATATACTTCCTTCTCACTGAGTACTTTTCTCTCTTAGACCTTAATCCAACTCAAAAATAATGAACTGAGCTATATTTGTGCAATGTCTAGTGTCTGCCTCAATCTCTGGGTTATAGACTTCAGAACAACAGAGAACACATCTCCTTTCCTCCCTCCCTCCCTCCCTCCCTTCCTTCCTTCCTTCCTTCCTTCCAGTGTTTTCTATTACCTAGCAAAGTAACTAACATTTAGTGTTGGTTCAAAAAATAGTTGAATAAGTGAATGAATGAAAGTGAATGAATGAATGAACGAATGAATGAATAAAATCAGATTACTTTTACCTCTGTGTACGCTCATGCTTTTCTAGTAATGTAGACGTTAACTGAAATGGCTGAAAGAGTTTGTTTAGGAAAACAAAAATCATCATATTCTCTAGACTTTAGAGCAGTAATTTCTTAGGGGGAGGGCACAGAGAACATTTCCCTAACCTCGACTTGGCTCAGAGAAATTCCACCAGGGCATTAAGACCATAATCCACCAAAGCCACCATACTTCTGCTGTGCAGTAAAACACTTACAAGATTAGCTCAGTCCTGTAGCCTAATGGATTTCTGAAGTTAGGAGCACCTCCTTCAGAATTTTTTATTTAGGGTTGGCCAGAGATTTTAGAAAAGCTATTGACTTTAAAAGGACAGAACACCAAGCCAAAAGCCTCTCTTGAAGCACAGACTTCATTGTTATTTTACTCGAACAACAAACATTTAAGTACCAATAGGATAGTAGACAATTTGCATTAATGAACCAAATCAAACCAAACCAAAACCAAAAAGGGTTTTCTTACCCTTGTTCATGTTGATAGAATAGAATTTGTGGTGAACTTACTTATGCTGTGCTCATGACTGTATTTGGCATCTTTGAAAGTAGTTTGATCCTCAATTAATTATTTCTCCAATATCCTTTCATTAATTTCTTTGACTTTATAAGCATCTTTCCTTGTACTTCACATTAAGGATATATAGGCAATCTAAAATTAAATAATAAAGAGGCTATAAACAAAGTTCTAGCTCCAGGTGGTAAAATCTTAAAATACTTGATTTTCTTTTCTTTTCTTTTTTTTTTTAACAAAGGAGAAATAATGATTTCTTGAGTCCTAAGAGATAGTGAAGACATTTTGAGATATGTTCTAAGGTTAAAGACTCACTCAAAATGTATTTACTTCTCTTGCAAAAAAGTAAACAAATCTAATTTTTCTTCACTTGGATATTCCGTAAGTCTGGTGATGGGAAGAAAGTTAATTTGGAAGACAGTTGTTAGAATTAAATGTGAGAATGCCAGAGACAGAAAACAGGAGGGAGTGTAACTGCCTTTACCTTGATTCCCTGCTTCTTCCTCCCTCATCTTTGGGTATGGAATTCATGCAGATTTAATCAGCCCTATTTGTGGTTTTTATTCATTCTGTCAACAGATGGTGCCTCACTATATGATGGGTCTGTGTGTAGCTCTTCTCTTCTGGCAATCAACAAGCTGTGGTCTTACTAGAATTAAGTTAAGAGCATGACAGAGCTACTAAGTAGAAGGTGGGCTTTTATTTCCCGTCAGCCTGTCTATATTTATGCCTCTGCTTGCAATGTAGTTGTATTTTTCTCAGTCCCCTAAGGCAGTTACCTTTTATTTTGTTCCAGTGCATCATTACATACTACTCTGTGATAAAAAATGGTTTAACAATTTTGGCTTCTTTTTTCAAATTGTAATGTGTCTTCTCTAAGTTTTGTACCCTGCTAATTTATGGTTTAATAGGCAATGCAAAAGTGAAACTTATGCCATAGTAGATGTGTTATGGGAATTCTGATAATCTCTACCTCTGTAGTTATTAAGGATAAATATGGGAAAATGAAACTTGCCTAAGATAATGACATACGAGAGTTTATTAGAACTGTCAACACTTTCTTTAAGAAGTCACTATGCCAGTAATTTTTGTTGATATCATAGAATATAGGGTACACTCCTTAGGGGAAATATAAGTAAAACATATTAACCAAAATTAAACAAAAAAACCCCCTCAACATGTATTATGTAAATTAAATTGCAAAGGGAATATTCCAAACCAAATGAATTATGGGATTTTGATACAGGATCTCTCAACACACATAAGAAAAAAAAATACTACATAAAGGGACAGGTTAGCCTCTGAACTGCAGTAGGCTAATATTCTGATGATTTTGTCAAAGCTATATAAGTTTATAAATCTGAGATGTTTTAGGTCAATTCTTATTTCAGATATTATGCCCCATAGTCCCTTAAGCATATGCACTTTTAAATAAATAAACCATCCGTCCCCATCTTATGTTTCATCCAAAAGCCTCCTGACAAACACTTTTCCTTCATTACTTTACATCTTCTCTTGTTCTCTTTTCCAAGCAAAGATCCTGTATATCTGCTAAAGCACAGCTCTTGCATTTCTACTTATCATAACTGATTTATCTGACTACATAGTTTTCTTTTCCCTTTGCCTTTCGTAATCATAATTCTTTTAAAAGTTTATAACAATAGTTTAAGTTGTGTTAGAATTTCCCTGTCTTAATATAGATTAATGTACTTTGAGAGCTAGTAGAGGAATCATTAAACTTTCAGAATATTTTGATGATCCATAGCTATTGCCTATCTTTCTTACATTCCAGCAGCTGGACCCTCAATCCTCAATCTAATCCCCTTGTGAACACCTTGGCCTAGTGTCTATATTTTGGTATCATTTCTGTTTGTAGTAATCCAAGTTTCAGTGAGTTCTCAATTTGCAAAAGATAGGAAATATCAGTTTGGTAGTTCTTTTTGTGAAAACTTTTATAACACTGGGTCCATGTAGAGAAAAACTGATATGATGCAAGAAATAGAAACATCTTAATTTACCTCCTTTGGGAGGAAGGTGGTTCCTGTAAGGAAGCATTATCTTTGAAGGTCACAAAATATTCTAAGATAACCTATACAGTAATGATTTAAATAGTGTAAGAACGTCTCCTCTTTAATACAGATTAAACTACACCAATAGCTAGTGAAGGAATCTTCAGAATCTTCAGTATACTTTGAATATTTGCTAGGTGATGATTATATTGCCATGGTCTCATTTAAGTGTAAGGTAAAAATGAATAAAAAACTCTTTCAGGATACATTATTTTTAATCTTTCTCAATTACATAAAAGAGCAAGAGAAAACTTGATGAAGTTGTCTATGAATTAATTTAAAAATAACAAGAGTAAATGTGTGTTTGGTAGCATTAAATAATGTACAAAAATCATTCTTGTAGGAAATAATTGTAACAAATAATTTAACTGGGCTTAAAATATTAGACAGTTTTATAAGTATTAATGACATAAGTAACCTGTTGGTGATAGAGACAAAACAAAAAGATATAGAGCCCAAATGTTCCATTATGAGTTACTGTCATTTTGACATATTATTTCTAAGATGTGTATGTGTGGAACTGCACATGTGTGTATGGTGTTCTTCTGACAGAGGAAAGAATTTTGAGAACCTAATTGTCATTAAATAGTAGCTTTCTTTATGAGTTCATCAGTGAAGGCCCACTTAGACCAAAGGAGGTCATACCAGGTGGTGCCATGGGGAGGGGCACCAAAGGATAAAATATTCAAATAATCTATTATTAAATTGTCACTTTCAACTTGGATTATCAGTGAATAAGGCAATGGTCCTACAATAAGGATAAATTAATTCATCATTTTAGAACAGATGGCAGATTCCAACCTCAGTTAAATTTCACCAAACTGGAATACTGGGGAATGAGGGACAAGTTGAGATTGCTGCTGTTATAGTTCAAGAACTAGTTTCAGGATTTCCTAATGACTCAGAACTTATCTGGTGAATATTAAAAAAAAAAAAAAGCCTAGATGCTTGCTGATCTAACTTCTATTTGATCACTCTATTTTCGGAAATATGTTTCTTTTCTTGCTTTGAATATATATCATAAGAATGTTTCAGGGTTTTTCCGGGATTTTTTTTTGCATCCAAAGATCACATTCTTCCAGCACATTTTCAGATGTGCTATTGCTTACATGGATATATGAATATTTAAGTAAAATATACATGCTTTTATAAGTATGTATATGTTTCAAAAGTCATATTATAAACTACTGAGTTCATAAGAAAAAGAGTACAACCCTGACACATCCATTCCTATTCTATTTCCCTGTACTTTAGGGCAACTATCAGCAACATTTTTAGCTATATATTCCGGTATTTAATTCTATATTTCCAAGCAGCATGCTTTATTACTAGTCTTGATTTTTAAATTTTAGACACTATCTATGAATTTCCCATTACAAAAGACAAGAATTTAGCTCTGTGAACCTGTTCTTTTTTTTTTTTTTTTAAGATTTATTTATTTATTTTACAGAGAGAGAGAAATCACAAGTAGGTGGAGAGGGGGAAGCAGGCTCCCCACTGAGCAGAGAGCCTGATGAGATCATGACCTAAGCCGAAGGCAGAGGCTTTAACCCACTAAGCCACCCAGGTGCCCCTATACATCCCTATTCTGTCACCCTTGCCACACTCCCTCCAATGCATATTTACACCTTCTTCACTTTAATCCTGTTCTTTAATTGAGATATTCACCATTTGGAGTTAAATATTCAGAACTCACATTATCAAAATTATTATGTAAATATAATTTAGAGATAATGGATATAGTGATAATTGCACTTTCTTATAGAACTTTTTATTTTTCCTGGTTTATATTTGCCTTTGTGTTTGTTTACTTTTCTATATACCAACCATTAATGTATCTCTTAATTTTCTAACAAAGCTAAAATTCTACACTTAACATACTACAAAAATCAAGTATCTTTTTATTCTTTAATTTATGCCTTTTGGACCCTTGTTTTATCCAGTTACAATCTGGACTTTTCATCTCATGCCTTCAGTGACAGTAGCATCCCAAGTCTTCCCTTAACACACTCATACATTCCTTCACCTACTTCTTGGTTGTCACCCTCATTTTGGTGGAAAATATCATCTAATAACTTCCTAGAATTATTCATAAGAGATAAATGTCTTGAGTCCATGTCTAAAAAGTGCTTTTATTCTACTCTCACCCTTGATTAATAATTGGTGTGAGTATAGATAGACTTATAGATTGGAAATATTTTTTCCTCAAAACACTGAAGAAATTGTGTTATTACCTTCCAATTTTCAATGTTGCTGTTAATAAATTTTATGTTCAATGTTCTGATTTTTTTCTTTTCTGTCTCCAAGAGTTTTAAGATTTTCTCTTTATCCATGATTTTCTGACATTACACAAGAATCCATTAGTATAAATCTTTTCTAAATCATTGTGTGGAATCTTAAAAGTTATTTCAATCTGGGAATTGACATTATTTAGTTCTGGGAAATTTTGTACAGTTTTAATTTATTCTCTCTCATCAAAACTCCAAGTTTCAAAAATTATATCTCCTAGACTTTCTATACAATTGTCTCTCTTTTCCTCCAACTTTATTTTCATGAAATTTGAATTTCTGCTATTTTATATTTTTCATTTTCAATATTTCCTTTATGATCTCTGGTTTTGCCTTTAAAAAAATTATAGGTCTTATTCTCATTTCCTGGATGTAATAGCAAATAATTATTTCTATATATTTTGTTTTGATTTTCTTTGTCTGTTTTTTCTTTTTGTTTTGGACTTTTTTGAGACTTCTCTCAAATGTCTAATGATCCTTTGATATATTTTTGTGTTGATACATATGAAATTGCTATTTTTGTAGCAATTAGAAATGGTTAGAAATGGTTGAGTATTGGTAATTTCGTAAGATTTATTTAAAGTGTGCTCTGGGGTGCCTCAGTGGCTCAGTCAGTTAAGCGTCTGCATTTGGCTTAGGTCATGATCCTGGGGTCCTGGGATTGAGCCCCACGTTAGGAATTCTGCTCAGTCGGGAGTCTGCTTCTCCCTCTCCCTCTGCTCCTCCCCCAGCTTGTTCTCTTTCTCTCTCTCAAATAAATAAAATCTTAAAAAAAAAAAAAAGTAAGCTCTTAAAAAGCTGAAAGCCCTACATTTAGAGTGGAAGGGGTGTTGAGAACTTGATCATTCAGTATGTAGATTCTTATTTAATATTTTTGTCACCTTACTTCCACCTTCAGTGTCTGATTCATTGAATATAGATACTGTCTTGGGCAACATTTCCAGAAAGAAAATCTCAAGTCTACTGCTGGACTAAAAATGGATTAGTAGCCTGAGAATACAAACAAAGGGAGAGGATCAAGAGATGTAACTCTTTACAAATTTCAAGCAGTCCTATTTTTTAGTAGACCCTGTAGTATTAGAAGGACCTGAAGTGGGAAGTTCCTAAACGTTTCCAACATTCTGCAAGGGATATCAGCTTACTTCTTGTTTACCCACCCTGTCCAGTCCTTGTATTCTTTTAAGTCAATTACCATTCATACATTCACTTTCCAAAGTTTTGACTTCTGTTGTTTTCTACACTTTCTTTTCCTGTATCATGTGAGGGCATGGGCCTTTTTCATATTGTTCACTTTGGGGAAAAAACAGAAGTAAATGCGTGTACTCAATTCCCAGGGTTTAACCCAAAGTTTTAGATTAAAAATTGAGAATATTTGGTTTCACCACTTGTTTTGTAGGAACACAAAGTATCAGAAAAATAGTTTGGCCATATCATTGTAAGTCCAGTTACAGAATTAGGACTAGACTTCAGATCCCTAATTCTCAGTATTATTTCTGCTACACCATTATCTCTTAT
The DNA here is from genome assembly GCA_028646535.1 of Procyon lotor. NCBI lineage: Eukaryota > Metazoa > Chordata > Mammalia > Carnivora > Procyonidae > Procyon > Procyon lotor. Next base: position 18,874,834 of record CM053605.1, read on the forward strand.
TACAGATCATTATTCTTTTCTCTTCATTGTATAAGTGACCAGGTTTTTACTCAAGGGACTTAACTGTACTTCTTTGAATAATTTAGTAACCACAAGACTATAGCAAATATTCCCTAGTTCACTATTTGTATAAAGTGTTTTCCCATTATTGTCTCAATATCTATGTGTGTCCCTCTAGTGAGTGATGAAGTACTTAAGTTTTCACAAGTAGTGAAGATAAAACTAGATGGTTAGTATTTTTACATATGGAATTAATATGTATAACCTTGAAAAAAAGATTTGTTCTGGGTTGGAGATGACAAGTTTTTTTTTTTTTTAACAATTTTAAGAACAGAACAAATGAATCACATGAATGATATGATCTTCTCATTCCCATCCCCACTCAACCATTTTTTTATTATAATAAATTTATAGTTTATTGGAATGATATAAATTCCACAATTTGAAATCAATCGATACAGAAAAATATGAAGAAAAAGAGCATCAAATCACTATACACACCCAAACACAAATGTACCACTATTACCATTTTGTAAACCAAATTCCATGTATACCTCACATATGTATAGAGAAAGGAGATATATTGAGAGAAAGGAGATTTGTCAAAGTAACTTTATAACAATGGCATATTTAAGTGAAACATATTTGATTTAACTGTAATTTAAAGGAAATTCAATTGAAAAAAAAAAGGAACCCAGATTAAAACTGTAGTAGTTACTGAACTTCAGATAAACATGGTTTCATAAAGAAAGCATTAAGAAGGTCTTTTAAGATCATGCTTCAGTCTCACTCAGTATAAATTGAATCCTTGTTTTAAAAGATTTTCACCCTTCTCAGAGACTATCCCTTTGAACAATAGTTAGAAGTTGTGAACTCTGAAATCAAATACTACATTAAAATTCTACCTTTGCCACTCAAAGTTGTGTATAAATTTGGGCACATTTCTTCATCTCTCCATGCTTTAGTTTCCTCAACTGTATTATAATGCAAGGATAATAACAGATACCTCAAAGTGCTTTGTGAGGATTGAGTCTCTAGAAATGCTTAAGAAAAACTAGTGAGCAAGTGTTATATATTATAATTCACTTTTGCCCTTCTAAATCCTTTGACTTGAAAAAAAAAAAATCCTTTGACTTGACTCTTGCTAGTCATATTTTTTTTCATTTATCATATTTGTATCATTTCATATTCTGTTTTATAAACTTGATTTTACCAGTTTTTTAGTTTTGAGATCTAAGTATAAATTAATTCAACATGTATAACAAATTATTTTGCTATAGCTTCTTTATTTTTAATTTCTTTGATTTATTTTTATAGAAGGCTAGTTGCTTTAAACCCTTTCATGACTCATAATCCCTCACTAACCTAAAGGATCAAATTCAATCTCAGGAAATTAATTCTTGGCAACATCTTTAGCCCCATGTCAACTTGTCCTATCCTATCTAGTACTATCCATATCTTCCATTTCTCTAATAATATAACCAACATGTTTTCTTTCCATAGATCTGCCAGGCTTTTTAAAACCTTTATGTCTCGGCACATGATGTTGTTTTTGTTTGCAATACCATTTTTCTCCAGATTGCTTAGCAAATATCTACATAACTTGCAACATAAAGTTTTCCAACTTTAATAGGTGACATCACCATCACAGTTCTTCTCATCATTCAGCCCCTAAACCTAAGAGTTATCCTCTACTTCTCTCTCTACCTCATACTCCATAACTAATCTTTCAGTAAATCACCTCAACTCCAAACTATATCTTTTTTTTTTTTT